>JACBWW010000024.1:1049297-1088319 GCA_020086605.1 Lanius collurio | reverse complement strand
TATCTGGGCAGGCATTTCAGGAAGCTGCAGTGCTATTTCTGATCAGCAGTATTTCCTGAAATGTTCTGCTATCTCAGACTGAGGAGACTAGCCTGACACTGCTCAAAAACAACCAACCCACAGACCATCAAATGTCAGAGCTCCCAAGGCTGCAGCCCACAGAGTCAGAGTGCTTTTCCTAAAGACCTTTACAGCACAACTTGGCATCAAAAGCCCCAAAGTTGTTCAAGGCCTGCAACATCTACTCTATAAATATATATTCAGAATAAACCCAAAATGTATTTATTTATAAATAAATATTTTGAATTTCCCATCACAACGCAACTTACTTTTTCAAAGAAGTTGTATTTATCTTGTCTTCCTCAATTGCTGTTTAATTTCCTCAGAGAAAACAGAAGAAGAAATAAAGCACTATTTCCCTCTTCTTGCTACAGAATTCACACCAGCCTGTAACTACTTTGTGCCCTGTGGTGGTTTCTCTTTTGTTCAGGTCATGAAAGCTGGAAGAGATTTTGGTGAGTCCCAACCCATCCTTTTCTCTGCTGTGCAGCCCTGACTATAATTCTCATTTTCCAACATTTGTTTTCTCCTGCTGCCAGAAGGTCACCTTGGCATTTTCCAGTGTCAGTAGGCTGCCTTTTCCCCTGACACAGGGCCAACTCCCCAGGGCATTCCCAAGGGCCCTGACTGTCCAATCCCTACCAGGACTGGGTATTTGCCTCAAGGGCTGGCACTGACCCTCAGTTTTTCCTCCTGGGAGCTGCTCAGAAAAAAGTTCTCACCCCTCAGCAGCCCAGCCCAGGAACTCCTGCAGTGTGAAAGGAGAATGTCTTCCAGGAAGGACATCTGGTCTGGAGATATCATTCACCCTCCATTTCCCCCATTACAAGGGCATTTCACTTCAAACTCTGCTTTTGTCCCAACTTCTATACCTCATCTAGTGGCCTAAATGAAAAAAACTCAACAGCAATTGAAGTGCATTGGCACATCACGTGCAGGAAAAAGTTTGTAGGGATTGTTCATGGTATGGGTATTCCTATTTACCTTATTATGAAAACAGCTGAAAGAAGCTTCAAAGGAGGTTTGTGGCAAAGCTGTAGTCAGCGAGGCCAGAAAATTCAGTGGTCTGTCATGGAGCTGCTGGGGTAGGCTCAGCCCTGAGCAGCAGAAGGATCCCCCTGGATCCCTGAGGAAAAGCAGGAAAGGAAAGGCGGCTTCACACCCCAGCCCTTTCTGCAGTGTCACGCTGAGGAGGTGCCGTCCAGCCCTCTTCCACACGTGTTCAACACCCCTTAGAAAATCAGCACTGTTTAAACATTAAAGGCTTGCTTTAAAAATTCACCAGTAAAATTCACCTGCCTTTCACATTTAAAGCAGCGTGGAGGTGTATCCCACTCTCTAAACCTGGGCTTCAGTCCAGGTGTCACTGAGTGGAGCTGAGAGAGAGGAGGCTGCCCACTCCAGCGCTGGGATGGACACACCAGCCTACTCCACTGCACCATTCTGGGCTGGAGTTCATCTCTGCTACCTCCACTCCTCTGTAAAGACACCTTTTAAGCACTTCACCTCACTCTGTTTCACCAAAGCTGAGCAAAAGCTGTGTCTGCTGTTCTGAGAGCCAGGAAAAGTTGAAATATTGAGGCTTTCTTCACTGAAAACAGACCAGCAGTACCCAATCCCACAGCCCTCTTGTGCCAGGAAGTTGCCCTCATATTCCTTGGATCTCCAGGGCTTTTCCTTCTCCATGCCACTCTCAGCGCCGTTTGTTTTTTGGTGCAAAACTGAGATGAAATGTGCTGCCCAAGGTCACACAGCGACGTGACAGAGATCGCTGGCAGGGATGAAACTGGACACCTAAATGAGCTCGAGTCCAGCAGCCCTAGATTGGGTTCCTTTCCCCGAGGGACTGCAGATAAACTGTGTGCTAATGGCTCTGCTGCATGCACCTTCCGAGGAAGTGCTCCCTTCCCCGCCTTCCCTGCTTCTGCAGCTGTTAAAATATACTCCAGTCTTGGTTTGGTTAATTTTGTGAGGCACAGGAGTCTCTCACCCTCCAACCCACCAGCAACTAAGAACTGAATTTCTGCTTTGCATAAGAGAAATACAAAATAAACCCATCCCATCAGTGATATTTAACCCCCAAAGCTTCCAGCTCAACAGCTGATCCTGCTGATGCTCTTTAAATGCATCTTTTTGAGTTTATCACCTGCAGTGTGTTGACATGCTCTGTTTATGGGGATCTCTCTGCATTTTGGCTCAGAAAATATTTGCCCTTTTCCAGCCTATCATGGAATCATGGAAACATAGAATGGTTGGGGTTGGAAGGGACCTTAAAAACCATCTTGTCCCACCCCCTGCCACGGGCAGGGACACCTTCCACAATCCCAAGCTGCTCCAAGCCCCATCCAACCTGCCTTTGGGCACTTGCAGGGATCCAGGGGCAGCCACAGCTTCTCTGGGCAACCTCTGCTAGGGCCTCCCCACCCTCACAGGGAAGTTTTTCCCGATATCTAATCTAAACCTACTCTCTGTCAGTGTGAAGCCATTCTCCTTTGTCCTGTCACTATATGCTTTTGTAAAAAATCCCCTCCATCTTTCTTATAGGATCCCTTCAGGATCTGGAAGGCCACTCGGGAAGATCTAATACTATTCAGGTCTCATTTTTGTCACAAATACTCTTTCTCATTTCTGTGCAGTCATGCTGGGACCTTCTGAGGCAGATTCTCTGAGACAAACACAGCACATTGCTACAGCAGTACATCTCCTCAACCTTACAAGCAAGCCAAAAGTATTGCAAATTAATCCAGAATTCAGCTGGCTTGTAGAGTGCAAGACAGGTCCTGCATGAATGAAGAACATCCTATTTAAATAACTTCTCTTTCTGTGCTGTTTGTTCCTTTGTCCCTTTTGCTTTTCGGTAGTTCTGTGAGATGTCACCCCATGAGTGGCTGAGTTCTGCCTAATTCCCCTTGCCTGGCAGTAAAGCCTGACACAGGTTTGTTATTCTGGGTCACCAAAATCAGCATCACCTCCAGGAGCACAGCTCTTGTCAGAGCTTAGCTCTGAGCACTGCTCTGCAGAGGTGGCATTAGGAGCAACGGGGTTAATAGAGAGAAGCCTGCTGGGCTTGAAGCAAAGGCAAAAGGAGTATGGTAAATTCAAAGGAAATATTGGAAACCAGCTGAGAAACATGAAAGCTTTGGGAAGCATGCAATGCTTGATCCTTGTTTGATGTGAGGATCTCCAGTGGCTGATTGGAACATGGAAGAGGGGCTGCCAGTAAGCTGAGAGCACAGAGCTGTTGGGGCTATTGAAAAGTTCAAGAACTTCACTGCCCTCGTGATAACAGACAGCTCAGGAGACTCCAAATACAGCAGCCTTGGGGCAGCATCCCCTCCTTTCCACCCCTTGCCAGGTGCTGGCACCAACTGCACAATGCTTGTCTTATCCAAGCCCACTGTGATGCTTTTATACAAAATCTTCTTTCTTGTGATCTTAAAATACAGATCTATGGAATAATACAGACGATGGAAGCAGCATCAAGGATTTCTCTTTCAGACCATGTAACTGGTCCCTGCTGGGACAGTACTGGTCAGTGCCTTTCCAGCACTCAAGGAGGTGGAGTCCAATACTTGTGTTTTGAGAAAAGTATTCTGTGACTGTCAGAGGTGGCATTGAAACTTCTATTGATTTCCACAACAGATTGTTGATTTTCCAGCTGATTAAGTGCAGCCTAAGCAGTTGTTTTTCCCATAACTTGCCCTTTTTCTCCCAGGTGTCTCAAGTGCCATTGGGTATATGAAATGACACAGCACAGCCCAAGACCTGCTCCTTCCCGAAATCCTGTTAGTGCTGTTTCCTGACAAGTGGGACAAGCATTGGCTGGAGACATCTCCCTAGGATGCCACTTCCAGCCAAATGCTTTTGAAGAGACCCTGCTAGGAGCAGATTGGGATCTGCTGGGTAACCCCAGAGGAACTGGAGGTGTTTTTCCAGAGTCAGGGCACACCAGACTGGTGAGACTGGATTTTGCTGTGTGCACCTCTTACCTGTCTGTGTAGCACAGGCGATGAGAACAAAGCCATAGGGCCAAACCCACAGGTAACACCAGGATTTGCTATCATTCCATCGCAGCAGGGAGCATTGGGGAATGAGCTATTAAACACAAGGTATCCCAAGATGAATATATTCTCCTTCCTGGGAATATTCCTTGTGACCAGTCCAAAGGATAATGTTTCCTTTTAAAAGAAGTCCTTTAATTTATATTCTGAGATAGGCACTCCCAAGATTTAATTTATCCCCGAGCTATGAAATTAAGTCTACCCAAAATTTCAGACTGGTTATTTATATGATCTATTCCACCACACAGTTGCTGGTTTAGCAGTGCAGTGATACCTCGAGTGCAGGAGACACTGGTGAGGGTCATGATTTTTCCTAAGCCTTTAATTTAGATTATAAAGGATCCACATGCTTTGAACCCCTACAAAGAAGATCTGAAGTAATCTTAAAAAATTATTTGTAAAAGCCAGATTGTACCCCATTTTCCTGCAACTTCTCAATGCATCTCCCTAGGAGCTGCCAAAATAAGAGGGAAGAAAAATGGTCTCAGGCTGTGTCTTTGTCTGTGACACACTGAACACAGCAGCTGCAATCAGAACCCAGAGAGCAAATTCCTTGCGAGGAGTGTTCCCATTTTATTTTCCAGACCTCTGCCCATCTCAGCTCTGCTCCCCATTCATTGCTGTCTCAGTGTTGCACCATGTGGATCTCCTTCCCCAGTGGCACCAGGGACCTTTACTGAGCTATGTCCACTCTGCCCACTCTGTCAGCCCCCGCTCCAGGGAGGGCTCGGTGTCCAGCACCGGGTTGTGACTGGAGCATCCTGCTGGCTGTCCTGTGTTCTGGCCAACAACTGCCTGAGGTGCTGCTTCCCACTTCAAGCATTGCAGCTGGGATAAGCTATACAAAAAGAATAAAAAGAGAAGTCCCTATCCCAAGACAGCTAGGGCACTACGGATTAAGCTGCTTTGATTACAGTCACTAAATAGACTTTGGTTTTTCATCTGAAATACCAAAAGGGATCTGTTGGAGACCCCTGAGTCCCTTGGGTACATTCATACTACCCAGAATACAAGCTCTAAAAGGCTGCCACCGAAATCCAGGCCTCTGTAGCCTCTTGAGAATATTTTTCCTATAAAGCTGCAAAACCATGAGCAAAAAGCCTTGTATGATCACTTGGAGGTAGACACGCAGGGGAGGTTGCTGAAAAAGTCTTGGATAGTTAGGAAGAATTAGTCTTGTGTCAGAAAGTTTGTTCTCAGTCTGCTTTGCCTGGAAGCTGAGGTGTCTGGGGGTGTCTTTCCCATCTCCCATGGGATGGATGGCCGTGGTTCAGAGCACCACCAAGCCATGGGATATTTATGTTGGCTTCTTAGGCAGTTCCGTTGGGCTTGGTGGCTGTGGTTGGTCACTCTTGGTCTGGCCTGCAGGAGGGGGCCACGTGGTCTTCTGATGAAGGTGGCTGAAAAGGAGAAATGTACTTTTAGTAGTTTGGGAGAAGGACACAGAGGATAATGTGAAGACAGCACTGGTTATTTAGGAAAGAAGAGGAAGCCACAGATCTTGCCTGGTTAGACTGTGCAGGCTGCCTGTTTTGTCTGAAAATACTTTTCATAACCTTGAAATTATCATTTGCAGATGGGTACTTTGTACCTAAACAAAAACTGTGCTGGCAGATCTTCAGGTTGAGTTAAGCTAAGAAATCTTAAGCAGACATTTGGGTCTCAAAGTGCCCTTTCAGACAACCTCAGGAAATGGCTCTGTTAAATAAAAGTCATTTAAGAGGTTTCAGGGAAATTTAACTATTTAAGGTCCAACCAAAGCCATTTCATGCTGCTCTCCTTGTCTGGAGCTTCACAGCATCTCAATACTACAACATAAAAGATTAACATATCCAGCGATGCTTTTTCCCTTACACAGAACTCACTTTAAAAATGCCAGCTAGACAAGCCACAGAACCACAAATTCCCATCTGGCCTGAAAGTAAACTAGCATTTTATAAAGCAAAAGAGAAATCCAGGAATTCACACCGTGCAGGGCGGGAAGTCTCTTGCTGTCTAGGAATTTCACAGTATTTCTCTGTCACGGCCATCTGGAGGCCTCTCCTAGCCTGTCTGATCAAAAGTTGTTCAAGCTTTGGTTTCGGTTAAAAAACCCCAACAAAGCAAACAGGAATTTTTAGTATGTGTGTTGTCCAAATTACAGACCATGGCAGTTTTGACACCTACTCCTTGTAATTTGGGATTCCTTCAGCAGGCAGGCACTGGTCCCTGTCCCATGGCAGAGCTGCAGATGGAAGCACAGAGCCAAGTGTTAGTGAAGAGAATATACTGCTGCATTATGATAATGCACATTTAAATGGGGCAGGAACTCAGATTATGCTGGCAGTGCTCATAAACCAGAGGTGCTCCTGAAAGGCTGCAATTATTTCCTTTGTGTCTTGTGCTTTGAGACAAAGCCAGTGCTGGGCCATGGCCACGCTGAGTTGCTGAATAGCATCAAAGAGCAAGGACTGGGCACCTGTGTGGGGCTGTGCATTCACCTGGACGTGACACTGAGGAGGTCAGACACTCATTTGGTGTGTCAACAGACAAGCAGGGTCATATAATTGCTGCCAAGAATAGTTTATGGCTCCCAGTCCCAGACTGGGAAAGTTAATCCAGACTCCCATGGAGCTGGATGCCTGCTCCCTGATTTTCTCACAGACATGTGAGGAAAAGGGAGCACGGCTGGTTTGCAGTCCAAGGAAACGGGGAGGTGACTGTTCCCTTCTGCTCAGCATTGCTGTAGTTGTACCTGGATGGTGTAAGGAAAGTTTGGATCCTGGGTTTAAAGCTATTGGGAAACTGGACAAGGTCCAGCAAGGGATCCCCAGGCCTGCAGGGAGAGGCTGGGGAGGGCTGAGGGAGCTGGGCTGGTTCAGCCTTGCAAAGAGGAGGCCAAGAGGCAACTTCACAGCCCCCGCTGCTATGTCAGGGCAATTAAGGGATGCTTAATTGCTGTTCTTGGCAGTGTAGCCAGTGTAACTGGGGCCAGTGGCCACAGGCTGCCCCTGGGGGAGCTCAGGCTAGGTGCTGGGAAGATCTTTGTCACAGAGCAGTGAGGGAACACCATCCAGGAAGGCTGTGGATCTCCATCCTGGCAGGCTAAACCCACTGCAGATCCCCTCTACTGGCAGGGTCCCACATGGAGCAGAAGATCTGATCTCCAGCAGTCCCTTTCAATCAGCATTTCAGTGATTCTGTGAAGCCATCCTCCTGCCTGTTAGGGTTTCTTTCCCTGGATAAACACCTTTCCTCTGGCCCTGGGCACAAGTCTCTGACTCGATACCGTGCGAGTCTGCATTGCAGATTCAAAGATGAGTCACATGGATATAGGGAGGGCAATTACATCTCAGTGAGCGTGAGAGAATCAGGGAGACTCAACTGGTATGGAAAAATATGGAAGGTGCTGGAAACTGTCAATAACACTCACAGAGGTCCCTGAGACTTGCTGGGATTCAGGTTTCTCTGGTTAATTTAGTGCTTACCGTCTTTGTTGGAGAGGATTGGCGCTAACAGTTCTTTAGCTTCTGATAGCAAAAGGTCAACAAGATCTGAAGATGGAAGAGATGTGTCTGAGACTGCGTCTGTTTTATCCTCTTCTGTTTCATGGTTGATGCTTATAAACATGGAAAGTGCCATCAATACTTCTGTCAGAGAATGGTCATTGACAATCCTGGCCAGCCTCTCAGGAAGGATGTGCTACAGAAATTCTGTGTGTTTAGGGAGTTGCATCTCCATCCCTCAGCATTCAAGTGTCTGTTAGATACACTTGCATCACTTTGTTACAGACAAATAGCAAAGTATTCTTTAGAATTTGCCAAAAGCATTTCCCCCTCATTATATTAGAAATAACCAACTTGGAAACTTAAAAACTGATTTCCATCCCTCTTAAAATCTAACTTTTTTAAGGGACTGGCCATTATTGATGGGACAATGACTTTTCAGTGATTTAATCAGGTAAAACACACACACAGAGTTGTGATACATTTATGCTTAAGTGATAGGAGATAGGCTCAGCTTGGAGGGGAGTCCAGAAGCCTGAGCTCTATTTCTGCAGCCATTCATGCAGCTGAGAGTCTTGTGAGCTCTTTGCTTACACTCTATCTACTCTAACTGCTGATGAAAAAGGATGTGGTCCTGCAGCCCAAACCTGGTTTATGTTTGGAAAAGCATGTGGGTCAAAATTCTGCTGCTCTGAAGCAACCTGCTTGGGGTCTCTGCTGACAAGAACAATTTAACCAGAGCAGTTTCAGCTACTCACTCCCCAAAAAAGCCTGGACAGAGACCAAACCCCCCAGCACCAACCCACCAGCAGTCTCCAGATCATCTTTCTCCCATGGTTTCACTTGCATAGTGAAAGTATGTTTAGAAACTCTGGGTAGGTTACGTGTGAAGCACCTTCCCCTGGGAAAGGTCAGAAAAGGACATTTCATGTTGCTGTTCACCATTCCCAGAAGCCATCTCCTACCTTTTCTCATCTGGTAAATGACTGTGTGTGCTCAGGACCTTGTGAACGTTCTGTCATGCAACAACAGAAAAAAAAATAAAAATTCAAACTTGTAGGAATGAATAATTCCTGAGAACAAACCCCATGGGTTTTTCCTGGTGATCAGATTTAATATGACAGTAATCAGCTTCTGCTTATTCATTGCCCTTGAAGCGAATATCTCAAGGCCTTTTGCAGCTCAGGCAGCATTTGTGAATCTACAGACACATCTGAATTCTGCATTTTAATGCCACTGCCAAAGTATATGAAATGCAACACAAAAATCCTCTTCCAAGGAATAATTTTGCAGGCTGCATTTCAGTGATCACTGCTGCCAGCAACCCCTGGCTCCTGCATGTGTAAGTTCTCATTACCATGCACGGTTCATGACTTCTCCAGCACTACTGAGGGGTGGAGAAAAAAGGAAGATATTTTGCTCCAGTGCTCAAAATCCTGGGATGTTTGACCCTGGGGTCAAGTGAGATCCATTTCCAAAGTCTGACCCCAGACTACCCAGGCTCCAGCACATAGTGCTGAAGCTCTGGAGGCATCTAATTCTTCTTTCTCTGGAGCAGAGAATGAAGCATCTACATTTGCTTTTGCTCCTCTGTTTCTGCTTGATTTCAAGAGTTCTTGGGACAGGCCACCAGTAGCCATAGCAGATACACTCAGTACTAATGCTTCCCATGCTGACCAGTTTACTAATTACACATACTGGTATTCCAAATATAGGAAATGAAGTGGAAAAACAGCCAATTGAAAGAATAAACTGTGAGATTTTGCAGGAAATCCGTGTGGGAAAAAGCACTGGAAGAGCAAACCCACTCTCCAGGTTCCTATTTATAGAGAAGCAACCCTCAGCTATACCAAGGGAAGGTGAGCACAGATTATTTTGGCAGCAGAGCTCCTGGAGCAGCCTCAGCAAAGGGAGCCAGGGAGAGCAGAGCCACCAGCAAAACCTGCACCACGGAGTTTGCATCGCTGCCAGGGATATGAGGAGATCTGAGTTCATTCCCTGCTTCCTCCTAACCAACAGAGAGTGACTTTTTAGGGTGAGACAGGGAAAAAAAACCCTCTTGCTTATGGAGCAGGAAGTTGATTGGACTTGCAAAACCTGAAGGAAAGAGGCCGTGGTGATGCTGCAGCAGCGGGGCCGTCCCACACCTCACCTGCACAAACAGGAGCAGCTTCCTGTTGCTGATCTCCAGGCGCTTCCGTGAGACTTCGGATTTTCGTAGCTGGCCATCAGCCAGAGACAGCTGCCTCTTCAGCTCCAGAATATCCTCCTGAGGCAGGGACACAGGAGGAAGACAAAGGTGGTGGTGATGCTCCAGCTTTGGCTTTTGGAAACAACAGTTTGTGATATTTGCTACAAGCAAAAGCAGTGTCCTTTGGAAAGGGACAGTGGAAGTTATGCAGATTATATGACAGACCCAGAGACTGTGTTGGCCTGGTGGTCCCACACACAACAAGTCATCCATGAGCTATGTTATTTTCTCCTGTGTAAACAGAAGGAGGGGAACCTGAGTTGTAGCTGCCCCTGGATGTAGGGTCTGACAAGCCCCTGTCTTGACAGGAAGCCCTTGTTTAGATAAAGGGAACTGCAACATCTCCAGACGTGGGGTCTGACAGGCCCCTGCCCTGGCAGGGAGGCCTGGAGATAAGGAGGTAGCACTATCTCCCTCCAGGCCCCTCTTGGGGAAAGAGAGAGCCTTTTTAGTTACGGCGAGAAAAGATAGACCCAAGATCCTCTAGGAAACTGTATGTAAAATACCCAAATAGCCATTGGTTTCTTACCCTTGTACGCCCACCTCTGTACCCCCATAAAAGAGACCCCTCTGCCCCGAGTCGGGGGAGGATCCGTCTCTGGTCACCCCTTCGTAGAAGATGGAAGAACAAAGCTGCTTCTGCGGAACCACCAGAGAGTCCTCTCCTCTCTCTATCCAGGCCTGGCCAGGGGGGTTCTGCCTTGCAGAGCAGAGCTGAAATCACTGCACTAAGAGCTGACAGCCTGCTGAGCCAGGCATCCTCTGCAGGCACCCCCGGCCGAAGGCTGAGAGAAGCCACGACCCCCTGGGAGACGGTTCCTCACGGGATCACCTCTCTGGGTCCGCTACGGCTTCTTGGGACTGAGCCTCTGACCCCATCCAGCCCGGGCCGGGAGAAACCCCCCACCAGCTTAACAACACCTGGACCCCTGCAAGTGTCCAAGGCCAGGTTGGGCGGGGCTTGAAACAACCTGGGATTGTGGAAGGTGTCACTGCCCATGGCAGGGGGCTGGAATGAGATGGGTTTCTGGTCCCTTCTGACCCAAATCATTCCATGACTCAATGAACCCACAGAAAAGTCTGAAGGGTTGTGGGTTTTCCCCAGACTGAGGGGTTGTATTACCTCTATTTCAGAGATGTGTTTTGCTTTTTTCCCCACCAGCTGCATCTTCAGTTCTGCAATTTCAGCCTCCAGCAGGTGGATCACTTCCTCGTAGTCCTGCTCTGCACTGTGAGCCTGTCTCTGCACCACCTCGGCCATCTGCAGTTTGCTGTGCAGTGTCCGGTTCTCCGACAGGAACCCCAGCGCTTTCTGCAAGCACCCAGAACTCCTGATGAACACACCACGTCCCCCTCGGCTGCCAACCCCAAAACCCACCCCAAGCACCCCAGAAATCCCTTCACTAACTTGGTTCAGCCTCTGAAGCTCATCCTCCATCGACTTCTTGCTGTTCTCCACTTCTTTCAGGAGAGACTGTGGGAAATATTTTCACTGGATCAGAAGCAACAAATGCCAGGACATTCTCTGGAATGCCCTTAGCCACCAGAATAACATTTTACAGAAGTTCTGTGCACTTTGCCCCCCCACAGGGAGAGCTTTTAGGGCTGTGACCTGCAGAATTCTGCCTGGACACAACCGAAGTGCTGACAGCCAGGTGAGGGTGAGAGGACAGGTGCTGCTTCTGTTAATCACAGACTGGAATTCTTAATGAGACCTGCTTTAAATATATTAACTCCCTGCTGAGAAGGGACTGCATGCTTTGAGTACAAATAAGTTTTCCTCTGAGGTTGAGAGCAAGAAAGAGGCAATTAAGGAGAGTGGAGGGTGAGAGGTTCCTGTGTGATGAGGAATGCACAGAATGCAAACTGGTGACTTCTCCAGAGGGACAGGCCACCCCATTACCCCCGTGGAGAGCTACAGCAGAAGGCCCCAGCCAAGAAATCTGCTCTGAGGGGAGGCTCCACCTTCAGCCTTCGGACTTCGTGCCGCAGATCCGTCATCTCCAGCTGCAGCTGCTCCAGGTCCTCGTTGCCATTGCAGTTGACAGAGTCAAAGGTCTGCAAGGAGAGGGTTGGACTCATCACACATTGAATCAAAATCACCTCAAAAAGGAGTCAGCATTTCTATGCAACAGATCAAAAGGTACATTAAATAATTCAGCTCCAGGATGGTTCTTTTTGCCCCATAGAATTTCACTCTCTGATCCCCATCATTGCTGAAGTAGCTGAGCTACAGTGAATTTTCACTTCATGAACCAGATGAAATTACTTAGAATTGTCTAATTATGGCTATTTGTCCTTCTGCATAACTGCCAGGCTGCTTCCTCATATTATCCCATCGATACTGTTATTTCCTTATTAAAAAAGAGAAGTTTGAGGTTATAGAATTTCCTATAAGCAAAATGATTAATGAATAGTTCTGCCTTGTCTTTAGAACAACAAGAAAATGGTAATTTAGCTTTTCCCATCTCAGAATTCCATGGATTTCATGTAGAAGATCCATGGATTCCATGGAGAAGAGCTTTGGGGTGACTGACCAGGGAGTGGAAAGCCGATGTATCCAGCAAATTGGCCACTTCGTGCTGAGTGAAGAGTACGGAGCTGGAATCCAGACCAGCCTCATCCAGCTCCTCCTGCATCAGATCCCTGAGTGCTTGGAGAACATCTGTGAGAAACAATCAGTTTTTACCAGGCTAAAAGAGAAAATTGCTGTGTGTTAGGAGAAAATTCCACCAATTTTGGGGCCATCCACTGGTGCCAAGTAGGGTTTAGAGATGCCAGATAGCTTTCTCTAATAATCCTGAGTTCCTCTGCAATCCCATGAAACTTAAATGAATTATCGTCAGTCTTTATCAGACTCTTGTTTCTTATCCTACTGAAAAAACCTACACTTTTAAAACCCAGAAAAACCTCAGATATTTTCACAGGGGAGTTTTCACGACTGTGGTTCTGAAAGTTTTAACTTAGCTAAACCCACATTTCCCCGACAAAAGGCACCTGCTGCCATTTCTCATGTTGCTGATTTAAACAAAAAGACAACTCAGTGAGTTCAGCACTTAAAAAAGTTGTTAAATTGATGAGTCTGAAAATCCACATTCATTTTGCATTCAGACATGAAGGAAAGCTCAGCAGAAGGGGCTGTGTGGGACAAGTGGGAGCCATCAGGGAGGAGGCACCAGGGTCCCAGAGCTTCCAGTCACAGAATCACAGAAACATGGAATGGTTTGGGCACAAAGGGACCATAAAGATGATCCCATTCCACCCCCTGCCATGGGCAGGGACACCTTGCACTGTCCCAGGCTGCTCCAAGCCACATCCAACCTGGCTTTGGACACTGCCAGGGATCCAGGGTGCCACAGCTGCTCTGGGCACCCTGTGCCAGGGCCTGCCCACCCTCCCAGGGAACAATTCCTTCCCAATATCCCATCCAGCCCTGCCCTCTGGCACTGGGAAGCCATTCCTCCTTGTCTTGTCCCTCCAGGCCCTTGTCCCAAGGCCAGTCTAGCTCTCTTGGAGTCCCTTGAGGCCCTGGAAGGGGCTCCCAAGCTGGAGGCAGCTCTGCAGGTGGGGTCTCACCTGAGGGGGCAGAGGGGCAGAATTCCCCCCTCTCTTGCTGCCCACGCTGCGGCTCAGCCCAGCACAGGGGGGTTCATGGGTGCTCATGACTCTCATCCTCCAACATCCCAAACCCCTCCCCCAGGGCTGCTCTCCTTCCCTTCTCTGCCCAGCTTGGATTTGTGCTTGAGATTGCCCTGACCCAGGAGCAGGACATGCACTTGGCCTTGTTGAACTTCATGAGGTTCACATGGTCCCACCTTGAAGCCTGTCCTGGTCCCTCTGGATGGTGCTTGGTGTCTGGGCTGCAGCAGGAGCCAGTCTCTCTGCAAAAGCAGCATCTTTACTGCCAGCACATTTGCTAAATACCCCCAATCATCTTTATTTCTGTTGCCACAAAATTCAGCACCAGTCACTTGTAGGAGAGGGCTGTGGTTCCCATCCCTCACTCTGCACAAAACTTTGATCCAGATACCTCGTGACTCTTCCCTCTGGTGGGGACATTGCTGATGGTTTGGGATTTTTGCTGAAAGCCTTCTGGGGAGCAGACCCTGTGGGCTGGACATGCTCTGGAAGGCCACAGAAAGCAGAACTGGTATTTATATTCTGTGTCTCCTCTGGCCAGTTCTTGCTAGGAAAGCTGGGATTTTAAGAGAAGTAAGCCCTTGCACCAACTTCCTTTAAGTCTGATTTTACCTGTGGTAGGACAATGGAAATGGTTTTAAACTGACAGAGAGTAGGTTTAGATTAGATGTTAGGAAGAAATTCTTCCCTGTGAGAGCAGCGAGACTGAACATTGAGGCTGCAGCGAGGTTTCACAGTGAAGCTGTGGCTACCCCATCCCTGGAAGTGTCCAAGGCCAGCTCGGACAGGGCTTGGAGCAGCCCAGGGTAGTGGAAGGTGTTTGGTGGAATGAGATTAATTTTGTGGTCCCTTCCAACGCAAACCATTCCAGGATTCCATGACTCTACAGAACGCCTTCTTTTGTGCTTGTGACTTTCCCTCTTTGCAGGCTCCATCACTAGCCAGGCAGGTGTCTCACCTGCCACTGCTTTCCCTTTTTAGCTGCCAGTGAAGCTACACAGAAATGACAGATCCCCCATGGGCAGGGCTCCTGCTCACCTCCGTAGGCCACCGTCCCCTGCGAGTCCGTGGTCAGGCTTTGCCGGAGCTGCCTCTTCTTCTCCTCGGTCACATCCAGACCAAGATACTGCAGAACCTTGAGCAGAAACAAGGAGCCTTTAAAAAGGAAAATACTGGAATAGCAGCTCTTTGGGGTAAGCACTGGGAAGACACTCAGTGCTGGGTTTCTGCAGGCAGCATCTCCCAAAGGAGCAGGCTTGGACTGGATTTCCAGTCTCTCCTTTCCTGCACATGTACAGAAATGTCTGCTCCTGAACACAGGTTCACATCCCTCCAAAAACGGTTTATCTGCAATAAGATTTGCAGCTCTGATGGGCTTTCAGGACTTTTATCAAAAGCCAGAGGAGTTTTAGCAAGACTCAGCTGGCAAGAGATCAGCCTTTCTCTTACTGCCCAAAAATTGTTTGGGACCAGGAAGATAAACGCTGTTAACAGAGAGTTTCCCATGGAGAGAGGAGACATTCAAACATTTTGCTCCTCCACTGCATGTTTTGCTCTGTCATTACTCCTGCTGCCCTAACTTCTACTGATACTTATCAGTTCAACCCCAGGGCAGCACAGCACACAGAAGCAGATAAACCAGTGCAAGCCTCGCTTCCCTGCTGGCAGCAGCACCTGAAAGCTTTTAAAAGACAAAGTCGAGCTCAGCAGACTCTGGGAAAGAGCCCGAGTGAAGCGTTCCCCTGTGCCAGGCTGCACACAGAGCTCCTGCTCACAGCACCTCCCGTCAATCCCCCGGGAAGGCGCTGCCGAGGGATCCTCGCTCACCCTTCCAGCACCACCAAGTCCCTGGGATCCAGCTGCTGTCCCGTTCAAGTCCCACCTCCTGCTCCTCTGCCCACCACCCCTATGCAAGACAGTGCTGCAGCCTCCCGGACTTTAGGATGTTGGCAGAGTTGGCCACCTCAAAGCCACCTCAGGTTGTGCCGCTCGGTGTCACCTCCCACCCTGTAACCGCTGCAGCCGCCCGCGCCTAACACGGCTTTTCAAAGGGAAGCCGAGCATTCCGCTCCTGCTAGCCGAGAGGAGCTGCTTTTTTCGCGTGAGGAGCAGAGGTCGCTGTGCCCATTCCGTCCTGGATGCCGCTTTGGGAGAATTACGCAGGCTCAGGAGAGCAGCTCCCGCCGGCGCTCCCGAGCGCCCTGCGCTGCCGTCGGGTGGCAGCAGATGTTCGTCACATCGGGGCGTCCCCGGCCCCGCACAAAGGGCTCTGTCCCCACATCCCCCCGTCAAACGCTAGAACCACCCAAGGTGCCAGACTGGGACATGGCCCCCCAAGGCACCCTGTCCCTCACCAGGGTCTTGGTGAGCAAATGGGCAGCTCTGCTCCATGCCCATGGAATGTGTTTTCCATAAAATGATGGACGAATCAGCAGTTCTGGATGGCTCCTCGGTGAGACATCTCCTATCTCAGCCTTCCCTCGTCCACGCCAGGCTGCCTGAGGTCACCCTAGCAGTGACAGCAGCACCAAAAAGTTTGGAGGGCACAACCTTAGCCAATGGCATGATGTCCAGTGGAGGTGCAGCTGCCAGGAGAAGACCTCTGGAGCTTCATGGAGCACTGAGGAACAGCCAAGACGAGCCAAGGGATGTTTAAATGCCCCTTGAGACACAGTCAGGATGTTTCACTCTCTTTACTTTCAGAGGCTGGACTTGGCCTCCAGCAAACTCAGCTGGAGAATGGACTATTTCCTGCATAGTGCACAAGGAGGAGACCTTGCTTTGGGCACTTACCAGTTCCAGTTTTCCATCCTTGAGCCGGATATGGGGATCCAGTGCTACTTTGGGTTTGGTGCCTGAAGCTGCTTTGTAGTTAGAAGCTGAAGCAGGTGCTGAAAAATCAAAAATAAATATTACTGGAGAAGCATTTGGGTAGAAGAAAGAGGTGAATGCAAAGCAAAAGTCAGATCTCTTGTTGTATGAAATATAAAGTGTGTGCAGCAGGACAAAAATCCAAGTTCAGGATTTACTAAAACCAACTCTGGAAGGCTGAACTAGGCCACTCTTGGAAAGATTGGATACTGGGGCAAATCCTTCTGAAACTGGGCTTCTGCATGGTTTAAAATGAGATGTTTCATCCAGGGACAAAGGACTGCAAAAATAATACTTTGGAAACTTCAAATAACAGATTTTTGTGGAGTCTTGGAGTTATGGTGAAGTGTGAGAAAAAGGAATTAAAATCTGCCTGGTTATTGTCTACTCTGATTAAGCAAAACTGAAAGAATTCCTGACACCCATGGGAGCAAACAGACTAAAAGTGATGTGGAAAAGCACCACCCTGAGATTTGTTTCCCTGAGCTGGGCAGGCAGGGTTTTTGGGTAGAAGGAGCCATATGTATTGCGAGGCAGCCACACAGGCAGAGAGTGGCAGAGGCAGCAGCTGCTGTACTGGTGAAAAGCTGTCATGAGCTGGAGGATCCAGCTGCCAACAGCTGGCTCAGCATTGCCAGCACTGCTGCACAGCTGAAAAGGTCCAGAGCACAAGGCCTGCCCCTCCATCCCTGGAGGGAACTCCCCCTTTTCCATTATGATTAACCCTTGTCTGGAAGGAGCCATGAGATTCCCTGGGAAAAGGGCTGTAGGAGGTGTTACCTGTTCCTGAACAACCTGAGCAGACTCCAGATGGGTGCAGGGCTGCTGGGCCTGCCCCTGCCCACCCTCAAACCATCAGCCCACGTGAAAAAATTCCTTCTCATGCCAGTGGCACAGGAAGCAGGGAGCAATTCCTTTTGCCTGCTTGGGATCTGGTTAACATCACAGGAAGCCCTGTTTTGCCAAGTAACACAGCTCCTCCAGAATCCCTGGAGCACTCCTCCCCACACCCTCCTGTCCCTCGGGGCAGAGCCCAGGTACCAGGAGAAGACTGTGAGGAGCAGCAGAGGTGCTGCATAATCCTCCTGATCCCAGCATCCATCTGCTCTGCTGAGGCCAGCAGCTGGGAAGCAGCAAGAGGTAACAAATGGGTTTGCTGGATTGGCCACCACCACTTTCCAAGTTCAAGGGCAGAGCCGTTACCCTCAGAGCAGTGGATGATCAGGATTAGCTCCATGTGGCTTTGCTGTCAGCTCTGGACACAGCCATATCCAGGACATCCATCAGGCACCCAGAGAGAGGCACTGACTGGCCCAGGCTCCCAGCCTGGCTGTTCTTTCAAAGCCACTTGTCTGTTTCTGTGGGTGACAACACTGACACAAAGCCTCCTCAGCATTCCACGTTCAAATCCTGGAGTGATAAAATCCCCCAGCTAAGTCAGGCCATGGGCAGGTCACTGCTGTTGCTGGATTGCAGCAACAATCTGCAGTCTCTGTCCCCATCACCAGGACTGGCTGTCCATGGTGGCCACCTGAGTCTCCATGGCATCTGCAGGGTGCTCAGGGCAGGGAGGACAGAGCACATCCCTGTCCCAGAGCCTTCCCAGTGGAGCACGGATGGCAGAGCTGAAGCTGCTGAGCTTGCCCAAGGTGAGCCAGGCATCCCTGGTAGCAGCTACTCCATCTCCTGCTGACCCCAGGTATGGACTACACATGATTTACCTCCAGTGCTTGCTCTTAGCCTTCCAGAGGGGAATTACTGCAAGGCACAGGGATTTGTAAGCAGAGCCAATATCCCAGGGAAGGAAGGGCTGTTGGATTTGAGGCTGCAGGAACGGTGGGCAGCACTTGCTCAGGATTTGTTGGGGAAGTCCATCTTTCCCTCAGGGCAGGAGTAACCCTCATATCACAGGGGTATCGGGTACCTTGGTGGAGGTTGTCTCCCTGGGCTCTGGGGATTATGGAGGTTTCCTCAATATTATTAAGGGATTTGGGAAGCTGTAGGATGGTTCAGGTTCACCCCCCATTGCTGCCACACTGTTGGATGAACAGAGTGTGTCTCTCCACAAAAGATAAGAGCTCAGGAGACCCAGAGCATGGAGATGAAACACAGCAGGGAAAAATAAGCAAAAACTGAAGCTTGGATGTAGAGAGAAATCTGTTTTAATCACATCTCTAAGCCATTTCCCAATCTGGCCAATTGAGGGCATCCTCAAAGCCCTTTCAGAGCCCAGGGTTGCTGTCTACATCCCAACTAACATTACCTGCCTGCTTTTATGCTCTGTGTCCAAGACCCCCAATTCCCACCAGAAGGGAATGTGGCCTGTGGAGAACCTGCTGCATGTCTGAGGTGGGCAAAGTCCCTGCTGCAAATGAACTGAGAGTGGAGGAATTTGTCTCCTGTGAATACCTTAGTCCTCGAATGCCTTAGTAAAGAGTTTTGCTGCTGTGGGCAAACATGGACATAATTACTACTCCAAGCTGCTGCTTGCCCTCTCTCTCTGAGCAGGCTGAGTGTCATTATCACCCCATTAAATTCCACTCCAGCAGTATAAACACTGATAAAAAAATGTGGTGATAGGACAAGGGGAATGGCTTTCCACTGCCAGAGGGCAAGGCTAGATATTGGGAAGGAATTGTTGCCTGGGAGGGTGGGGAGGCCCTGGCACAGGGTGCCCAGAGAAGCTGTGGCTGCCCCTGGATCCCTGAAAGTGTCCGAGGCCAGATTGGATGTGGCTTGGAGCAGCCTGGGCTAGTGGAAGGTGTCCCTGCCCGTGGCAGGGGTGGAATGGGATGGGCTTTAAGGTCCCTTCCAACCCAATCCATTCTCTGATTCAGGGATTCTATAATTTCACAATCCTCAGCTCTGAGGAACCACAGCTGTTTGTCACACACACAAGGAAAATGGTTGAGCAGGACTCACCTGAGACTGTAAGCTCTGGTGGGCAAATGTCTGGTGACAAAGAAGGCACAGGAAAAGGATTTTCACGTCTGTTCTAGAAAAACAAGACAAAAGGCACAGACAGTCACTAAAAAGAATCTGTTGGTGTAAATAATGAGCAGGAGATAAGAGGAATTCAAGAGAGAGCCAATAAGGGCACCACATACACCTCTTGTGCAGATGGCCCTAAAGAGATTCCAGGGGTTTCTCTGGGAGCACCTGGCACAGGCTGAGCACCCCAAAACCTCTGGTCACACACAAACGACTCTGTCCTTACTGTGACTGTGCTTGAGAACTGAGGCTGGATTTGACCTTGCCTGGTTTCTCCACAGAGGTTCTCCCTGAAGCTCTGCATCTAACCCAGCAGGGAGGTCCCAAGTCTGACCACAGTCAGGTGCAATATTTACCCCAAACCCATAATTATCCCAGTGAACAGGGCAGGAAGCTGAGATCAGTTCCCACCCTTTCTTATGTGCTACGTCACGGCTGAGAGCACAAGGAAGAGGGAAAAGCAATCTGAGGGTGAGCACCACTGAGGCCGCTCAGACAAGTGGGGACTTGGATGCCAAGAGGGGCACAGATTGGTGTGAGGACACACAGACAGGCAGCACGGGTGCCTGGGCACTCTTCCTCTAGTGTGGAAACTCAGATCTCATTAGAAATTCCATCTTTCAGCAGCAAAGTGAG
This sequence comes from Lanius collurio, assembly GCA_020086605.1. Classification (NCBI taxonomy): domain Eukaryota; kingdom Metazoa; phylum Chordata; class Aves; order Passeriformes; family Laniidae; genus Lanius; species Lanius collurio. The sequence goes on along the minus strand of JACBWW010000024.1, from coordinate 1,068,325 downwards.
GAAAGAAGCCATTTCAGCCCAGCCAACAGTGTGATTTCGTTAAAGTGCACAGCATCACACAAGCTGGGGGTCCAACCACACCACTCAGCCACAGCTCCAGGGGCTCTGGTGCCTTTCTAGGGCACATCTCCAGCCTGGTGCACTCAAAGGCAACACATATGTGACATCCATGCAAGTCTGTGTCCCCACAGGGCTGGAAAGCAAGATGTTTTGTGAATATTCTTGTATGAAAGGAACATCCAGCCAGCTTGTCTTGGAGGGAATTTGTGTGGAAGAGGGCAGGAAGGACACCCAGCATGGCACCCGTCCAGGAGGGGGTGACAAATGCACAGAATGGAGCCACAGACCCCTAGGGTTGTGTGGGTAAACCCTGTCCAGCCATCCACAGCTCGAGCACTTCTCTGCAAACACAATGTGGAGCTTGGTTTTGCAGGAGGAGTGAGCCTGGCTTATCATTAGAGTAGTCAGGAGCAGGAATGGGCTGTGCAGGAATGCTGGGGATTCATCCTCATCAGAGGGCTTGAAGAATAAAGAGTTGCTCCTGCCTTTGGGTAGGAGCCGAGATCAAACTGGCTCCAGAGATCCCTTCCAGCCCTATGACTGGTGCTGAATCAGATGCAGGTTGCTATCCACAAAAGGGCTTTGGTTTTTTTTAAAACCTGAGACTCTTGAAACAGGTCTGAATGCAGGCCCTGGAGATGAAACTGCTGTCATTATCTCCACAAATCCATCTCTGTCTCAAACCCAGGAGAGAAGAAATTATTTCAGATTTAAAACACCTGCCTACAGGTAAATCCATCAACAGTACAGACTCTCCATTGGATCTCCAGAAATATTACCAGGGAGTCCCTAAAGAAGAGTTCTCTGATCAAGGAAAGATCCCAGGATTGATGTCTGTTAGAGATGAACTTCCACCTACCTCTGGGGACCTCACGTGGACTTTCAGCCTGCAGGAGCCCAGGCCATTTCCCACAGCCTTCAGAGGTGGGGATGGGATGTTGTTGTGAACCAGCAGTCCGGGATGTAGCCGTCCCCTCCCAGGAATAAAGGCCACTTCTGTGCTTCCCTCGTGTCTTCAACAAATAACAAACATAAAACCCCTTATTAACAAAACAAAAGGCAAAATTTGCAGAGTTCCCATGCTTGTGGCTCTGTCTCCAGGGTAACCTCACCTAAGCCTGAGTAGCCAGCACCAGTGCAGCTGGGTCTCCACCAGCTGCGTTCCATTGAATCATGGAATGGTTAAGGTTGGGAAAGGCTCCTAAGATCGAGTCCAACCATTCTCCCAGTACTGCCAAGGCCACCACTGACCCATGTCCCCAAGTGCCACATCTCCATGGTTTTTGAACGCTTCTAGGAATGATGATTCCACCACTGCCCTGGGCAGCCTGTGCCAAGGGCTTTACAACCCTTTTCATGAAGAAGTTTTTCCTAATATCCAATCTAAACATCCCCTGGCATGACTTGAGGCTGTTTCCTCTTGTCCTGTCACTTGCTAATTGGGAGAAAAGCCCTACCCCCACCTGGCTCCACCCTCCTGTACAAATCCATAAGGTCTCTCCCGAGTCTCCTTGTTTCCCCTTTTTTCAACTTTAGTTCTGTTTCGAAGCTCTGCTGGGTAGTGACAGGAGATAGTCACAAGGCCCAGAACATTGGGAAGGTCTGGATCACACTTCAGGATGATCCATGCCTTCAGGATTTCCTTATGTGACCGACCACCTTAAAGCATCATTTAAGGCTAATAGTCCCCTTGAAGCCAAACCTTGGTATGACCTGAAGTGTTCTGCCTAAGCTTCAACAGCACCTGATGATGACAGGAAATACTTTCTATGCCTACCTGATTTTGGCTTTTTCAATTATTTTTCTGGCCTCTTCATGTGTGCTGCCCACCAGAGAATCTCTGTTGATAGCGATGAGTTGGTCTCCAGGTCGGAGCCGACCATCCTAAACAAACAGGGAGACAAACACAGCATTGGGAAAGGATATCTCTGCCCAAAGCCTTCTCCTGCAACACAAATCCTCATTAGTCCATGCAATTATCCATCTACTTTTAGAAAAGCTGCTTCAGAACAGCCACAGCCTCTAGGAAAGGTCCCCATGGGAGAGCTCCCGAGGGTCTCCACACTGACTTACCTTGTAACAGTCCCCGTCTGGCAAAAGCTCTTGGACATAAATCATGGGCCCATCAGGCCTGTTGGATCCACCACTGATTGTCAGCCCCAAGCCAGAGGAGTTTGCTATAGAAATGCTCTGGATTCCTGAGTCCATGGAGTAGCTGCAAGGGAGAGAGGCCAGCAGATGACTCAAGGTGATCTGGGTTATCTTCCCATATTGCTGAACAAACTCTGCCTGGATTTCTTTCCATGCATGATCCTTCTACCTTCTCCCAACCTTTTATTTGCATCCTTTCTTCCACCCACTGTTGGAAAGGGGAGGTGAGGGCTCCTATTCTTTGGCAGACATTGTTCAATGTTGTGAAGGTGACTGATTTCCCTAATCCCAAATAGGGAAATACTCATTTAGAGAAGCATCAAAAGATTTAACAGAGTATATTTGGCATTCCAGGTTTTATAGCCAAAAGCACACAAAGGATTGACATGGTTGTTTCTTGAATCCAGCTAAATCACCAGACAGCAACTTACAGATGGATCAGCTATCAAGCAGCTCTTAGCAAACATCAAAGTGAGGCTCAGGAACACAGCTGGGTGTGTCTTAACTGGGGTTTGGACCCAAAATCTTGCAAGATGCCCTAAAATATGGTCATCCTTTACAGCAGCACCCACCACACTGTGAGTTACTGCTGTGGCAGGTGGGTGGCCCAGTCGAGGATGAAAAGGAGCAGCAAACAGGCTGGACCTTTCCCTCGAAGAGCTTCTGGACAGGACCCAACAGGCCACCAAACCTCTGTGCCAGCAGGGAGGTTTGGCAGTGGCAGAGCTGTGGGAGCAGAGACTTAACTGAGCTCCCATGGGCAGCACTGCAGCAGTGGGGGTTTGGTGAAAGATTTGGTGGTGTCTAAGGATCAGCAAGCCTTTTCCTCCAAATGGGATGAGTACAGCTGGTGGGTGCAGCTGGCTTTGCACTTTATTTCCACAGCAGCCACTGCCCAAAGAGTCTGCACTGGCTCCCTGTGTTACAGCTTCAGACACAATCACAGCTGTGCATCCTGTGCCCCACAGTGACACCAGCACTTGTTCCCAGCAATGCCATCCCTGGTGGTCAGACAGCCCACTGTGCCTCAGTCTTATGAAAAAACATTGCTTTAAGGTGAATGATCTTAGGGAAATGATTTCATGAAATAAAGCATTAAATTCTCTGCTCAACCCAAAATCTCAGACATTGATTGTGGTGAGATTGCATCGTATCCAACTCCCATTGCTCAGTGGAGTGGCAGGACCTCAGGAGATGCCACAATGAGAAGTCATAGCCCGGGGACAACCCATGCTGAGCAGAAGGAGTGGCAGCCACACGCATGAAAAGACCCATGGCCCAAATCACATCTTTCAGCTGCCCACCAATGCTCAGCTGAAACCAGTGCTCTGTGATTCCAGGGGCCTGAAGGCCCACTGGGGCCTGGCACCAGCATGGAGACAAGCAGAACATGGCACAGCATGGCAAGGAGGCCACAAAGACCGTCCCCTCCAGCCTAAATGCCTGTTTCCCTGCCCACAGCAGGAGGTTGGAATGAGATGATCTGTGAGGCCCCATCCAACCCAACCCATTCTGGATTCTACATCTCAGCCTGGAGTGAGTTAACAGCACAGTAAGGATGGCTTGTCCAGACCAGCTGCCAAGTAGATGATCTGGTCTCTCCTCTGCGTGGGTCTCTCACTCCATGCAAGCAGCTTAAACCTCTGGTGCCAAATATTTGTCCTCTGCAAATCCCTAATAAGCTGGTATTTAGCAAGAGGATTTACTGGTTCTGCAGTGAGGGCTGATTCTCTTTACCAGAGATTTGGCTTGTTTGTACTGGCAAAGGAGGGGAGCTGTGAGCCCTGGGGACAAATGGTCCCCATTCCACGACTGTGAACACCCTCCGAGCTGTCCCTCCAGAGAAGGGCCCTGGAGACGAGACCCTGCAGGAAAACCAGCTCTGCCTGTCCAAACCTCTGACCCTGAGGAGTGTGCAAGGGCAGATGACCACATGAAAACACACTCCAGGAGATGCTCTGGCCACCAAAGGATGTGGTGACTGCAGGCTGTTGACCCCAAGGCAAAAGGCATCAGGAATGTTTTCATGGAGAGGTGCTGGTGCTCTTGGAGCATGGGGTCAACATGCCAGGAGCAGGGCAACAGGAAACAAGCTCCAAAAACACCTCCTGAAAGCAGCACTGGCCTTACAGGAACGCTGTGCTCATGGTTTATAAGGTGATGTGTGGGGCTCTCTCAGCTGGCTGTGAACCATGGCCTCTCCCTGGGATCCAGAGGGGAGGAAGAGGAGCTGCTGCATGGCTAACCATGGCGCAGACATACTGACTGTCTCAGCTGGGAAGCTTTCCACCCCTTGGGCACAAACTTCTCAGGAACAGCCAAGATGCCACCACCACATCCAGAAGATGCTGTGGCCTCCCAGCCATTGTAGTGATAGAACAGCAGGGAGGACGTAAGGATGAACAAAACTGTTCAACAAGCCCTGGAATTATTAACTGGGTGCATCCCTGTGACATTTGGTGGCCTCCTGATGACCCTGGTGGGATCTGTACGTACTGTGTGTGAGGGGCATGCGCCGGGTTCCCGACGAAGGGGCTGTGGGAGCTGGCAGGGCTCAGCAGCAGCGGGCTCTGGGAGCGTGAGGACGAGCCCGAGGAGGTGCTTTCCAGGTATCGACCTCAACAGCAAAGTCAGAGTCAGTCCAGGGCACACAAGCAGTCCAGCATCACCCTCCCCCCTGCTCTGCTGCTCATAGCTGATGCTCCATTCCTAGATTTTTGGGGAAAGCCACACGGTAGATAAAGACATCAGGATAGGGCTGAAGGAGAGGAAACATTCAGCCTCCTTGGCACAGTTCCAGTGTGGGACTGTCACCCCTCTGCCAACCCTACACACCTGTGCCACAGAGGAAGGGCAGCTGTCTGGTAGGATGCCAAGCTGGAGAGACAGCTTCCTTTCCCAGGGACACATGGCTTTGTGTGCTGGCACCTTGCTTAGGTCAACCTTGTTGCATCTCATTAAACATTTCCCATTTGCAAATGAAAAATCTTTGGATGAATTATTGCTGAAACACATTGAAATCCAGAACAAAAATCTACAGCTGCACCTCCTGATGGAGTCACCTGCTCAGCACATCAGTTAGGCAGAGTCCAGGGATCAGGGGAGTGGTTATGACCCCAACTCAAGTCTCCCTTGATCACCCCATGGCACCAATGGCCACGGTCTGGGCATGCCCCAAGGATGAGCTTTCTTCAAACCTCCACCCCAACACCGACTCAAACCCAACCACAAGTCCTTCAGAAAGACACTGGGATAAAGGAAACTCTCTCTGCAGAGAGAGGGGCTTTCAGTTCCCCCCGCTCAGACTGCTGAGCTACTCACTGCCACCATGCAGGACCGGTGAGCTCCGCGCTGAGCCCGTGTTGCTCTGGGAGCCAAACTTCTCCAGCAGCTCAGAGAACTCTCTCCTGCAAACAAAACCATGGCAAAGTCAGCTGGTGCTCAGAACTCCCCCCACATGATTATATGGCAGCGGTGCCTCTGATGGCAGTGACTTGGTACCAAGGCTGTAGGGCCGGTGCCCTCCAGCTGTGGGGAGCAGATGGAGCTTCCTCATGCACAAAGGGAACACCCTGGTTTCAAGAGCTTGTGCAAGGCTTCAGGTCTATAATCAATCTCATGGCAGTGCAGCTTTCCTGTGATGGGCTGGAGCTCCAGAGTGCTCCTTCCCTGCCCCGGAACATGTTTGGGGCAAGAGGAGGTGGGAAGGGACATATCCTTAAAGGTCTTTTCCAATCTGTATGATTCCATGGGCAGGCTCTGTGCTGAGGATTGTCATTCCTGAGAGAAGGCAGATGAACACTGGAGCCCTGCTTGCATCCTGCCATGCACCCACCTCATGGACCCTCCTGGGAAAGTTTTCACCCCTAGCAAACATAAACACACCACACAAACCCTGCCAGAAAGAGCTGTAACTGTGCAAACATAACCCAAAATTTCTTTGCCTATTTGTGACTCCTTCTAGAATAGTTAAATACAGGTTATTTTCTGGCTTTTTCTCCTCCTTTCCTGAACAGAAAGCAGATCCTGTAGTTCTTGCTGGAGTAAAGAGGGAGATGGCTTTCAGAGCACCTGCAGAAGCAGCAGCCCACTCTCTCCTTGATGATGTTCTCCACAAACATCACAAGCTAAACTCTTGGAGCAGGACACCTCAACAAAGACCTGCATGCAATCTCATCCCCAAAATCCCCTGGAAGATTATCTTCATGGCCAAGCACCTTCAGTAATGCTTTGTTCCAGGATGAGTTTGGCCACCATGTGTTGAGCCCTTGGTGAGCTGGAACTCCCTGTACACCACCGGTGATTTGCTTTATGTCCTTCTTTTGCCAAGTGTGACATCCTGAGTTTTTGAACTCCATTGAGAACTACCACTGTCCACATTTACCAGCTGCTGCCTCCTTTCTGTAACCTTTCCTTGAGGTGCTGTGAGCCTCTCTTATCCTTTCAGATGAGGAGGCATGGGAAGGGATGACTTCTTCTTCATGTTCAGCAGCCTTCTGATCCACCCCTGCCACACTGGCTCTTTGCTCTCATGTAGTCCCTCTGCAATGGGGGGGTTCTCTCCCTTCATAACCCAACCCCACCTGATGGATCTGACCTTTTGGCAGAAAGATCCTCAAGGATGACTAATTTCTTACACATGCCAATTAATAAGCAGCCAGGCAGTGGGAGAGACCCCGAAAATGTTGTTTCAGTGGCCACAGTAACACCATTACATGTCGTCTTTGAAGGCAGGAGGGAATCCCCATGGGAAGGTGCCTTCCTGATGCCATAGCCCCAGGAGCAGCCTGGCTATGAGTGGCTCCCTCTCAGGCTTGACAGTCAGACAAGCTCAAGAGGTGAACCTGTAGGAACCCAGCCACAGCAAAGTTCCCTGAGCGAGGAGACTGCCGTGACACACTCGCAGACGCTGCGTCATCTGCGTTCCTCACCAGCACAGATGCTGGGTGTTATTGGCTAGATTAGAGTCAACAATATTAAATGATGAATGAATCATCAGCTCCTCAGGTTCCTGCTGGAAATGCTCTCAGTAATTTACATCTTCCCAGTCACAACCAGCTCATTAACGAACTTCAAAGACCAGCGCATGCCTTATCTAATATTGCCATCAAATTTATGCCTTATTCATTCCATTTAATGCTAATTTAAAACCCAACTGTCACACAATGCTCAGTGACATGCCTTGGTGAATCCCACTATTTGCATCCATACTATTGTCTTTATCAACCAAACCCATGACCTTAAAAAAAGACCACGACTTTGTTCAGAAGCCCCACCTCCCACAAAGCTCTTTTGGCTTTCACCTCTTGGGCACAAACTTCCTAGGAACAGCCAAGATGCCACCAGGACATCCAGAAGATGCTGTGGCCTCCCAGCCATTGTGGTGATACAAGAGTAGAGAGGATGTAAGGATGATCAAAGCCATTCTCCAAGCACTGGAATTATTTATTGGATCTACCCCTCAGACAGTGGCAGGCATTTGGTGGCCCACCATGGGACAGCTGTGTGGGACCAGCCCTGTATCACCTGCAAGGAGAGGGGAGGCAGTTTCATAACATAAGCCACCAAAATTATGTAAAATATTAGGAAAATTTCTGCATTGAAAGGATGTCAGGCACTGGAACAGGCTGCCCAGGGAAGTGGTGGAATCACTAGAAGTGTTCAAAAAACACGTGGATGTGACACGTGAGGACATGGTTTGAGTGGTGGCCTTGGCAGTGGTGGGTTAAGAGTTGGACTTGAGGGTCTCAGAGAGCTTTTCCAACCTAAATGATTCCACAGAAGGAAAACAGAAGGACAAGTCAGCCCCTGGTTTGCTGCTCTGTGGATCCCTGAGCTGAGCCTTGGGTGGATCTCAGCAGAATTTCTCCAATTTCCCAGTAAAGCCTCTGTGTTTTTGCAGCTGATTCACACCAGTTTCACTGGCAGCTGACACAGCCACAGCCTTACCCCTCCCTGACCCCGTGCAGGGGCAGGTCCCACATGCTGGAATCTCACCCAGCGGTTACCAGGCCACCAGCACCTGCGTTTTGTTTTGGGCTGGGTATTTCTGTGGTCATCTATTGTTCTGTTTTCCTCAGATAATAATCCACCAGAGCACAGAGCAGCTTATAAACCCCAAACAATGGCTGAAATACTCTTAGTCAATGCAAATGCAACTGGTGTAGCAGCTCTGTGACCCTGCAAACCCCATCACCAATCTGTGCCACCAAACTCTGTCATAAGGGAGGACATGCATAGGCTCAGCATTCCTTGTTGTTGTTTATTTAGTGTCCTGAAATTCATCCACAAAGGAGGTTTATCATTATTTGCTCAGGAGCCTGAATGAGCTCTGAGACTGCGTCCAGCCCAGGGACAATGTGACCAAACGCCACCGTCCCGGCTCCTGCTTTGTTGGTCAATCCAGCCCCAGTTCCACCAGGGACACAAACACATGACTAACTGGAGGCACACACTTATCCCAGCAGAAAGTAATGCACTTTCTGGTGCCAATCTCCTGGGAATTAATTTTGTGCTCAGTGCTGTGTTTGGAGGAGTTTGACGTGGGCAGACGATGCCCAAACATTGCCGATTAATGAACGAGTGCACTGAAGGAATGCCAGCAGGCCTTGCTTTGTGCTTTCAGACACTAAGAAGCTTCAGAAGATGTCTTTAATATTTAAAATTTGACCCTTACTAAAACATTGTGAATTGTCAGGTGCCTGCAGGACTAAAATGCCCAGCTTTATTAAAAAACAACAACCATGGCGTTGTATGAGGTGGAAAGTTCATTTTAACAAGCCCTTCTCCAGTTTTTTTTCATTAGGATGCAAACATTTGAGGCCTGGAGGATGCTTGCAATAGAGCTTGGCCCTGGACAGCCTTCAGCCAGCCCCAGAGTGGGATGGAGGGTCTGCCAGCAGCAGCCAGCTCCAGGATGATTTTGCTACAGATTAACCAGCAGGGGGTCAATCTCCCTGCAGAATATTTTTGTTTTATCTCATAATGCCTTTTTGTCCTGCCCTTTTGTTCCTGAGAGAACAAAGGGTGAATCCTACATCAAAGGTTACACAGCGTCTGGAAACCTCAGCTCCGCACCACAGCTGGGAGAGAAAGTGGAGCCTGTGACATCAGAAATTACTGGTTTGTCTCAAAAAACCCCAATAAAAACAAACGTGCAGGTGAGTGGGAGCCAGGAACCCAGAGCACTCCAAAAGCGTCACAAAGGCAGATTTGCTCACACACAGTGGAATCAGGGCACCCACAGCCAGGCTGGAGAGGTCACATCCTGGAGGGGAGGGATGGGGCACCCAGAGGGGCCTGGACAGGCTGGAGAGGGGGAACCTTGCAGAATTTGTAAAGCACAACAAGGCCAAGTGCAGGTGCTGCTCCTGGGTCAGGGCAACTCCAAGCACAAATCCAGGCTGGGTGGAGAAGGAATTGAGAGCAGCCCTGAGGGAAGGATTTGAGGTGTTGGTGGGTGAGAGGCTGGACTTACCCTGGCTATGAGCACTCAGAACCCCCCTGTGCTGGGCTGAGCCCCAGCGTGGGCAGCAGGGGAGGGGGGATTCTGCCCCCTCAGGTGAGACCCCACCTGCAGAGCTGCCCCAGCCCTGGGGCCAACAGCAGAGGGACGTGGAGCTGCTGGAGAGAGTCCAGAGGAGGCCATGGAGATGCCCCAAGGGCTGGAGCCCCTCTGCTCTGCAGCCAGGCTGGGAGAGCTGGGGGTGCTCACCTGGAGAGGAGAAGGCTCCAGGGAGAGCTCAGAGCCCCTTGCAGGGCCTAAAGGGGCTCCAGGAGAGCTGCAGAGGGACTGGGGACAAGGGATGGAGGGCCAGGACACAGGGAATGGCTTCCCAGTGCCAGAGGGCAGGGATGGATGGGATATTGGGAAGGAATTGTTCCCTGGGAGGGTGGGCAGGCCCTGGCACAGGGTGCCCAGAGCAGCTGTGGCTGCCCCTGGATCCCTGGCAGTGTCCAAGGCCAGGTTGGATGGGGCTTGGAGCAGCCTGGGACAGTGGAAGGTGTCCCTGCCTATGGCAGGAAGTGGATTGAGGTGAGTGTTGATGTCCCCTCCAACCCAAACCATTCCCATCCTTTCCCCCTCTCCCTGGGTGGAAGCAGTGCCAGGCACAGGGGCATCTCAGCCACTGTGTGACAGGCTGGGTGTTTTTCCCAAAGCACAGCCCATGTCCTTGGCACACCCAGGCTTGCTGGAGTCAGTCCCAGCCCTCCCTGCCGGTTTAGCACCAAGTGCTCAGAACAGCAAGGCCGTGGGCTGAGCTGTCACTGTCACACACAGGGCTGGGAGGACAGGAGGGACTGTCCTGCATCTTCTCCAGACCAGGCATGGGCTCCAGCCACAGCCCCTCTGCTGGGAGGAACAGTGTGGGCAGAAGGAGCTGGGAAGTGATTCTGCCCCTTCACTTGGTCCTGGACCTCAGGGCCTGTGTCCAGTTCTGGGCTCCTCACAAGGCAGACCCTGAGGGGCTGGAGCGGGTCCAGGGCAGGGAACGGAGCTGGGAAGAGGCTGGAGCCCCAGGAGGGGCTGAGGGAGCTGGGAAAGGGGCTCAGCCTGGAGCAAAGGAGGCTCAGGGGGGACCTTGTGGCTCTGCACAACTCCCTGACAGGAGGGGGCTCAGCGGGGGTCGGGCTCTGCTCCCAGGGAACAGGGACAGGAGGAGAGGGAACGGCCTCAGCCTGGGCCAGGGGAGGGTCAAGCTGGACATCAGGAGGAATTTCTTCCTCGAAAGGGTGCTCAGGCATTGGCACAGTGGAGTCCCCACCCCTGGAGGTGTCCAAGGAAGGCCTGGATGTGGCACTCAGTGCTCTGGGCTGGGAGATCAGTCAGAGATGGGACTTGATCTTGAAGATCTTTTCCGACCTCAGTGTTCCTGTGAGTTTGTGACTCCGTTCCATTTCCAGGGCATTGCAGAGAAGCAGCCTTTCCTTCCTGCTGGCTGTGTGAGCCCTGTTAATCCAAGAGCCCCTGTTCCCAGGGTGCTGGGGATGCATCCCGTGTGGGCACACAATGAATTCAGTATTTTATCCTGCCAGCACTGAGAGGTGCAGCACAAACTGGCTTCTCCCAGTGATAAACCTGACAGACCAGGCTGATATCTGTGCAATGCAGAGAAACAAGGAACTATTGCAACTTTCAGGCTGAGAATGAATAAACAATAATTATGAGTATGCAATAAAATTGTCCTCATTAGCTGAAGGTGAGCACAGACAAAAATCAGATTCAAGCATCACCTAAACCTGGTGAGTCCAGCTCTAAATCTGAATTCTCTGCTTTGAGCCCTGGCATTACTGCTGCTCTTGGCAGCCCAGCTGATGCGACAGGCCCAAAACATGCATCTGATACATGCCAGAGACTGAGTTCCACGAAAAGCACAGGTAATTTGGGCCTATAATTAACTCCAGGGACAAATAATAGCATTTATGACTCAAATTCACCCAAGGGCAACCACAACAAAATGCTACTCAGCTGAGTCATTGGAAAAATTGGCAGGAGGGTTGAATCCAAACCCAGAGCCATGATGTTCCCTCCTCCAGCGTGCCTTGAGTACTCGGGGTGAGGAAGGATCTGAAAATAAACTGCATTTTCTCTGCCCTGTGTCCTCCTCAGCTTTCAGGTCTCGTGAGCTGCTTTGCTGGGCAGTGGGAAGGTGGGAAGCTGCCCACAGCTCATGGCATGGCACCTTCACAGGCATCACCCCCAGAGCTGATGCCCCGTTTCCACCCGGCTCTCTGCTCACCCTCGCTCAAGGAGAGACTTAAAAGATAACAGGGCATCAATAAAAGACAAAACTAAGTGGAAAAAAAAGTAGAGAGCAGAAAAATCCTTCCCCCTGTTCCCACAGCCCTTAATCCTGGAGATATGTATTCGTGTATTAAACAGTTTGTGAGATGATTATGTAAGTGAAATCTCTGCAAATCTTTTGGGAAAAAAAAATAAATAAACTGATTACTTCCCCTCTCTCCCTCTGGCTAACCTTTTGCAGATTTAACAGATAACCAACAGTGAACAGAGGCCAAATGAATTGCTTAAAGTTTCATTGCCCTGCCGGCCTGCCCCAGCTCCCTGCAGGGCGATTGGGGACTGCCGGCAGCAGGGGGGAGCCGGCGGAGCCACTCGTGCGTGTGCTTTAGGAAACATCTGCTGCAATTTGGGATATTAGGAGCCACATCGACATGCACGAACAGCTTGAAAGAGATCAGCGTGGAGGCAGGAAACCCGCGCTGGGGGCTCTGGCTGAGAAATCAAGTGTTTCCCGGAGTAAGTCCTGCTGCTGCCGGACACAGGGAGCTGCTGAGCTGCGGGATCCCATCCCTCCTGCTGGGACAGTGTGAGATGCCCACTGGCACTTTGCCCCTCCAAGGGGACTGCTGTCATTCAGAGCTGCATCCTGAGCATCCCTACTTGGACCAAAGGATCTCTGGTGACCTCCTTGTTTCACCCAGCACTTCCTCAGCAGCTGCTGAGGGACTTGCACTTAATGTAATAATAGGAGATGCTATTTCCCCTGGCAAAGCAGGGGAAAAGGAGCTGGGAAGTGATTCTGGAAAGTGAATCTGATGCTATTTCCCCTGGCTGAAAAGCAGCTCGTCATTAATAGCAAATAATTCTTGCAGCAGTGTATTGCTGTGTCAGAATTAGCGTCAGCCCTGTCATTACAGCACTCTCACTGCTCTGCCAAGGCAGGAACGCTGTGCAGCAGCTGAAGGATAAGGAACGACTCCATCACCTCCGACACTAACGGGATATGGGTGCGTCGAGCAAGTGACTCTGCCCTTCAGCCACCCCCACACCGAGCAGAGCCTCAGAGCCAGGAACCCGCCTGCCCACAGCCCCACTGCCACATCCCACCTTCGTTCCTCTGCTTCCTGCCTCACCTCGGCTTTCCCGAGGGAAAAAGGGAGAGGATGCACCAGCACATTGTGCCAGATATCCCGTGGGATGTCAGCAAAGACCCGCCTAATCCATACCTTGGTTCCCACAGCTCTCTCATGGCACCATCATTGTCCCACACAGCTTAAATCCAGTCAAGACAAGACTGAGCTCTTTCCTTCTCCTTCCAAACCCTCTCAGTTTCTCTAGAGAGAGAAAGGTTTTCCAGGGAGCAACAAAGGGATGGGTTTCAGGGGGAAACTTCTCATCCTCCCTGAGATGGAGGAAATCTCTGGGGAAGGAAGACCTTAACTCAACGTGTCCAACCAGAAAGGAAAGGGAAGATCCTGCTGTCCCTGTACATCTTCCTCCAGAGCTCTGTGCAGGATAAACCACCACACAGCAGAGCTGAGGGAACTGTGCCACCCTACAGCTGGGACTGGAGCAGCCCTGGTCCTCCCTGGGGAAACACCTGTGGAAATCTGCTCAGTGCCAGAATGTCCCACAGACCCAGCACAGGCAGGGCTGGAGCTGGGAGTCCCCAGCTTTGGGATGTCCCCCAGACCCAGCACAGGCAGGGCTGGAGCTGGGGGCCCCCAGCTTTGCTTCCCTTCCCTTAGAGCTCCATTGAATTCGCACCAGAGCACAAAGACCCCTGGCCACCTCCACCTTCCCTGTGGGCTCAGAGCCTGATTTGCTCCAAGGCTCTGCAGCTGTGGTGCCAAGGAGTGCCACAATGCCCCCTCCCAGTGTGCCATGGCCCCCCTTACTTGGCATCGTCATCGCGGGCAATCAGAAGGCGCATGTGGCTGGTGGCCGACGCCGTCCTCAGGATGTCCACGGCCCTGCAACACAAGGCCCATGACACATCAATCCCAGCTCCCAGGGGTGCTCCACTGGTCTTGCCCTGCTCACCTCAAAGCTGGGCAGAGACCCCTGACCCGGGCAAAAGCTGCCAGCAGCCGAGGCTTTGGCCGGATGCCTGTGGAGCAGCCCTGTTCCCTGCCCTGGCTGTGAGGCCGGGGGCAGCCAAGCCATATCCTGATCTTCCCACTTCTGCCATAGGTGGGAAGTCCCTGATAACAAAGCCCAGAAGATGCCCGTGGTGGTGAGCAAATCCTCCTGCACAGCCCGTGGCAGGGGGCTGGAACGAGGGGGTTTTAACATCCCTTCCAACCCACCATTCCATGATTCTGTAATTCTCCACCTAGGGAAGTTTCCATCTCAGGGATTGCCATTTTCTGGATCAAAATACAGGTACCCCTGGGAGCCAGGTAGAGCCTCCCACAGCCACAGAGGTGTTCTCATGGACATCACCAAACCCAGCTGCTCTGGGGCTTTGGGATCAGGACCAGCTCCTCGTGCTGCTTCCCATCCAGCCTTGGCACCCCGTTCAGGAATGCGAGGCAGACAGTGGGATAGCGCCGTGTTTAATGGGGAAGGAGAGCCCACAGAGTGTTGGTGCTCCTGTGCAGCTGTTAATTATTCTCCTGGTGGGAAGCTGAGGGGCTGGATCGTGGCTCCAGAAGGAATTGCCTGCACGGAGCAGCACTGTCAGGCTCAGGCACCAGCTAATCTCCTGTGCTGGGAACGACAGGATGTGCTGGGAAGCTGCAGCAGATGGAGTGGGGGTGCCAGGAGCTGTTTAAAACCCAGCGTTTGGGGCGGGGGGGGGAATGTCTGAGAATCTCACAGATACAATTTGGGCTCACTGCTCTATTTTTATATTGAGTCTGTCTGATAATTTCCAAGTTGGCTCTTGGGAACAGCACACAGAGTGATGCCCTGGTGTCCTCCACACAACCCACAGCCAAAGCCACTTCACAGAATCACACAAAAGCGACAGGAATGGGAAATTTCCATTTGGATGTGGTACCTCTCACTTGTAACCCCAATTAGGGAATCTCCATTGACCTCCAGGATCTGGTCTCCTGGCTGCAGGCGCCCTAGAAAGGAAAACTAATGGATAGAAACTGTGGAAAATACAGCTTGAAGGGACTGGGAGAGGCTGGGCAGTTCCTGCCTGTGCCCAGAGACAGGATGAAAAATGCATGGGTTGTTCCGGAGATGCCCGTCCGACCTGTTTTTCCAGATATCCAGAAATGAAGTTTCTGCAACCTCCCGGAACAACCCTGTGCCAATGTCCCAGCACTTCCTCTAGGAAGTTGCAAAAATAAATAGTGAAAATTGCAATAAAGCTTTTGCTTAATTCACTTTGAGGTCAAGTAGTTCAGTTCGAGGTCAGGCAGAAAACCACGAGAGGCAATTCCACCTGTTCTGGGATTTATTTTCCTTTATTGGATGGAGGAATGATGTAACAGCTGGGGGGAAAAAAAAATCATCTTTTTAGCTGAAGCTGTAAAAGGTGAGCTCTGCTCCCCTAATACCTACTTAGTTGAACATATTCAGAATGAAATCAGTGACCCAGAGCAGAGCTGAGTTTGCAGAAGGATCTCTTGTTGTTTTGGGGCCAAAGGGAGGTGGGAAAGAACAGGAAAGCTCTTGTGTGGCAGAGGTGGGCTGTGCTCTACACACACAGAGCAATTGTACAGATGCTGAGAAGCCAATCCAAGACTGCTGTCGGATGTTAGAACAACTGCCACGCTAAAAAAATACCCCCAACCACTGGAAAATCTCTGAGTAACCACCCAAAATATTTAATAAGGTATAAAACAAATGTATGAAATAAATACCCTCGATGTGGGCTGTTCCCAGAGCTCCTGACACCCTGCCCTGTGTTTCACTCACCATCTGCATAAGCAACACCCCCTGGAAGGATCCTCTTGACATAAACTCCATATTCTTCTCCAGTGAGTTCCTTGATGCCACCGATGACCTTAATGCCTGGAGGAGAAGTACAGCCCATGACACAAAGGCAGGAGAATCAGAGTTTGCACAGGCCACCCCTGAGGGATGCAGCCCCAAAACAAAATTCTCAGGATCATGGAATGCTTTGGGTTGGAAAAGACCTTAAAGCCCATCCAGTTCCACTCCCTGCCACAGGCAGGGACACCTTCCACTGTCCCAGGCTGCTCCAGCCTGGCCTTGGGCACTGCCAGGGATCCAGGGGCAGCCACAGCTGCTCTGGGCACCCTGTGCCAGGGCCTGCCCACCCTCCCAGGGAACAATTCCTTCCCAATATCCCATCCAGCCCTGCCCTCTGGCACTGGGAAGCCATTCCCTGTGTCCTGTCCCTCCATCCCTTGTCCCCAGTCCCTCTGCAGCTCTCCTGGAGCCCCTTTAGGCCCTGCAAGGGGCTCTGAGCTCTCCCTGGAGCTTTCTCCTTTCCAGGTGAGCACCCCCAGCTCTCCCAGCCTGGCTCCAGAGCAGAGGGGCTCCAGCCCTTGGAGCATCTCCATGGCCTCCTCTGGACTCTTTCCAGCAGGTCCAAGTTTATCACTGATGGGAAGGGATCTGCTCCTGCTGCAGATCAAAACATTCCTGGTGATGAGTGTTTCCCCAGGGTCCCCTTCCCTGTGCACATCTGGACGAGCCCCAGGGGCACCACGGTGGTGGGGCCGTCTCTGCTCACCCGCCAGGCCCTGGCAGCTCCTCAGCCTTTGCCACAGGCACCGACGGCAGAGCCACACACCGGGAGGGGCCACTTTTGTCAGAGTTCGACCTGGGAGGAGCAGCTGAGGCAGGAGCACAGAGGTGACCCCTGCTTCATGTCCGAGCCACCCCAGAGCACAGCCCAGGTGCCCAGCAGCGCCTTGGCACAGGGCTCCTGCTCCTGAGAGCCACCCCTCTGGCCACGGACCCGGCCCTGCGGGCCAGCGTAAGCTGTCAGGCAGGAAAAGGTCCAAGAGACTTATTTATCCAGGGCTCATTAAGTCCTGCTTCGAAGATCCAGGCTGTGGACAGAAGGATTAAAAAGCTTGGCTTTAATTAACAAATCTCCCCTGAGAGCTGCTGGTCAGGCATTTTGCTGCTCTGGACAGGAGGGCACGCCGGGGACAGGCAGTGCCACTGAGGGGCCAGCTCCATCCTCCAGCTGCTGGGAGGCTGCTCTGAGCCCTGGAGAGGTCCTGGGCTGCAAGAAACTTCTCCCTCCAAGGAAACAGGGCATGGCTCCTTCCCCAAACATGGGAACCCTTTCTGAAACAGGCAGGAGGGAAGCGGATCCTGGATCAGAATTACTCAGGACACAGCACTATTTCCATCCCTGTTTCCCTTCCTTTATAACCCAAGCTCTGCTCTCAGGCCCCTCACAGTTTTCCTTTGCCTCTTTGTCTCTCAGGTCACCTTTATATTAAATTAGATTAAAACTCGATTATTGCAATTTTCCAGTTCATTTCTCGATGCACCAATTGCTGCTTTTCCAAGCTCCAAAGCCAGCCCTGTGTGAGTGCTGGAGTTCCTTCCCTGGGCTTAATGCATTAACCAGGCCCTTGTGAGGAGCTGTTTTTCTGCTGGAACAGGGAGCTCACAGCAGAACACATCAGGAATGGGCACTAATGTTGTTCTGCATTGCATTTTAAAAGAAATTAACTCAAATTGGAAATATTGCCCCCCCCCAAAAGTACCTATGAAGCAGCACGAGCCTCACCAAGGCATGGGTCAGGTCAGGCACCTGGGGACCAAAGCAGGGAGGAGATGTTGTGGCCATGGGCAGAAGGTAAAACCTGCTCATGGCCAGGGATGCTCAGCTGGAAATTTCTCAGCTCCCTGTGGAGCCAGGAGATCCCTCTGCTGGGGTCTGCAGAGACACCCCAGGGACCAGGGTCACACTGGGATGGGCTTGAGAAATCCTGGCATGAGGAGGTCCTGCAGAGGCAAAGCCCCATCGGTTCCCCTGGATGGGGGAGAGACTGGAAGTGCAGCCCAGGCCTAGGGGATGACTCAGGAAGGCATCCCACATCCTCCTTCCCTCTGGAACATGAAGGAATTAGGAATGATGAAGTACATCAGACAAATCATATAAAAATCTGCGCCTTGCAGAGGCTCAGCATCCCCCAGCAGCCCAGCGTGGCACAGGCGCCTGTGCCGAGGCATCAAATCAATAATGACTCATTTCCCTTTTGTGTCTGCAAATCAATTGTAATAATGCCTTAATATAGCTGAAGTATCTCCAAATCCTCCTTTATCCCCCACGATGTCATGAGAAAATCCGATCTCGTTATTAAAATCGGTGATTACTCACAGTATTGCTCCAGACACTCCCAGACTTGGATGGGGGGAGGAAAAACCCTGAGTTTTAACTCCCTTGTTGGGAATGCAGCTGGATGCTGCTGAGCTCTGCCCACTACTCACACCCATCACCTCACCAAGAAGGTGCTCTGGGTGATGGTCCTGCCCCTCAAAACCCACTGGAGAGTCCCCACTGGGGCAGGGAGGAGGAGGAGGGAGGTCTCACCCCTTCCAGGGCTCGGACCAAGCCAGGGGACAGTGGGTGACTGATGGCAACAAACCTGAACCATCCAGAACTGTGGTGGCAGCATTCTGGGGATGATATTTTATTACATATTTTATAAACATTTACTTCAATCAAATTTCTCTTTGAGATCCAGTGTAGGTAAATAACAGCTCTTTAATTATCACAGCATCAAAGTCCCAGTATAATGCTTATTAAGTGATACTTAGGGCCAGATAATCTAGCCTATTTTGGATCCCTCTATTTAATCTTTCTTTTCTGGCAAAAATCCTGGATCTGATGCCCATGTCTCTGACTTTTTCTCTTTTGTAGAGCAAAGTTTGCCAGGAAAACTCCAGATGGACTTAGAGGTAAGACTGATCAAGACTGTGTTTTCTTTAGGCTCTTAACGATCCTATAAATTTCTCCAAGACCCTCAAGCTTCTCTGGTGCCTCTAATCCCGCTCCCACTAATGCCAGAGTCGCAGTTCCCAGGCTGTAATCTCACCTGCTCCTGGATCCATGTTCCACAGGTCAGGGGGTGTCCTGGCTAATCTGGTTGTTTAGTCCAACTGGGATCATCCCGGGTGC
>JACBWW010000024.1:1007606-1029220 GCA_020086605.1 Lanius collurio | reverse complement strand
GCGGAGCTCCACCAAGGCCAGGGGAGGATGCTGCGGGGTGGGGAGGGGCGGGCAGGAGGAGGCAGGAGGAGGCAGGAGGAGGCAAAGGCGGTGCAGCCCCGTCCCGCCTCCCGGCGGGGCCCGGCCCGGTGGCGGCGCAGAGGCTGCGGGCGGCGGCGGGGACGGGCAGGAGGAGCGCGGCGGGCGCCGTGCGGGGACGCGATGCACTCGCTCTTCAGGAAACGCAACAAAGGGAAATACAGCCCCTCCGTGCAGAAGAAGAGGTGAGTGACCCAGCCCCGGGCAGTCCCGCTCCTCCCGGGACGAGCAGAGCCGCCATCCCGGGGATCCCGTCCCGCAACATCCCCCCCACTCCGCGCCGGGCTTGGTGGAGCTTATCTTGCCCCGGGTGTGGGAACCCTCCCGAGGAGTGGGAATCTCCCGAGGTGTGGGAATTCTCGAAGTGTGAGAACCCCCAGAGGTGCGGAAGCCCGAATTGTCGGCGCCTCCCAAGGAGTGGGTACTCCTGGAGGTGTGGGCATCGCCCGAGGCGTGGACACCCTTAAGTGTGGGCATCCCCCGAGGAGTGGTCATTCCCGAGACGAGGAACCCTAAAGTGTGACATCCTCGACGTGTGGGCACCCTCTGAGTGGTGGTAAAGCCCTTGACGTGTGCGAACTCCGGTGTTTGCCCCCCCAAAGTGTCAGCTCCTCCACGAGCTGGGTCCGCATCTCCTGCGCCGGGTGTGGGCACAGAGGTTGTTACTCCCAGTTCCCCTCCCATCGCAGCAGCAGCAGCTCCAGCGAGCAGGTTCCTTCGCTTCCCAGGTGTGTGCTCGGTTAGATCTTAGGGGAAAATAGTCTGGTTGTTCTCCACCTTCCCCCCCTGCTCCCTCAGGATTTGGTCCATCGTCGTTTCCTCGGCTCTCTGCGATGGGGTGGGGACGGGTTTATGTTGTACTGGTTGCTGGGAAAAAAAAAAAAAAAAAAAAAAAAAAGCAGCGTGTTGAACGTGCCCTGTGAAAGGTCACTGATAAAAGGCAAACGAAGTAAAAATCCCTCCCCAGGAAGGCTCA
The DNA here is from genome assembly GCA_020086605.1 of Lanius collurio. NCBI lineage: Eukaryota > Metazoa > Chordata > Aves > Passeriformes > Laniidae > Lanius > Lanius collurio. The sequence continues at coordinate 1,028,166 of JACBWW010000024.1, read as the reverse complement.
GCCTCTCGGGGCTGGACGGTGGACAGTCCCCAGCCCCTGCCGGCATCGGGATGTTTTTCCAAAGAGGTGGTTGTTGGGATTCAGAAGCGTGTCCTGTGTTTCCCAGAGGAGCTGCAGGGGCTCTAGAGCATGTGGAGTACTCCAGGATTCTGAGTGATTCAAGGATTTAAGATCCAAGCCCGTGGCTTGTTCATCCCCTTCCATCCCTCCCCATCGCACCAGTCCTGGCTGGTGCACTCTGAGCAGCCGCCCCCTCCCAAAAGTCCTCCTTTGGGAAGAAAACTGGGGAGCTGGTGCAGGGCTGAGGCGCCTTCGAGGACCCAGAAAGGGACCAGTCAGCCCAGAAGGCGCTGACATTTTCCAAGCAGGGAGCCCCTGGCTGCTCCCTGCTCACGGGAGCGGAGCTGTGGCGATGGGAGGGTGTTCCCCGCCAGGGGAGGCTCTGCCCGCTGCTGCCCTGGCACAGGGAATTTGCTGAGCTCCCTCTGTTGGGGCTGAGGCTCCAGCTCCAGCCCTGGGCAAGGCTCCCCCGGCAGCCCGGCTGGCTCGGCAGGGCCGCCCAGGCTCCGGCTCCCAAAGCCCGGGGCAAGCTCTGCTGCCAGATCCTGCCCCGGGCAGGGCGGGCAGGAGGAGACGGGGGTGGCAGGAGGAGACGGGGGTGGCACTGAGGCTCCGCACCTCCGTGATGGCCCCGGCGTTCCCGTGGGTGAAGGATGGTGCCAATACCCAGGCGCATTTCTGAGCTTCAGGGCTGTTGGTGGGCGGCTGCAAAGTGACAAACCCCGCACCTGGGCTGGCAGCGCAGGACTCCGAGAGCATCAGGATGCTGAGGAGCAGGAGGAGACAGACCTGCTGTGTGCGGGGTGCCCACCCTGGGGCTGTGGCCGGGGTCCCCACGCTGCTCTCCGAGCGCTGCCAGCCCTGCGTACCCCGTGCTCTCGCCGCCCGCCGGCGGACGGGCTCAGGAAGGACGAAGCTTCCCTCCGCCGCCCTGCCTGGAGCCCAGCGGCCCTGGGCAGGTGCCAAAGCACCTCCGGAGGCTGCGGGCCAGGCTGAAACCTCTGTTTTTCTGGCTGGTGATGGCTGAGGAAGCAGCGCACGGCTGTGCCCGGGGCCTCCCTCCCTCCCTGCACCCCGGCTGTCCATGCACACCTCGGGGAGAGCTGTGCTTATTAGCCCCAATTTGTTAATTCCTGCCTTGGAGTTTACAAACATCTGTGAATCCAGGGAACACTCCAGCCGAGTGGAAACAGCCCCACCATCAAGATGGGGAAGCCGGTGCCCGACCGGTTGAGCAACTTGCTGGAGGAGGATTGCGAAGAAGCGAGGAGCTCCTGCCCCGTCCCCTGCTCCAGGCACTGCCAGGCTCCCAGGCGGCTCCCGCCCAGCTCTGCTGCCAGGAAAACACAGCAACACTCCTAAAATCAACCGCCCGCCCCCGCCGTCAGCAGGGACCGAGATTTCGACACGGCGTGAGCCCGGCCTCATCCTGCGCCCCGCGGGGCTGCAGGGGCTGCACCTTGGGCAGGGCTCGGTGCCAGGGCGCTGCCCGTGACGGAGCCTCCAGAGCACCGAGGGACAGGGCAAGAACCCAGCACCGGTTTGGCAAGAGTGAGGGGCACTGGAGCGTGTCCTGCCAGCCCCGGGAGTCAGGGCCCCGAGCTCGGCTGAGTGAGGCGGGGGCTGCCCGCGGAACATCGGCCGGCAGCCGAAAGGAGCCGGGGGAGCCTTGGTGGCTTCCTCAGCCTCCGGACAAAGCCTGCCCAGGATGGGAACATCTCGATGAGCAGCACCAGCACCCAAGCCAGGTGCTGCACTCTCCCCATGAACCACTCTTTGTTCCCCTGGATGTGACATCCAGCCTGTCCCATCCCAAAGTGGCCCCCAACCTCCCATCCAGCAGCACCAGGGTCCAAGTCTCTCCTTAGGAGTATCTGCTGCAGCTCTGTGGTCTGCCTGGGCTCGTGGGCTCCAGGCTCAGCAGCCATCCCCATCCAGCCCTGGGCATCTCCCTGCCTTGGCTGGGGATCCTGGAGGATGATGGTCACATTTCTTCTGTCTCATGGACTTGGTTGCTTTATTCTGCTCTCACCCCAGTGCTGTAAGGCCCTGGGAGTTCAGCCCTGACCATGGAGCTGTTACATGGATGTGTGTCCCTGGAAGGGAAGGCACGAGCCTTGAACAGAGCTGCAGTGTGGGGAAAAATCATCAGCCTCCTTCCACATCATCTTCCTCAAACACTTGTCATGCTTAGAAAACAGGAGGTGGGCTTCTTTGGATAGTCCAGGCTTGGCAGGTAGAAAACAGTGAGGGTGGGGAGGCCCTGGCACAGGGTGCCCAGAGCAGCTGTGGCTGCCCCTGGATCCCTGGCAGAGTCCAAAGCCAGGCTGGACAGGGCTTGGAGCAGCCTGGGACAGTGGAAGGTGTCCTTGCCCATCTAATTCAAACCATTTGATAATTTTATGATAAAAACCAGTCCAGCCTTCACAGCTGCTGCTGAAACTCTCCCTCCTGCCAGCAGGAAAGTTGTTCATCCTCGTGGTCCTCAGGGTGAGAGCACCCACCCAGGAGTGCTGCCAGCCCGAGACCCTCACCAGTGTCGCTGCCCATGTAAGGGGGTGCAGGCAGCTGGGCCAGCTGCAGGGCTGGCACCCATTTCCAGAGGCTGTTTGGGAGGGCTGGAGTCAGCAGGAGGCCCAGACAGCAGGTGAGTCAGGAGCTGCTCTCCTGAGGGTGGAGTGAGCCTCCCATCGCCCGCCCGATTTCTGCTCTCATTTCCATGCACATTACAATAAAATATCCCCATTCCTATGAGGGAAGATAAATACAGCTGGAACAGGCTGGGCTGAGCACAGCAATCCTGCTGTCCAGCTACACCCTGACGTGGGCAGCCTGACAGAACTCTGCCCTGAGTTTTCAGCCAGATCCTAATCTCTCCCACACCTGAATTACCGTACCCAGAGCCCAGCCCTTGTGCCCTTTATCCTGCCACAGTTTCACTCCAGTGTCATTAAAAACACCAGGAGAGAATTTCATGCAGGGGGAGCTGTGGCTCGGGGAGCTTTAAGGACTTTTATAGCTCTGTTCTGGGGCCTTCTGGAGTTTAATCCCTCCTAAAGTCTGGCCTCCAGCAGTAGGGCTGACATGGGAGAGGTTTTTTCTGCAGTCTGTATAAATGGACATTGAATTGAGAGCAGCAGTGGGTGGCCACTGTCCATGTGCTCATTGTCCATCCCAGTGATGGGATGCAGTGAGCAGGACCAGGATCTGTGCTCAGACCCCATCCTCAACCAACTGCCCGGGCCCTGGCCAAGCCAACCCAGCAGGAGAAGCCTCTGGGATGGGAAGGCTTCCCAACAGGAGAGCAGCACCCCTGAGCAGGACAGAGCCCTTGCCATTACCCTCCCAGCAAGGATCAGGGTCCTGGCACAAGCTCCCAGCAGGAGCCTTCCCAGGGAGCTCAGTCAGCTGGAGCAGTCAAAACTTCAGGAGTGTCTGAACATCCTCCCCTGGAGGGATTAAGGAAACAGCCTCCTGGTCTGGAAAAAGGAAACTTGAGAAATCAAAGGGATTTTCTACCACTTCCCAGCAAGCACAAGACCTTTGGACATCCTGGGGATATTGATCTCAAGGAGGTTTGCTTTTACCAGTGAGGGTGCAGCCTGAGAAGAGAGAAAAAAAGGAATAGAGGGAAAAAAACTCAGGTTTTAGCAGCAAAGTTTTCATGTCACAATAATTATCATTATATTTGTCTGTTGAGAATCTCTCTTAGTAAAAAAAATCCCAACAAATCACAACTAAAATACTAAGAAAAATCACCAAAACCCTAAGAAAACAGAAGAAAGAAAAACCTGAACCCTAAAAAAAACCCCTAAGCTTCCAGAAATATACAAACCCCTCTGAAACAAAGGTCCTGAGGCCAGAATTGTGGTACATGGATGAAGTGCTGTCTGCCATGGAGCAGCTGCTTCCCCCTGGCCCCCCAGCTGGGAGAAACCTCCAAACCCCCTCCCATTCCCCATGGGAATGACCTGGGGTCCTTCACTCCAGCCAGGCAATGGCATTGACAAAAAACAACTTATCTGCTGTGCACGGCTTTCCATGACAGATCATTTTTTCCTTCCTGACCAGAGAATGTTAAACTTCTCCAGAAATGGCAAAGCCAGTTTTTCCAGGCTTTTATTAATTTTTTTTTTTTTTATCTCTCAAACAAAGCCTTATCTATTCCAGCAGAGCAGCTCTGCCTTTCCCCCCTCTGCTGCAGCCTCGCAGGGGCCATGCGCTGGGCACCTTCGCTCCTGGCTCTGCTCAGCCTCGTGTGTGCTGCCCATCCCAGCTGGGCTCTGGCCAAATCCTGCCCTTCTCCCTCCCCACCTCTGCCCCATGCTTGAGTCATCCCCTCCAGCCTGTTTTTTGGCCCTGGCTTCCCTTTGTCCTACCCTGCCAGCAGCTCTGCTCCAGAGCCTGGATGCAGCCCAGCAGCTTCCCAAAAGAGCCACGTCCCATCAATCCCATCCACACGCTGTTCCTGGGACAGCCAAGGCTTCCTGACTGCTCTGCCCATCCATTTGTGCTTCTCCTGCACAGAATCATGGAATGGGTTGGGATGGAAGGGAGCTTCAAGTTCATCTCATCCCATCCCTGCCATGGCAGGGACACCTCCCACTGTCCCAGGCTGCTCCAAGCCCCATCCAGCCTGGCCTTGGGCACTGCCAGGGATCCAGGGGCAGCCACAGCTGCTCTGGGCACCCTGTGCCAGGGCCTGCCCACCCTCCCAGGGAACAATTCCTGCCCAATATCCCATCCAGCCCTGCCCTCTGGCAGTGGGAAGCCATTCCCCTTGTCCTGGCACTCCAACATCTTCCCCCTCGCAGCAGATGAGGGCACAGGGAAGCCAAACTCCTCCATCCCCTGGCGTGGAGATTTCAGCCAGGCTTCAGCATTCCCTATTTGACATCCAGCTGGATGCAGGGACTGTGCTCCTCCTCTGGTTTATCCACACAGCCCCAGCTGTGGAGGGGACAGGCCCTGATTAACAGGGCTGATGTTCTCACATCAGGGATGGCCAAGCTGGTTGAGGAAGTGGTACCAAAGTGATGAGTGTGGAGAAATGAATACACAAATAGGACAGAGCTTACACAGGGGTGCCCATTCTCTCTGACTCTTTATCCCTGCATTCCAGCAGCAGTGGCATGAGCAGAGCACACACCACGCTCCCTGCTCAGGGCACGATGGAGTGCACAGCGGAGCAGCTCCCCAACGCTGCAGGTTTGAGATGCAGCTCCCATGGGAGTTTTTATGAGAGTTCCCTGTCCCAAAGCCTGGGCTGGTGACTCTCACATAAACCACAGAGGTGGAGAGAGCAAACAGCTTCTCTGGTGTGCGTCAGGAGGGCCGAGCCGTGCTCACATCACATCCCAGCATGTCCTTGCTTGCTCCGAGTGAGGCTGTGTTTCTTTTCCCTGGTCACCCAGATACTGCACATGGGAGCAGCAGTTTCTGGATTAGCCGGCAAACCAACACAGGGAATTGCCATTCTCTGCCCTCCCATCCCCCCAGCCCCCTCACCTGCTCCCAGCCCCTGCAGTGATGGAGAAGGGATGTCACTGTCACTGGGTGCCACGGGGCTGGAGGGTGGCTCTGCCCTGGCCATGGGCTCCTGGACTCATTGAGGGCAAGAGGTGGGGAGGGGTGTCCAGGGGCAGCACCCCCAGCTTGGGAAGGGCACAGGTGATGACAGAGCTGAGGAGAGCTCGTGGCTCCAGCCTCAGAGAAGGGCAGAGAGAAGGGCAGAGAGAAGGGCAGAGAGAAGGGCAGAGAGAAGGGCAGAGAGAAGGGCATGAGGGGCTCCTTCTTGCCTGGACACAACATCCCCATCCCACAGCGGCCCAGCACAGCCGGTACCTGAGGGACAGGGTCAGGGCTGGGGTGTGGCACTCGCTGCTCCCAGCACCTGAGATCAATTCTGCTGATGCAAAATGAGCACAAAGGCTGGGCTGAGGCTCCAGGCTCTGCTCTGCTGGACCAGGTCAGCAGTAACAGCTTGGGAAGCCATGGCTGAACCACAGCCATGGATCTAAAAAATCCCTGGCTTAGCATTATCTCCTCCCTACAATTTACAGGTTTCAGTCAAATCTAGAACTAGAAACACCCCAGACTTCTTCTAGGTTTTGGGATGGGTTTTCCATCCATGCTGTGGATCCACTGAAATCCTGAAGATGCATCCTTGGACTTGCTGGAGTGCCTGAGACCAAGGTAGGCCACAAAGAGAGGAGCCAGCAAGAGCTTCCAGCTCTTGCCCAGCTCAGTGCCAGTCCAGCTCCTGGCTCTCACAGCAAAGCATCCCAAGCTCCCACCTGGACAATGAGCCTCTCCCACCCTCCTCCTGGAGCTCAGGTTCCTGGGTGGGAGGTGAGGAAGGCTCCTTGGTGGCCACAAGCTCTGGCAGGATGCAGGAGGTGCCAGCTCTGAGCAACCATCACCCAAAGACACCCAAATCCGTGCAGCACGTTTCAGTCACCCACTCCAAACCACTGATTCCATCTGATGTTTGCCCCAGTTTCTGTGGGATGATGAAGGTTGGAAGAAACCCCAAAGTGGATTTTGAGAAGCTGTGTCTACCATTGGAGCAGGACCCAGCCACCCACATCCCATCTCCTGGAGCACCCTGCACCCTCCAGCCATGATTATTGAAGACAGAATGAGAATCATCCTTGGAACTATTGCAACCATGACTCCCAATGGCCCCCTCCTTGGCTCCTCTGCCCAGGAATGCCCACTGGGTTCATTGCTGCTGCTGAAGGAGGTGCCAGGCAGGCAGCAGGCACAGTGATAGACACAAACCTCTGAGTACCATCCTGATGATGCAGCTTCTATAAAAAGAAAAAAAAAATCAGTGTAAACCATGCCCATACCAGAACTTCCCAGGGAAGTGTGAACTTTCCTGGAGCTGTTGGATGCTACAAGGCTCCTGCAGCCTGGGGCAGGTTTGAGGTAGGGAGGAAGAAGCCCAGAGCTGGAGTTTGGTTTGTTCTGCTGCACTGAAGCAGCAGCACATGGGGCAGGCAGGAACAGGTCCTGAAACTCAGCACCAGAGTCCTGGGGGAGCTGCAGCTCCAATCCTGGGGACAGTTCTGGGCCCCTACAACACTGAGGGGCTGGGGGGGCTCCAGGGAAGGGAGCTGGGAAGGTTCTGGAGCACCAGGAATGGCTGAGGGAGCTGGGAAAGGGGCTCAGCCTGGAGCAAAGGAGGCTCAGGGGGGACCTTGTGGCTCTGCACAACTCCCTGACAGGAGGGGGCTCAGGGGGGGTCGGGCTCTGCTCCCAGGGAACAGGGACAGGAGGAGAGGGAACGGCCTCAGGCTGGGCCAGGGGAGGTTTAGGTTGGATATTGGGAAAATTCCTTCATGGAAGGGTGGTCAGGCACTGGCACAGCTGCCCAGGGCAGTGCTGGGGTCACCATCCCTGGAGGGAATTAAAAGCCGTGTGGATGTGGCACTTGGGGACACGGGTCAGTGGTGGCCTTGGCAGTGCTGGTGGAATGGTTGGACTCGATGTACTTAGAGGGCTTTTCCAACCTTCACAATTCCATGGTTCCACCTGTGGGTGCAGGTGCTCTCTGTGCCACAAGCCAGCACTGCTGGGACTCTGGTGCTCCCCCAGCCAGCCCCACTCCTCCTCTCCAGCTGCTCCAGCAGCAGGTGACACTTCCAAGTGCCATATAAAGATTAATTCTGCCACCACATAATGAAGTCATTAAGGCTCATATTGAGGTGGTTGGGACTGGACTGAGCCAGCCCTTGGTTTAAGCCCAGATTTCAAAGCAGCACAGCTGGGACACCCCAGCCTTGCCAGCAGCCTCAGCTCCCTCTGGCTGCAGGGATTTGGGGAGCACACCCTGCTCCTGCCTCTGGTCAGGGGTGGGAGAGCTGCGGGCAGTGCCTGGCACACGGCCCCTGGAGCTGGCCCTGGCATGCTGCAGCCTCTCCTTGCAGCCAAAGTGACAGCAAGGAGATGAAATGTTTAAAATAAGCCCAGCAATGCAGAAGCTGCGTCACGGGTTGTTCTGCCTCTGCTCCAGCTCCGCCGTCCCTGCACTTGGATGGGAATATTTGGGCCAGCCCTGCACCCTGCCAGCCCAGCCAGGCTCAGCCTGGGAGCAAAACCAGTGCCCAGCATGGGAGCAAGCACTGGAAGAGATGCAACGTGTGATCCCACCCCTGTCCTGGGTTTAAAGTGTGAATAACTCCTTGCAGAGAAGGAAGCCCTGAGCACGGCACTGAGGGGCACAGTAGGGCTGAAGGCAGGGGCTGCCCATGGGCAACAGCCTCAAAGGGGCCACCTGCCCTATGGGCATGGGGGCCCAGGGCCTCCCTGCTGCTCCAGCTCCTCTCTTTCCACTCTGAGCCTCCCTTCTCAGGCCCAGGGTGGGATTGTTGGGGTGTCTGTGCAGGGCCAGGAGCTGCTGATCCTTGTGAGTCCCTTCCAGCTGAGGATATTCTGTGATTCCCTCCCTGTCCCTGCAAACAGCTCTTTTCTTCCTTGCTCCGAAGCCGAGGGAGGCTCGGGCATCACTCCCATTTCCACCCGTGGGAGATACCACGTCCCTCACCCCCCACCCCGTCCTGGCCCAGCGGCCGAGTATTTTGGAAAGTGCTGGGAAGGGAGCAGTGAGTCACACACAGCTGCAGAGCCTGGCAGGCTCCGCTGGCCCCCGGCCACCCCCGGGGTCACGGCACCCCGCGGGCACCCCTGGGAGCTGTGGCCAGCTTTGTGGGGTGACGAGCCCCCCTTTCTTTCCCCAGCATCTCCAGCAAAGAGCTGACCGAGCTCATCGAGCGCCTGCAGAAAAATGCTGACCAGGTGGAGAAAAACATCGTGGAGACCGACTCCCGAATGCAAAATGTAAGCGAGGCACGGTCCCGCACTCCCGGGCTCCTGCGGGCAGCCCCGTCTCCCCTCTGCCTCCTGCCCCAGCCCTTAGCACTTCCTGGGGTCTCCCCTCCTCTCCTATGCCCGTGTGGGGGGCTGCCCAGCCCTGCACTGTGATGATCTGCAAGGTGGGGTCCCCTCACTTGTGGGAAGAGGGTGGGAGGGTGTAACAGGGCCCCAAAATTCCCCCCTACCCAGGGGGTAGTACTGTGCAGAGTGGGGATGTGCATCCCAGCAGGGAGCTGGGATGGAGGAGGGGAGGCCTGAACCATCCTCCTCTTCCCAAAGGATGCATCCCAGGGTGATGCAGCTCCCCAGCCCTTCCTCTGCAGGCCAGGTTGGATGGGACTTGGAGCAACCTCATTGAGTGGAAAGTGTCCCTGCCCATGGCAAGGGAGCTGGAGCTGGATGGTCTTTAAGGTCCCTTCCAACCCAAACCATTCCAGGATCCTGAGAGAGGAGAGTGGAAAGTAAAATACACCCCAGGGGGCAGGGAGACAGCAGAGCTCCTGCCCATCTGCAGTGCCAAGGGAGAGCGGGGTGGGATGACCTCTTGGGATGACCACTTGTGTGACCCTTCCTCCTGTCCCTGTGGCACAGGACCTGCACAAGATCAAGGCGTGCCAGCTGGCGCAGTACAAGGAGCTGACAGCACAGAAACTCTCCGAGTCCGACAAGCTGCTCTACGTGCTGGACGGGGACGCGGCCGTGGCCCGGCACATGAAGCACCCCCAGGGGGACATGATCACAGAAGAGTGAGTGCCATGGGGGACACCTGTCCCCAGAGCCCTTGGACAAGGGGGAGGCCTCTCCAGGGGCCCTGCTCAGCTGCTGTCTGCAGTGGGGGGGTCACCACGGGCTCCTCTGCATCCCAACTCCCATTAGGGTGTGTGACCCCCTCAGTCCTGAGCACATGGAGTGTGACATGATGGCAGCGTGGCAGGGTGGCACCTGCCCGCTGTGCCCCACACTCTGCCCCAGGTCCTGCCCTGGGCTCACAGCCATGGGAGCAGCCCCTGGCAGAGGACAGAGCACAAGATCCTCTGCCCCTCTCCCTGCCCAACCATTGCATAGCACAGCTGCTGCCAGCCTAAGGACAGCCCACCATCCACGGGGGCCTGGCAGAAGATCACCTACACCCACCAATGCTAATGCCAGCCCATGCCCACATCCTGCATCCCACCCTCACCTTTCCCTTCCCGCAGCATCCGGCAGCTGAAGGAGCGAGTGGCAAACCTGCGTGTGAAACATGACCAGATCTACAACTTCCCCCTGCAGCACATCGAGCCCCAGGTCAACTGGTCAACAGTGATCGAGGAGAAACAGGTACCAAGGGGGCCAGTAGCACCAGCTGGGCAGGAGCTCCTGCAGCTCCCATGGAGAAATTGGCTCTTGGAAAACTTCTGGGCAGCTCCATACTGGGAGCAGCAAACAGCTGCGTGGCAGGGGAGGGGCAGAGGGGATGGGACAAGACCAGGGGCTGTGGCACCAGGAGTCAGTGCTTGAGGTGGCACCGGTCCTGGCCTCAGCATCCTCAGACACCACCTGCTTTAGGCTTTACTCCACAGCCCTTTTTTTTTTATTTTATCCCACTCCCTACACTTTTCCAGCCAGAGAAGGGTTAAACCCTCCAAACTGGTTTTCCCATGGCTGCCCTCCAGCACAGCCGATTTCACCTGCGTGCTCCTGGGGCATCCACACACCACAGACCCCGGAGCCCATCCCAGCCCAGCTCCATGGCCACCTCCAGGAGGAGTTTCCTAGGTCTCCCCTCATTCCCCCACTGCTAACCCCAACTCCTGTGCGCCCCAGGACGCGTTGAGCAGCAAAGGCTTTGGGACTGACCTGCCGCTGGTCAACAGCCAAGTAGAAGAGCACAACATCTTCCACAACGAGGTCATGGCCATCGGGCCACACATCGTCAAGGAAGGCAGCAAGGTCAGCTCTCCTGCCCCTCTCCTGCTGCACTGCGGGGTCAGCCCTGCCCCAAGCTGTGGGTGATGGGGAGGGTGTCCCACCATCCAGGGTGCTGCAGCCTGGAGCAGGTTTGGGTGGGTGTCCAGATCCTCTCCCAGCCTCAGAGCTCACTATCACACACTGGCTCTGGCTTTGCAAGGAGGCAAATCCCATAAACCCACATCCCCTTCCATTCAAAGCCCACATCCCTCTGCACCCTTGAGTACCTGTCAGACCACCACTCTCCAGACACTGCTCCTAACCCTTGCCTTGCTTCTCCTCCAGGAAACCATGAATGACTTCCAAGCCAGATACCAGAAGCTGCTGGTAAGAACCTCTGGGGTCCTGGGGGAAGAACCCTCCTGGAGGGGTCCTGGGTGGCCAGGCACTCCTGGGGGACCCAGAGAGAGGAGCTTTGGGCTGAGCTCTCCCTGTGCCCCTGCGCAGGCTGGCTCCCAGCAGCGGCAGCAGGACCTGAACTCGCTGCAGGACTACATGCAGCGCTGCACCAACAAGCTCTACTGGCTGGATCAGCAGGCCAAGGACAGGACCCATTACGACTGGAGCGACCACAACCTGGACTACCCCAGCCGGCGCCGCCAGTACGAGGTCCGTGTGCTCCCAGCAGCCTGGCCCTGCTCCGGCTGGGCAAAAGGGAGCTGGGCATGGGGCCAGGGGAGCTGGATGGGGGGCAGGAAATGTTCCTTCTCCCATGCCTCAGTCTCCCCCAGCCCATCATGAAGGGCTTTGAGATGTCCAGCTGATAGTACAGGGATAGTGAGGTTAATCCTTACCTCTGCCAAAGACAACGAGGCGTGACAGCTCCCTCACCCTCCTGTCCCTTATCTCAGCGCTGGCTTGGCAGGAGTCACACCTTTAGCAATATCTGCAAGGGAAGGAAAACTGAAAGCTGCAGTAGGGGAACACCACACTTTGTCTTGTGGAGCTGCTCAGCCCCAGACTGCAGCCAGGGTCCCCTCCCTTTGCGTGGGGAATCAATATCTTTCCTCTCCCCATCCAGAACTTCATCCACCGGAAACTGGAGGAGAAGGAGGAGGCCATCAACAAACTGCACGCTGATGGGGATCAGCTGCTGGCCCAGAACCACCCCGGGAAGAATGCCATCGAGGTGAGCACCAGGGATGGGTCCCAGCTCCCCACCCACCCTGGAGCTTGGGGGACTCGCCCAGCCATTCTGCAGAGTGGGAGCTGGTGCCAACACCACTTGAGAATTTAGTTCCTGAGATGCCAAGGGGGAAAAAGCCTCCTTCACCTGCAGATGTGCAAACACCACTGGAGGAGCAAAGATAAACTTAAGGAGCTCTTCCCATCTTCCTCATTCTTGTGGCAATTACCCTGGGCCCACCCAGAGAGGATGAATTATGGTGGAACCCTTCCCTGTTTGGTTGGGAGGATGGCCACAAGGATTTGCCCCCTCCACACAGCCTATGTTCCCATGGGATCATCCCAGCCTCGGGTATTCCCATCCTAGATTCCCCGTGAGAGCATCTGGGCGGCTCCAGAGGCAGCCAAAGAGCTGCTCACTCAGGATGGCAACTGGGACTTCCTGGTGGCCAGTTCAGGATTCCCCCTGCCACAGGAGTCCCGCTGATGTCCCCCTCCCACCCCTACATTGCAGGCTCACATTGAGGCCGTGCACGCTGACTGGAAGGAGTACCTGAACCTGCTGATCTGTGAGGAGAGCCACCTGAAGTTCATGGAGGACTTCCACAAGGTACCACACCCCTGGGGGCAGTGAGTTGTTGGAGCCCAGAGAGCAGGTGCTGGGTTGCAGGAGATCCTAGAATACAAAAATTCCTGCTGTTCTGGAAATTGGGTAGGAGAGATCCTAAAACTAGGATTGGACTGCTCTAAACCTATTTAGAGTATTTTTAAGGCTAGGAGGGCACCTTGAGCTGATAGAACACAAGTCACAACTGCTCAGGCACCAAAGGTCAGTGATTGCTTGGCCAACGCATGACTTGCAGAAACTCCTGCTCCAACACTGAGTTTTGTGAGCCACAGTCAGTGGCATCCTTGCCCCCGGTCCAGCAGAGATCCCTCACTCCCAAACACAGCATGGGGAGACCTTGCATGCTCCACTGGGAAGCAGAACAGGTCCATGTAGGAAATCAGAGCTGCCCCCCCGGGGAGCCCGGCACAAGGGCTGAGTGTCCCAGCGGCGCGGGACAGACAGATGTCTGCTGGATAAATGGCATCCGACAGCCAGGGAGGCTCTGCAGGGGAGCAGGTCGGGCTGGATTCCTCTCCCACAGCCTGGGCGTGTTCGCCACCTCCTGAATCTCCTGCCAAAGCTGAGCCGTGGTGCCCAGCCCAGGCAGTGCCTTTCGTGAGGATCCGCCAGAAGAGCCGCCCCAGGGGATGGTTTGTGTGTGGAAGGGCTTGGCTCTGCCTTCTCCTGGCGCTGGCAGTGGAGGCACCACACACCGTGGTGATGCTGTCCCAGTGAAACAGAACTGAGGGCAGGGAAAGGTGGGACATAACAGCTCTGCATGCAATAAGTGGCATGCAGAGGATTGTTGTTTCCTTCAATCTGATGTCCTGAGCAAGGGAAATAAAGACCCCTTGCCTTTCGCCACATATTCTGTGTGTCCAGATGCCCAGAGCAGGTCCTGGTGGCTGTATGAAGACCATGGAGGGTCTGCTCCGGGTTTCAGCAGGACCCTCTCTCACAAGAGACCTTCCCTTTCTGCAGTTTCAGAAGGACACTAAGGATGCTCAGGAGCTTTTGAAGAAGGTGGATACAGACCTGGACCAAAAATTCAGCCCGGAGTTCAAGGACAGATACCAGCTGGAGTCTCTGCTCCGGGAGCTGGATGTGAGTGTCTGCAGGCAGGACTGCAGGGGAGGCAGCAGCCACTGTCCCCATGGCACTGGCAGAGGGACGTCCCCAACCCATGTGGGCACCTGGCACAGCTTTCTCCTGCTGCTACCTCCCCGTGCCTGGCCTTCTCCCCACTCTTCCTTCCCCCCTGGCTAGAGATTGCCTCTCCCCTAGCAACGTAATTGCTCACTGGGCTGGTTTTTATTTGTTCTCTCATTGAGTTAGCGCTCGTTAAGGGTGGGAGCATAATTACACCTGCTGCCAGAGTAGGTTGTGGAACTCGCTGTGCTGCAGTGAGCTGGGCTGGAGATCGCCCACCTGGAATGGGCTGTGCTGAGCCCGAGCCTAAACCTAAATCCAAGCTCAAGCATGCTGCAGCAGACCCAGCTGATGCAGGTGTCCTGGGACAGCTGACAGCTCTTCCCAGGAGCTGTCCCCTCTCCTCCTGCATGCTCCATCCCACTCAACATCTCGGGATCTCCACCTTCAGGGCTAGAAATAGAGCAGCTGCTGGAGGGCCTTGTGGCAGGGCTGGACTCAGAGCTGGGAGTGGGGCTGTCCACTGACACACAGCCACGCCAGTGTGGGCCATGCACCAGGGAACCCTGGCACTGCCCCTTGGCACGGCAACCCCTGGGCACAGCCCTGGTCCTCCGCCTGGCTGCAGAAGGAGGCAGGAGAGTGCAGAAGCACCTGGAGCTGCAGGAGGTGCCTTCAGTAGCACAAGCACAGGAGAAGCCGCAGTCTCTGTCCCGGCTGCGTGGGAACGAGCTCCTCCCTGGCTGCGAGAGCCCAGGAGTTCATTTTCCCCCCGTTTTCCTACTGGTTCTTGTTGTTGCCCCGTGCCAGGACCAGGAGAAGGCCTTGGACAAGTACGAGGCCGTGGTGAAGTCGCTGCAGGAGCGCAGCCAGCAGGTCCTGCCCCTGCGGTACCGCCGCCAGCCGCCGCCGCAGCCCATCCCCGTGGAGGCTCTCTGCGAGTACGAGGGCGAGCAGGTACGGCCATCCCTGGCCACGGGGCGAGCAGAGGTGCTGCCGGGACCGCCTGCTCAGGGGGCGCGGGAGTGGAAGTGGCTCTGGGGGAAGGAGCAGGGCTTTTTTTCCAAGCCGTGGTGGCTCCTGCAGTGGGAGCAAGGCAAAGGTCGCCCTCGCCCCAGTGGGAAGAGCAGGTTTTGCAGCGGAGGAGCAGGAGGGGTCTGGGGGAAACGCGGCCTCCCTGCCTCTCACACACCCTCGGGACGTTGCGACAGCACGGCTCTGTCACATTCCCACGCTCCCTGTGCTGATGTCCCGGCGTGTTCCTGACCAAAGGAACACCGCCCCACCACCGGCCATTCCCGGGCCGCATCCCCGCACCCCCCCACCACCGTATCGGTCCTCGCAAGGCTGGGTAGCTGGCCAAAGGGATGGGACAGCAGAGCCGGCAGCCACCACGGGAGTGGCAGGGGTGGGACAGGAGCCAGCAGCTCCAGCTGAGTCAGCTGCCGGCTTCGAAAAGGAAAGCCGGAGCACAGCCCTGGAAACGCCTCCTCCTCTCTGCCCGAGTGGGAATTCGCTCGCCGCGGCTGTCGCAAGAGGCATGGCTCGGTGCCTGGAGGCTGCGGGCAGGGAGGAGCAGGCACACGAGTTTCTGGCAAGGGGCAGACTCTCCGGAGAAGGGATCGGGGGTGTGCCGGTGCTGCCTCCCCGCCGTTCCTGCCGTGCTGCTGTGACCGGTTCGTGTCCCGCAGGGCCAGATCAGCCGCGGAGCCCACTACACCCTGCAGAGGAACAGCGGAGACCTTTGGGAGGTGGCCGACAGCGCAGGAGACACGATCAGCGCCCCCGGGGTCTGCTTCATGATCCCCCCGCCCGACCCCGAAGCAATAGCCCTGGCAGACCAGTACGTGCCCCCAGCCTCGGGCAGGACCATCCCCCTGCCCCTCCGGCCTTTGCCTTCCCCAGGCCCTGCCTCCAGCGCTGCAGCCCCGTCTGGCACCCCAGGGCTCCTGCCCCGATTCCCACAGCAAAGCTCTGCTTTCTGGAAGCCTCAGGCTTCCTCCAGAGGGGATTCCTGCCCCTTCCTGCTTGCCCACAAGATCCCACTGGCAAAGGGGGGCTGGCTCAGAGCCACCCAGGTCCCCCCTGCTCTGGGGGCCATTATGGCAGGGGGAGCTGCCCACCCCTCCCTCAGCAGGCAGGTACCTGCCTGGCTGCATCTCTCCTGTTCTAATAAAGACACTGCTCTACCCCAGAATGGGGTGAAGGTGCTTTTTCCACCCCTCTGCTTCATGGCTGCCTCGAGGGAGCAGCCCCCAAAACCCCTCCCGAGCTGGAGCCGCTTCCTGGAGCAGTGCTGGGATGGTGACGGGGTGATGGAGGGGCTGAGGGTCTGACTGACCTCCTGCTGTCCCGTTTTGCAGAATTGCCAAGCACTACGTGACCGTGAAGGAGAAGACCAACAACTGCAAGAACGTCCTGCAGCAGCGCTATGAGGGGCTGAAGGCAGACAGCATCGGAGGTGTGGGGCGGGAGGGCAGCCTGGGGCACAGGAAGGCTTGAGCTTAGGTGGTGGAGCATCTTATGGAGATGTTCCCATCTCCTGAGGGTCCTGGGGACAACACTGCTGGATGGGTGCAGGGGCAGAGCAGCCAGGCTGTGGTCACAGCAGGCTGGGCTTGGGGAGAGCAGCAGGATGAGGGTTTGGCACTCATCGGTGAGACTAAGTCCACACCCAGCTTCCATCCAGTTTTAATCTGGTTTCCTCTTATTTTCCAGATGCTGCATCAGTTCAGGGGCGTCAGCTCCTGGCAGGGCTGGAGAAAGTCAACAGTGACCTGGACAAGCAGGAGAAAGCCATCACAGCAAACCTCCGGCCGCCGCTGGAGCAGAGCCGGGCAGTGCAGGACAGCACCGAGCGCTCCAAGGACCTCAAGGCAGGGGCTGTGGAGCTGAGGGATGGTGCCTGTGCTCCCAAAGGGTCTCCAGTGTGGTTCTCAATAACCAGGGGTGCTTAAAGTGCTCCCTGAGCCCGGGAAATGGGGGATGGAGTGTTGCTCACAGCTTCCTCCAGTAGAGATGGCGAGCAGCCCTATGAGCAGCCTCAGAGCCCAAAACCTTTGCCCTGCTTCTGGCTCCAGTCAGTTGAATGGGAAAAAAGTGCTGGCTGCAGGTGGTGGCTGTGAGGATGAGAGGGGAGTCCTCAGCTTTTGATCCTGCCCATAATCTGAGCACAGCAGAGATGTTAACTTTGCCACCACTCTCACCAGCTCAGAGAGGAACAGGAAAACCTTTGTGGTTCAAGGCAGTTTCTCCTTGTGGACCTGCTCCTCCAGGCTCCAGTGCCAGTAGCATCCAGCTCCTTTTCCCTCCTTCAGACCCCTAATTAAGCCAGGCTCTGTGCCACAAACCTCCCTTGGTTTAGGAGGAAGTTCAGGTCCTGGTTACAGCACTTGCCCAGGGCTGTGTCAAAATCCAGGTGCCACCACAAGTGAAAGCAAATTGTCCCAACTGCCTGCAGCGCTTTGATGTCCAGGCAAGGATTCATCTGTCAGAGCCCAATGGCCCAGATGAATCCAGCATGTCCCTGACAGAACTAGAGCTGCTGGGAACCACTCCCCAGCTGGAGTTTCCTTGCTAAGAAGGGACAGGTCAAAAGAAAGCCAGCCAAAAATACCCTTCTGTACCCTGCAGGGCTGAAAGGCACCTTCCACCCAACACAGATCCTCAGAGCTGACCTCCTTCCTCACCCTGGACAGCCAAGGGTGCCTCCTTTGTAGCCACCAGGTCCTGGCTCAGCTGCTCTAAGGCTTTGTTCCTCCTGCAGAACATCACCAACGAGGTCCGTCGGATCGAGCCTGAGAAAACGAGGAAGATCCAGGAGTGTGAGGCCTTCATCGAATCCGTGCCCAACACGGGCAGTGCGACCCTGGTGAGGAACAAGGTGGAGAACACCAACAAGAAGTACGAGCGGGTGGTGCAGCTGCTCAGCGCTGCCCAGGAGAAGTAAGTCATGGCTTAAATCCCAGCTTGAGCCCAGCCTAACGCAGGATCCTGCAGGAGGAGGGTGCAGGTGTGCTTAAACACCTTCCTCTCATGTCCCTACAGGGTTGAGGTGGCCACAAACCTGGAGAGGAGCCTCCAGCAAGGCCGAGACCTGCTGTCATCCTATGAGAACAAGCTGGTCATAGATGACACAGTACCAGAGGACTTGAAGGTGGTGGACAGGAAGAAGGAAGAGCTGCTGGTGAGTTTCCTGCCCTGTTCACACGCTGCACATGCAAAACCACTTTCCAAAAGCTGTGGTGACTCCTGCTCAGCTCACAAACTTGGGTCTGTTGGTGACAGGGTGGCCTCCCCCAGCTGGGGGTGAGAGCTCACCTTGATCTCAGTGATCCCCACCTGCTTCAAACACAAACACAGCCCATCCTCAAATCAAATCAAATCAAATCCCACTTGAAGTCCTGTGATTTGGCAAAAGGACTAATGCAGACTGATTCCCTCTCTACTCTGCCCTTGTGAGACCCTCCCACAGCAGTGCTATGTCCAGGTGTGGAGTCCTCAGCACAAGGAAGACATGGACCTGTTGGAGCAGGTCCAGAGAAGATACTCCAAGGGCTGGAGCCTCTCTGCCCTGGAGCCAGGCTGGGAGAGCTGGGGATGTTCACCTGGACAAGAGAAGGCTCCCAGGAAACCTCAGAGTCCCTTCCAGGGCCTAAAGGAGGATTACCAAAAAGAGGGAGAGAGACTTTTTACACAGGCAGATACTGACAGGACAAGAGGAATAGTTTTAAACTACAAGAGAAAATATTTAAATGAGATATTAGGAAGAAATTCTGCTCTGTGAGAGTGGGGAGGCCCTGGCACAGGGTGCCCAGAGCAGCTGTGGCTGCCCCTGGATCCCTGGCAGTGCCCAAGGCCAGGCTGGACGTGGCTTGGAGCAGCCTGGGACAGTGGAAGGTGTCTCTGCCTATGGCAGGGGGTGGAATGAGATGAGCTTGAAGCTTTTTCCAAACTAAAACCTTCTGTGATTCTTAGAGAAGTGAAGGATAAAATGGCCTGGGAAATGCAACACAGTGGCCTGATATTGGAAAGATGGACCTGGCAGGGCTTTGAGAACAGTTATTGCTAGGAAAACAACCCAAACTGGAAATTCTTCTGCTATTGAAAGACCAAGAACTGGCTAGGCCAGAATTTTCTGCGCTCCTTCAGCTTTTCAATGAAATCCCAGGTTCAGACTAACATGGAAGAGCTTTCACTGCTCATTCCAGAGTTGCTGCACTGGCAAGAGCGGGATCTAAGCCTTGCATGAGGAGCTATTTTGCACATCCTACAGTTACTTTTAAAGGTCAGCAGGTTGAGGAGGGCATCAGAGGTGGCTTTTGTCCCTGTCAGGTTTACCAGGTGGTTCTGCTTACCATACAAGCCTTGAACTTGTTTTTTTTTCCACAACTGCTGGCACCGCTGCAGCTCAGCCCTGCAGCTCCAGTGCAGTTGCTGGAGTTGATGTGGGTGACAACAAGAGCCTGCCTTGTGTGAACCACCAGAAAATCCCCATTTCCTGCTTTTTTCCCACAGGCCATGGGCACCGAGCTCCAGTCCAAGAAGTTCCTGCTGAGAGAAGCTGAGCAGAACCTGCAGAGGACCAAGACATGCTCCAACACCCTGGCCAGCAAGTTCCAGGAGCACTGCCCTGACATCGAGCGCCAGGAGGCAGAGCTTTACAAGCTCAACCAGCGCTTCAACAACCTCAGCAAGCAGATTGACCACAGGTGAGACTGCGGGGCAGGACCAGCCTGGAGAGCCGGGGTATTGGCTGTGGATTGGAGCCACACCACCATCCTGGGAAGGAGGAGTTGCAGAAGGGCTTCCAGGGAGGTCTGAGGAGGAAGAGGGAGAGGTTGCTGGAATGTGCTGGCTGGGTAGAGCTGGGAAAACTTTGGGATTAAGTTCTCTTGCAACAGCAGTACCAAGAGAACAACTCTGGCTCAAATCCATGTCTTTAGGGAGCTGGGGAAGCGGGATGGGTTGTGAGGTGTCTGCAGCAGGCAGGAGATGTGACGGGGCTGAAGCTGAGCTGATTTCCTCCACAGAACGCAGACACTGCAGAAAGCAAAAAGTGCCTACTCCAACTACCGCACCAACTACGACAAGGTGAACCAGTTCCTGTGCAACGTCCCCAACTACGAGCCCCAGGAGACCGACAACATCCAGCAAGTGGAGATGAAGCTGAAGAGCCAAGCGGTAATTCCCAGAGCAGCCTGGGCTCCACAGGGGGAGGAGAGGGAACAATGCGAAAAGAAACAGAACTTAAGTAGCTCCTGAATATCAAATAGAAAAATTTAAATATTTATTGGATTTATTCTCGTCCTCTATGGTCCCACTGTCCCCCTCTGCCTTGTTCATACATAGCAGGGCTGCTCAAGGGGGTTGGAATTCTCAGGGCTGGGATTTTAATGGTAACCCCCAAAAAGGCTGAAGGATGCATTTGGGTGTTGTGTTCCCTCTGACCTGTATCTATCTCTGTGCACCCAGGCACTGCTCAGTGACATTGCAAGCAAGGAACAGGAGGTGCAGAAGGTCTCTGCCACAGCTCAGCAGTACCAGCAGGCAGTGAAGGTAAGGACTGAAATTCTGCCTGTGAGAGAACAGAGAAACGAAGTATTTGGGTTAGAAGGTCCCTCATTCCACCCCCTGTCATGGCAGGGACACCTTCCACTAACCCAGGATGCTCCAAGCCACATCCAACCTGGCCTTGGACACTGCCAGGGGTCCAGGGGCAGCCACAGCTGCTCTGGGCACCCTGTGCCAGGGCCTGCCCACCCTCCCAGGGAACAATTCCTGCCCAAT
>JACBWW010000024.1:979964-1007213 GCA_020086605.1 Lanius collurio | reverse complement strand
GCAGGTCACCACTGTAGGTTTTTAGAGGTGCACCCAGAGCTCCCTCTTTAGGGCCTGTTGTTTCTGGCCTTCCCGAGCTCTTCCCAACACGTTTTTGTTTGGCAGGAAGCTGTTCTGGCAGCCAAATACACGGAAGTGAACGCTGTGAACAAGCAGAGGCTGCAGAACCTGGAGTTTGCCCAGAGCCTCCTGAGGCAGGTGAGTGATCACAGGGCGAGGTGGGGACGGAGGGACACACGTGTTGGACCCAAGGACACCTGGGAATGACACACACGGGGGGCACTGCCAATGCAAGCTGAACTGGGGACAAGTCTAGCTGGTCCCCCTAAATCATTAATCAGCAGACAGCCAAATGGGACAGACCACCCCCCAGTCTCATTTCCCACTCATCCTAGGAAGCTCCATATAATTTTTAACACTCTTTTTGCCATTCTGCAGCAGAATTTAGTGTCCCTTGTGGCCCAAAGCTTTGTTCTGACAGCAGCAGGCACTGCAGAAAGAATTTCTCAGGCTGGGAATGTTGGGGAGGATAAAATAGGGAAACCTTATAAATGTGACTGCTTGGCAAAAGATTCTGAAAATATGAAACCTGTAAGCAAAATAGAAATGAAAGCTGGCTTTGAGATGTAAGATACTGAGCTGTGAGTTACTGTACAACCAAAAAACAATGGGCTGGCCAGCTGAAGGAGAATCCCTCTGCATTGAACAATGGCTTTAGCAAAGAAGAGGATGCTTCAGCAAACAGAGAAGTCCAGGGGTCAGAGAAACCCTGCCAGGGTGGCAGGGAAGAAAAAAGTAGTTTTAGAAAGTAGTTTTTAGGAGTTAAAATGTAACACAGCATGGTAATGTAGTAGTTTTGATAGGTTGTATGTAAATTCTATAAGGATTTCTGTCTTCTATTGATTGGATGTTGTACCATTACCACATTCAGTATAAGAAGAGATAGAATATCATGGAACCAGACTTTTAGATCTCTCGCGATCTCTCTCTCTCTGGCTCTCTTGATCTCTCTCTGTACCTCTCTAGCTATCTAGCTTTAGCTCTCTAGATCTATCTCCCTCTCTCTATCTCCTGCTCTCTCTCTCGCTCTCTCTCTCTCGCTCTCTCTGGGCCATGCTCTAAGCTGTGGCAGCTTAAGCAGAGCTCCTGCACCCACAACGCTTGCAAATAAACTGCACGTTTCAGGAGTTGCCTTGAACTGCAGAGATCACCCCGGACTGCTCTGTCCCAAACTCCTTTTATTTTCTTCAGGGAACCCACAGAGAAGTCTGTTTGCAGATAGTCCCTGCTCAGAGTTTGCCATAGCTCAGCTCCCTCCTGTTTTGTTGGAGGCACCAATACCCTGGCCTGGGTCAGCAATAGCATGGCAGGACCAGGGCAGGGGTTCTCCATTTCTGGTGGCACTGCTGGGTACCCTGAGGCCTGTGTCCACTTCTGGGCCCCTCAGGAGAAGAGACATGTCCAGGGCAGGGAACAGAGCCGGGAAGGGGCTGGACCCCCAGGAGCGGCTGAGGGAGCTGGAAAGGGGCTCAGCCTGGAGAAAAGGAGGCTCGGGGGGGACCTTGTGGCTCTGCACAACTCCCTGACAGGAGGGGGCTCAGGGGGGTCGGGCTCTGCTCCCAGGGAACAGGGACAGGAGAGGGAACAGCCTCAGGCTGGGCCAGGGGAGGTTAGGCTGGACATAGGAGGAATTTCCCAATGGAAAGGGTGGTCAGGCCCTGGAAGGGGCTGGCCAGGGAGGTGGTGGTAGATGTGTTCCACCATTCCTGGAGGTGTCCAGGGAAGGCCTGGATGTGGCACTCAGTGCTCTGGGCTGGGTGACAAGGTGGGGATCAGTCACAGGTTGGACTTGATGATCTTGGAGGGCTTTTCCAACCTAAATGATTCTGTGATTCTATGATGATAAGCACCAAAAGTGTGATTAACTGGATTTTTTTGACTAACCTTTTTTGATCCTTTTTCCAACAACAGCAGCCAGAGATTCAGGTGACACAAGACTTTGCCCAGACCAAAAAGTCTGTAAGGCCTGTGGAAGAAGTCTGGAAGTTGAAGAAAGAGCTCGAGGATGAGACTCAGCGTCGGCAACAGCTCGAAGCAGAGATCAAAGCCATTCAGAACAACATTGTCCATCTGCAAAACCAGAAGCCCCAAGAAACTGTGGTGAAGAAAGAACTGGTGAAGAAGGTGCCTGACCCCCAGCTGGAGGAGAGCTTCCACAGACTGCAGCAAAACCTGGCAGAGGAGCAGCGCAAGAACCAGGTGCTCCAGGATGAGCTGGAGGCTCTTAAAATCCGGCTGCGTGTCCTGGAGCACGAGAAGAGGGAAGGAGGGCAGGAGTACATAGTGAAAGAGGTGCTGAGGATTGAACAAGATAAGGCTCAAGCTGATGAAATCCTGAAGCTCAAAGAGGAACTGGAAGAGCTCAGGAGGCAGGAAGGGACCAGGGAGAGTGAAGTCATCCTCTTACGCCAACAAATTGCTGTGCTGTCCAGCAAGAAGAACAAAGAGCAGGAGAAGGTAACGGAGAAGGAGGTGCTGAAGCTGCAGAACGATCCCCAGCTGGAGATGGAATTCCGGATGTTGCAGGAGACCAAGGAGAGGGAGAGTGCCCTTCGGCAGAAGCACGAGGAAGAGCTCAACTTCCTCCAGGACAAGCTCAAGCGTCTGGAGAAGGAACGGGCCATTGCTGAGGGCAAAATCACCGTCAAGGAGGTGCTGAAGGTGGAGAAGGACTTGGTCATTGAGAGGGAGGTGAACGAGCTCCGGCGCCAGTACGAAGATGAGAAGTCCAAGGGCCGCTCCAACGAGCGGGAGAAGGCTGAGCTGCTCAGGAAGATCCAGCTGCTGGAGGAGGAGAACTCCAAAGTGGTTGTTCAGGAGAAAGTGCGTGAGATTGTGCGCCCAGACCCCAAGGCTGAGAATGAAGTTGCCAACCTTCGCTTGGAGCTGGTAGAGCAGGAGAGGAGGTACCGTGGTGGGGATGAACAGCTGAAGAGCTGCCAGAATGAGCTGGCTGCTCTGAAGAACAGAGGGCCCCTCGTAGAAGTCAAAGAAGTCATTAAGGAGGTCATTAAGTACAAGAATGATCCAGAAACCGAAAAGGAGCTACAGCGACTCCGGGAGGAAATCATAGAGAGGACTGGAGCCATCGAAAGAGCTGACCTGGAGATCTACCAGCTGAAACAAGAGATACAAGCTTTGAAAGACACCAAACCTCAAGTGCAAATGAAGGAAGTTGTTCAAGAAATCCTCCAGTTTCGGGAAGACCCCAAGACTAGAGAAGAGGTAGAGTCGCTGCGAGTGCAGCTGGCAGACGAACAGATGAAGCACATTGACCTGGAGAGGGAGCGGCTTCTCCAAGAAGAAAAAGTAAGACAGAAGGAAGAAGAACTTTCTCAGGTGAAGGAGAAAGTGGTCCAGCAGGAAGTAGTGAAGTATGAGCAGGATCCTGCCTTGAAAGCTGAGGTGAACTCCTTCTCCCAGAGCATCGAGAGCGAGCTGAAGCAGATCGACGGCCTCCGCGAGGAGCTGCGCAAGCTGCAGAGGAGACGCTCCGAGCTGGAACGGCAGCTCGAGGAGCTGGAGAAGGAGAGACAGGCCCGCAGGGAGGCTGAGCTGGAGGTGCAGAGGCTCAGGATCCGCCTGAACGAGCTGGAAGAACAGGAAAGAGAAACTACGGAACGAGTGACTGTGAAACAGAAAGTGATCCTTCAGCAAGATCCCCAGCAGGAGAAGGAGCACTCCCTCCTCAAGCTGGAGTTAGAAGAAGAGAAGCACCGCAGACAAGTCCTGCAAACCGAGCTAGAAGCCCTGAGAAAGAAGCTCCTTTCTTTGGAGAAGATGGAGGTCAAGGAGAAAGTGGTCTTTTCAGAGAGTGTCCAAGTGGACAAAGGAGACACGGAGTACGAGATTCAAAAGCTGAAGAGCAACCTGGAGGAAGAAAGTAGGCGCAAGAGGGAGCTGGATGCAGATATCAACCGCCTGGAAACCAGGCTGTCTGAGGTGGAATTCAACAACTCCAAGTCATCAAAGGAGCTAGACTTGTTAAGGGAGGAAAACCACAAGCTACACCTCGAGAAACAGAATTTGCTGATGGAAACAAGGAGACTGCAGTCAGAGATTGAACTCACTGCAACAGAAGCTCAGGATTTGAGAAACATGACCCACGTGGACAGTGGAATAAACCTGGACTCCAGGTTCCAAGCTTTAGAAAGAGAGTTAGAGGATCTAAAGCAGTTATCCAGAGAAAAAGATGCAGAGATTGAGCAACTCCAGAATCGCCTGAAGACGGTGGCTATCAAGAGGGAGCAAAGAGAGAACCACCTGAGGCGCTCCATCGTGGTCATTGACCCCGACACAGGAAAAGAGATGTCTCCAGAGGAAGCTCACGTGTTCGGCCTCATTGAATGGAGCCTGTTTGTCAAACTGAAGAGCCAGGAATGTGACTGGGAGGAGATCTCAATAAAGGGTCCCAACGGGGAATCGTCGGTGATCCTCGACAGGAAGTCTGGCAGGGAGTTCTCCATCGAGGACGCCCTGAAGAGCGGCAGGCTCACCATGGCCCAGTACGACAGTTACCTCAACAAGGAGATGTCTATCCAGGAGCTGGCGGTCTTGGTGTCCGGAAGCAATTACACAGCGCTCGCTCCACTTTAGAAACTTCACTTCAAGAGCAGCCAGTCAGAGCTGCAGTGCCTTGTAGACACCCAGATCACTGCAAAGCCTCGCCCTCCTTTGCCTCTTCCAAACTGCTACAGCCTCTGCCCCGGCCATGCTACGCAGCCACACCGCTTGCTGTCCCACACTGCAGAAAACACCACCAAGTAGTGGAAAACATCTGCCAAACCTTCTCCCCCTCTTCCTTCCTGCCTACCAGAAAATAACAGAAAGCCTTAGGACAGTGAAGTGCCTCAAGTCCAAAGACTCAGTAGAACCTGCAGTTTCCTCAACTTCTACTCACACAGTCATGTACGAAGCTGTGTCAGGAGAGAGACTGAAGGTCCAGGTGGCTCCGAGGTGACCAGCAGGTGCTGGTTACATCAGCTGCATGTTGATAAGCCAGACAGTCCCACCATGGACAACTGACTCGATGGGCTCATCCTATGAGAAAACCAGCTCTGTGGAAACCAAGGTTTCAGTCCAGAATCACCACATCAACACCCACCACCACCTTTTTTGTTCACCTCTGTGCCTGTGCTGCTGGGGAAGAGTGAAGGTGTACTTTGATGGCACCAGTGAGGATCCAGGAGGAGCATTCACACACCGCAGAGGTCAAGGAAAAGGACATGAAGAGATGGCAGAACCACCAGACACAAGGGGTTGGGCACAGCATGCAAGGGAACCCAGGGCAGAGGGCCTCCCACAGACAGCTCCTTCCCTCGTGGTTAAAAGCTGTTTGTGCTGGTGTTTTCCTGGATGGAGTTACATGCAGCTATGTTTCATTTACTTGTGTAAGGGAATGGGGAATAGAGGGGAATTCTATTTATAGTACAAAATAAAAATGCAGTGGTTCCAATCAGAAGGTGGCTGGTCTTTACTAATTACGGCAGCATCTTGATCTTTGGCTGCACAAGAAGTTGCCATTTTGGAGTCAGAATTAAAACATTAAGATTATTCATCCTAGCTGTTGGCTCTTTTCCAAGGGGGGCTGGGACTAATTACCAGCATTAGATAGGAGTGAAGTGCACTAAAGAGGGGGACTGCAGGTGCAGGAGAACAGCAGACTACACGGGGATGGTACCAGAGCCCATTCACTTCCTTTTTCCCAAATTTCAGCTAATACCCAAACCTCAGTGAGCTCTGATGTCCACAAAAGCAACCATAAACATTCCCTGCTTATCCCTCCTGGCTCTGGGGATTAACACCACTGTTTTACCTTTGCAAATGAAAGGATGAGGGAGAATCACTTTGGTGCTCTGGCATCTGAGCCCCACTCATCCTTTCCAGCAGAGGCCAACCTCAAGCACCAGCAGGAGCACAGGGAATGAGAAGAAACATTCCTACCCCTACAGCATCTGTAACAGAGCTGCCATTCACTCACCACATAGGAGACTTTAAAACAGTCAATAATTGATTACTCACTCAAGCCACAGATGAGCATCCAAGCTGCAAAAGAAATTCTTAGAATCAAAGTCAGGGAACTAGAGGTAAGAAGATGGGGGCAGGGGGGAAAAAAGCGTTTTGGAAAGTTTGAAACAATTTATTCAGTTGTTCTGTACAAGATTAACAGTTTTCATACCACCCCCACCATCCTCAAAAAGACAGTCCCAACACACACAAAAAAAATAGAATAGTAAACTGCAGCTCTTACACTCAAAAGGAACTGCCATCCCCAAGTGCCATGGGAGCCTTCCCTCCCCGTTCCATCCTGGAAGCGCTGCAAGTTGCCTCAGCAAGGCAGAGGTGCCAGCCTGGCTCCCCCTCAGCTGCTCTGCGTGGGCCTGCCTTGCTGCCACTCTGCTCCACACCACTCACTCACTCATTATCGCATGTAAAGAAAAAATATCCCACAGAATTTCTGCCACATAAACATTTCCCTGAGGCAAGAGGCTTCGCTGAATTCCTAGAAGGAGGGCGTTCTGCTCCGGCCGCGCACACGGGGGCTGCCCCGCAGAGGCATTCGAGTGAAAGCAAAGAGAGGGAGGAGAACCAGTACCTCGAGTCACTTGCTGAGAGCCCCTATCCTGCCAGGTGTCCCAAGCTTTCAGCTCCCAGGGGAAGGCAAAGGTGCCAAGCACCCCTCAGGATGAGGCCTTCAACAGGAACCATGCGACATCCACTGCTCAGCGTCCACCAAGAAATGCCGTGCTTCGTTTTACCCACGCCAGTTCTGTCTTTGGCTCTTTTGCTACAACCTAGGTATTTTCTGTAAACAGGCTTGAAATCTGAGCTGTATCCATTCATTTGAAGTACAATCAACTCACTGATCTTGGGCAGCTATGTATCAGCTCCATTGAAAACAGTCTTATTCGGATCTTAACAAAAACCAGGGGAAACTAAAGCAGACATCTGCTGGTATCCTGTGGTCAGCATCCTTCCCCAAAGCTCAAGGAGGAAGCTACAAGCTTTTCCTTGGAATACCAGTAAATTCTATGTGGATCAGCACTACCACTGCACAACTGGGACGTGGCTGTGGGGGCCTGAGAGAAGACAGATTGGGCAGAGCAGGAAACCAAACCTCAGGAAGCTCAGGTGGAGCCTCAGCCTGACCTTAGCCTAAAGGGCGGTGCTCAGGGAGAGTATTTAGGTCTAAAAGTTAAAAAAATGAACAAGAAAAGACACCCCCCGATTGTAGATGGTCCCCGTTCCTGCAGCTGTGCTGAGCACATGATCCTGGTGCAGGTATCACCGAGGAGAGCAGTGTTTCTCTCTGGAATTCATTCGACAGTAGTGACCTTGGTTCATCTCGCTCATTCCCTCTGCCCACCAAATTGATCCTAACTCACAAACAACCCTAGGAAAGAATGGCTTTAGGGGAGGGCCTGGAACCCGCCTGCACATACTGGGATGAGAACTGGTGCTCCTGCTGGAT
This sequence comes from Lanius collurio, assembly GCA_020086605.1. Taxonomy (NCBI): domain Eukaryota; kingdom Metazoa; phylum Chordata; class Aves; order Passeriformes; family Laniidae; genus Lanius; species Lanius collurio. The sequence goes on along the minus strand of JACBWW010000024.1, from coordinate 999,682 downwards.
TTGGGACTGTGCTCAGTCACCAGGTCACCATTGAAGTCCAGACAGTGCAGCTTTTTTTTTTTTTTCTTTTCCGTTTTTTTCTTTTTTTTTTTTTTTTTTTGATGTGCAACCATAAAAAGCTCTATTAAATAAACCAGAATACATTTTAAATACAGAATGGTTAAAAAAGGGTTGAGGAGCACACAAAATAGGGCTGAAATGTGTGTCACTAGTCCATTCTTGCTCCACCATAAAAGGCACTGGAATTATGTCTTCCGATCCATGTGACATGCTAAGAAGTGTCTCATTCAATCCAATGCATTCGATGGCAATGAGGACAAAACTGAGCAGGAAAAAAGCATCCCTTTGGAGGGAAAAAAAATCCAAAAACTCAAAAGAAGTAGAATTCTAAAAGTCGATGACTGCATCTAAAAATGTCTCTCTAAAGAGTTTTCCTTCTCCTCCAGAGGGGAACATCAGGTGGTTCCTCAGATTCACCACACAGGAAATGTTAAATCCTCCAATTAAGTGTAGCACAGCTTTATAGTACAATTGGAAAGTTACTCAAATGTCTTCAAGAAAGCACTGGCAGTGCTAGAATTATCCAAGTAAATCCAAAGCAGAAGAAAGAAGCACCTTTCATACCCTCCACGGGGAGACCAAGGAGGTAACTGGACTTGGAGGTACTTGGCAGCTACAGACACAGGTGGGTGGGAATCCACAGCAGGACCACCCGAGCCTCCCTGCGAGTTCCAGCTCCTGCCAGTGCCAGGGAATGCAGGAAGGGCAGCAGCAATAAAACAGTGCTACAAAAGGCTCCTCTCATCAGGGCATGGCTCAAGGTGGCCCCGTGTGGGGGACTCAGCTCTGAAAGCCTCTGAGCAGACACCCCAATGAGCTCCTCATTGCAGTTCAGTCTCTCCAGTTGTTGTAAATTAAAAAAAAAAAAAAAAAGAAGAAAAAAAAAACCAAAAGGAATCAAAAGACACAGCTGGTATCCAAAGTCCTGTTCCTCTGGGGTTTATCCTATGGGTGCTGGAGCTCCCCTCCTCGCAGGTGTCACAACTTGCGCTGCTGTGCATTGGACCCTTTGCCATGAAGCTGAGAAGCATCTGAAAGAAAATAAAAGCAGCTGGGAAGGGGGTTCAGCACCAGCCCATGGAGGGTGGGCAGCTGGGACAGCCAGGCCTCTCTGCACATGGGGAAATCCTACTTTTCCTTCCCAGCACCAAGGAGTCAGGAAGAAGAGGATGTGCCTGGAGCAGCCCAGCCTCTGAGGGAAGCACTGAGGGTCCCCTGTGGGCTCCCAGCAGGAGCCCCATGGCACAATTCCAGCTGCCAGGGGACAGCATAGCCTGTGTCCTTCTGTAAATCCACCCCTCCGGGACACCCAAAACACGTGGCATGGCTGCCTTGCACCTACAGCTGGTTGGAAGGAACCTGCTGTACATTTTTGCTGTTTTAATCACAGAATCACCAAGGTTGGAGAAGACTTCCAAGACCATCGAGTCCAACCTGTGTCCCATCCCACCTTGTCACCAGCCCAGAGCACTGAGTGCCAAGTCCAGGCCTTCCCTGGGCAGCCCCTTCCAAGGCCTGACCTCCCTTTCCATGGAGAAATTCCTCCTGATGTCCAACCTGAACCTCCCCTGGCACAGCCGGAGGCTGTTTCCTCTTGTCCTGTCACTGGTTGTGTGGGAGAAGAGGCCAATCCCTCACCTACAAACTCCTTTCAGGTAGGGCTTTAGGTGCTTTATTATTGAATTTTTAAAATTATTTAATTAGGTGCTTTTTAAACGAAGGCTTGAGATGCCCACTGATAGCAACAGGAACTATAGGAATCTCACCACTGATGGAACAGAAAGGAATGGATATGGAGGGAAAGAGAAAATACACTGAAGAGAGAAGAAGGAAGTTTAAGGAAGCAAAAGTTTTCCAGGAGCAATTAAAACTACTTCAGACTGTGATGAACAAATGGGAGTCCTGAGACGTGCAGCTAAGCAGCAGTGGCACCGAGCAGTGCAGCTCCTCCTCCAGGCCAAGAACAGCTCATTGCATGCAAGAGCTTAGCCCAGCACATCCCATTTCCACAGAACCAGCACCACATTCCCAGCCCCAGCACAAGGCACCTCCACCAGCAGCACTGACCACACACACAGGCAAGCACCTGATGCTCTTTGCTCAGAGGCTTTTGGATGAACATGGATATAAAAGCACTTTTATTTAAGGCATCGACATTCCCTTGCATTTGCAGCAGCCTCCCACGCACCTCGCAGCGTTCACACAGCAGTGCAGCTGTGGGCAGATGTTGACACAGCCAAACACAGCTTGTGCCACAAAACACAAGAATTCACTTTCAGTTTATGGGGGTCACTTAAATATCCCGTGTTCCTCTACAAAACATCAAAACTGGGAATGTTCCAAGAGATGGCAGCGCTCGGCTCCATCTCAGATCTTTAAGTGAAAACACCAAGTGAGAAAGCAGGTCCTTGCTGGAGCTGTATCCATGGGCAGTTTTCCTTCACTTATTCCCAGCGATCTTTTGTCTTCTGGCACTACATCCTGCTGAAGAGTCCATCAAAAAATCCTTCTGTTATAAGCCCTATGAACAACAGTGAAGTAACCACTCCAAATTCCCTCAGCTAAAGGGACAAAGAGCTGCTCCTCAGTGACATGGAATCCATTCCACAAGGCACGTTCAAGGTGAGATCCCTGATCTCATTCTCTGGGAAGGGTGACTTACAAACACAAAGGAAGGGTCTGTCCCACCAGGGCTCACTGCTAGAACCTCCTTCAGCTGTACCACACTGGTGTGGCACAGCCCACCTCAGGCTTCAGCAAAGGAAGCAGATCCAACCCATTCTCTGCATTTTCTCGAGTGCACAACGCACTCTTCTTTCTTCAGCAAGCAAGCACCGTGCTCAGCACTCAAGGATGTTTTATTCCATGACTCCTCCAGGAGGCTACATGGTTATCCAGGCACACAGCCACAGGATCGGGCTAGCACTCCTAAATCAGGCTCATATTGCCCAGGAAGACCATCCCAACAGGAGCAGGTACTAAGACAGTGGCACTGAACTGCACCCAAGTGCTAAAGAACACTCCTGAGAAAGCAGAAATAGGAGTTACCCGGGGAATAAGCAGCTCCCTGAAGCAGGTAAGCCCGATCTGCTGGTGCTTAATTTCAATTTTCCTCACTTCTCTCCTTTGGAAAACTCTTGTTTTATGCATCACTTCTGCAGGCATCAAACTGGGGCAGGAACAGGCTTAACTGCCAAATGCTCACATTGTGAGCAGCAAATGGAGCAATCTGCATTTACACTACAAACTTGTTGTGAAGGAGATGCTGGCAATTAACTCTGTGCACAGACACAAGACAGTCTGGTCTGACACATTTTATGTAGGTCACCAGGAACAAAACTCCACAGAGCTGGAACATTCATTCCAGGGCAGTCCTGGCAGGCTGTGCATTAACAAGCACAGCTTTCATCCTGGCAGGATAATTCTGAGTATCTCCAGGAACCAACACTTGCTGTAAGCACTGAGGATTCATCATTCCTGAAATCACAGAATCCCAGAATGGTTTGACTGGAAAGGACCTTAAAGCCCATCCCATTCTACCCCCTGCTGTGGGCAGGGACACCTTCCACTAGCCCAGATTGCTCCAAGCCATGTCCAGCCTGGCCTTGGACACTTCCAGGGATCCAGGGGCAGCCACAGCTGCTCTGGGCACCCTGTGCCAGGGCCTCCCCACCCTCACAGCCAAGAATTCCTTCCTAACCATGGAATGCTTTGGGTTGGAAGGGACCTTAAAGCCTGTTGCACCCCCTGCCATGGGCAGGAACACCTTCCACCAGGCCAGGTTGCTCCCAGCCCCTCACTCTGCACCTTGGAGAGGCTTTAGTGACAACCACACAGCTGGAAAACATGGACAACCCCTTTGGTTCCAGCCCTGAAGGAAGCATCTGCTGAGATAAAGGGGGACTCAGGAGGCAGAAGACAAACACGAGCATCTGACAAGTTACCTGGCAAACTCTGTGGTAAATGAGTGGACAGGGCAGAGTGTGGGAGTGGCGCTGCATGGTGGGGGCTGGAGTGCAAACCAGCCAGAAGACCTAGAGAGAAAAACAAAGAGAGGAGAGGGAAAAAAGGAACAAATACACATCCAAGACAGAAATGAGCAGAGGAGCTGCAGCAGTTAGCTCAGAGCTCGGGTTCCAGCTATTGGCACTTCTGGGCGAGCTCTAAGGATGTGCCCAAGCTTCTCCAAATGCAACTGCTGGAGATACAAAAGCAGGGACCACAGCATGAAGCAACAGCCAGAGAGATGGGCTGGTGTGCAATGGGCCAGCCCAGCAGAGCACTGATGGTCTATGTGACAGCACAGGCACAAGGGACACACACACGTGACCAGCAGGATACTCACTGTGCCCAAGGCCGTGGTGGAAGGTCCCCGGAGCAGGTCCTGTAACTATTGCATCCTTGGAAACTCCTGCTTTTGGGGAGGAGTCGGAACTGAAGGAGATGACATGGAGAGGGAAAGAATGAATAGGAGAGATAATACCTAACGGGGTGGAGCTCAGGGCAGCTGGCAGCTTTGGGTTGTTGGACTTGTAGGATGGAGCCAGTACACTTAAGGAGGAAGAACTCGTTAGCAGCACAGCTCCACTAGTTCCTTTCTGCAAAGCAACAGAAAAGGTCAGTCAGGAGAGGGAAAACCATGGCACAGCATTATTCATACTCACACATCTGCAAAACATGGAATGCTCAAGAATTCCCCCTTGGAAAAAGCACCCTCCCAGCCAGGGCCCAAGAGATGCCAACACTTGAGGCCATCTGCAGATGGACATTGGCAAGCCAGCTCTTCTGAATGTGGCCGGGCTGGATTTTCCTCCATGACTCCCTTGCTCTGGAACTGTGCCTCTGTTAGGCAGAGGAAAAGTTTCCACACTGCCTGGGTGTTCCAGGGGGTGCTTCCTACTCACTTAGGGCAGCACACACTGCTGACAACTCCAGGCACCGAGGTTTGGCACCCAAGGCACCCTGGGATGTTATTTAGGATCTCTCTCATGGAGATTCTCATGGCACCACTGGGGAGTGCTTCCCAGCTCTCTAGCTCAGTAAAAGACAAGGCACATAAGCTGAGCAGTACATGGTTTCCATTTAAATACACTCATTGAATTTCCCAGCTCTTTCCACGGACCACAAAGGAAGGCAGGGATGAGCAGCCAAAACCAAATGAATACAACAAAATAGGAACCATTAATTTTTTGCTATAGATAAAATTAAGCCACTGATACCATTAAGTAATACAATATTATAATAACACAAGTCTGTTCTGACAACCCAGGAGTCCTTCCTGGAATGTTCTGTGCCAAGAAATATTGGGAAAATTTCTTCACAGGAAGGGTGGTCAGGCACTGGCACAGCTGCCCAGGGCTGTGGTGGAGTCACCACATCTGGAAGATTTAAAAGTCACGTGGATGTGGCACCTGGGGACATGGGTTAGAGGTGGTCTTGGTAGTGCTGGGGGAATGGTTGGACTCGATGATCTTAAAGGCCTTTCCCAACCTGAATGATTCCATGGTTCTATGACCACAGCTTATCTATTCTATGGGCCAGTTGTGACAAAAGTGGCAATAATACTAAAATGACTTGCTATAATTTAAAGAAGGCTAAGTTTGTAGATCTAATTAATAACAAATTCATCATTATACTTTTAGTTTATGCAATTAATTTCACCTCTTGTGATAAATTACCTTACTGTACTTTCTCTTTATCCAAATGGGAGCCCTACTGTCCCCATAACTCACAGAACCAGGGCAGGACCATGACACAGCCTGGGCAAAAACTGCCTTTTGGAAGGCAGCACAGTATTCAGCTTAGTGGTTACTTTAAGCTGAAAATTAAAGCTAGAATTCTGGAGGACAAGCCCAGAGCAAAGCCCACAACTTTCTAGCCTAAAGCAGCCAAAATCCTGACAGTCATTGGAGAATTTCAGAAACTGCTTCTGAAGTGCCCCCTTTAGGGCAGCTGGGAACAAAGCAGGAGCTCGCAGCACTGCCCCCTTACCGGCACAGAGGTAGAGGCTGCAGTGCTGCTGACCACAGCTGGCTTTAGGGACGAGGTCAGCAACTTGGCCACCCCCTGGGTGCCCCCGCTGGAATCTCCGTTGGAGCCGCCAGGAGGTGCCACCAGGGTCAGCTTCTGGGAAACGGGAGTTTTCTTCACGGAGGAGCCGGAGGCCGGGCGGCTGGAGGCCGAGCCCGGGGAAGGGGCCGCAATGCTGGGGAGCAAAGTCCCAGAGGAGCTGCCCTGGTTTGCAGAAGCTCCAGAGGAGGAGCTGCTGGAGGAAGCCCCGTGCTTGGAGAGGGACCCAGCAACAAAAGGCGATTTGTAAGATTGTCCTGAAGAGCCGGAGCCACTCGAGTGCTTCCCAGCGTAGCTGAGAGATGATGAGGATGAGCCTTGGCTCTTGTGGGAGCTGCTGGAGTTTTGAGTGCTGCTTGGGGACGTGGAGGAATGGAAGCTCTGAGCTTTGGTTGATGACTTGACCTGCTGGAGGAGGGAGCGCTGGGGCAGAGGGGTGGAGGACTTGGGATTCTGCAGTTTGACAAAGGGAGCTGGGGAGGTGAAGGTTTTCTGGAGCTGAGCACCAGGGTGGAACACCTTCACCTGAGAGCCCGGCACCGGCACTGAGGCTGGGGGCCCGTGGCCTGGCCTGACCAGGCTGTGGTGCTTCTGCTTAGCCTGGTGGGCATCAGGAAGGATTTTGCTGGGGGAAGCTTGGCAGGAATGCTCTTTGTAATTAGAGTTCTCTGTCTTCTTGTCTTGAGAAGACTGGCCCAACGCCAGAGCCTGCTCAGCTAGGAAGTTTAGAGGAGACTGGAGGGAGCCAGAGGATGATGTAGGGGCAGGGTTGGGCTTTGGAAATGTCCTCTTCTCCTCTGAGGATGCAAGAGTTGGGATCTTCTCTGGTGGAGCTTTTGGAGCTGCAGGAAGAGTAAAGTCAGGGCTCCCTCCTGCCCTGCTGTTCAGCACAGCCAGTTCCTTGGACACTGCTTCCAGGGAGGAGGTGGGGTTGTGAATCAAGTCCTCATCCAAGGAGTCATCCTTGAAGGTGGCAGGAGTGGCAGTGCTGCTGGCAGCTTGGGCTGTCCCAAGGGACAAGAGTTCCCTGGTTTGGGCACTGATGCCCAGGGCTCCTCCCTGGGGCTCTGAGGACATGGCCAAGGTGCTGCTTGAGTGCAGGGAAGGGACGGACACCGACAGCTTCTTGTCTGGCTTGCAGGAAGAGTCCTGGAACATCACAGGAGAAGGCACAGTCAGAAGAGAGACAGGGTTCACAGTTTGGGGATAAAAGGCAGGAAACACACATTCTGTGCCTGTAAGCCCCCACTTCCCTCCCAGTTGTCACTGCCATCAATTTTAGCTGCTGTTCCAGTTGTTTTTTCCAAGCCAAACACTGAGCAGAGCCATTTCACAGCAGCTGATGTAAGATACAAAGCTCAAACACGGGATTCAGGATGGCAGTCACTTGGCTTTTGGCACATACCAACCATGAGAACCAGAAAACAGAACTCACCTTCACTTTCACCTTAGCAGGAGCTATAACTTTCTTCTTCGCCCTGTTTGGAGGAAGACAAGAGAAACGTGGCTCAGTGAATGCCCCCAGGGAAGGAGCCAGCCAGGGAGCACACCCTGTCAGAGAAGATCCACTGAGTCTTTGCAGGGAACAGAGGCAGCATCTCAGGTTGCTAGGATTCAAAACCACGTCACATTTGGTTGCTGCTCTTGGAAGCCCAAACTCACACACAGGGAGCAGATCAGGGAGCGGAGCAGAGTCTTGGAATGGCAGCAGAGCAGTGAAACACCCACACACACATCCTGCATCAGCTGCAGGACCCCACTGCTGCCCTCCTACAGCAATGCCCAGAGAGAAACTGGCACAGAGACTGTTCTGCAGAAGGTACACCTTCCTTTTGGGTTGCCAGAAGAAGCCAAGGATGCAAAAGCATCTGTGAAACTCCCTGAGAATAGATCTGGTCAGATGCAATCTCTGGTACAAGACATCCCTGAGCTGCTGGGTGGTGTGGCTGAGGGAAGGATGACTCTACACCCTACTCCACAGTGTTTCCCACACTTCCCCTCACTCATCCAGTGCCAAGAACAGGACTGTGTGCCAAACAGATGCCAGCCTGAATCCATGTCCTCATCTATTATCAACCACCAGCAAGATCCGTGAGACCCTTTGGATTAAAGCTCCTGCCCAGCTGGATTCTGATGGCTCCTGGTTTGCCACCCACCAGCCTGTTGCACCCACCTTCACCAGTCTGAGCTTGTTGTGTCCCTCCTTGAACCAGGCAACAAGAAAAAGGGAATCCAGAATCCAGTAAGGACCAACTGAACAGGCTGCAACAGTCACACTCCATCTCGCTGTGCCTGCCAGGCCCAGCACAGAGGCCTGGCTCCAGGCTGTTGAACCAGGGGGCAACCTGGCTTCAAAGTTCTTATTTTTGAGCTTACTGAAGGCTAAAGCACCTCAGGAAAGTGTTGGCAGATGTCACCCACAAACAGCTGCTCTCCCTAGACCTCCCCAAAGGAAGCAGCGCTGATCTACGCGGGGGGAGCCAAGCAAGCTCAGGTGCTCCTGCATGATCCCCCCAGGCCCCAGGGAATGGAGATCACCAGTTTTCACTCCAAAGGAATGCTGTGATACTCACAGGACTGATGTGAGGTGTCCGTGTACACGCCTGCTCTCCTTAAACAGTGTCCTAAGAAGGGAAGAGAGCAATGAGAAGTGATATCCAGCAAGACCCAGTAGAGCAGCTGGGATCACTGGAGACAGAGCTGCACAGTACAGCAGGGGACTTAGTGAAATTGAAACCACAGAGAGCAAACAAATAGTCAGCCCTTTTCCAGGAAGATTCTCCTGAGCTGCCCCACACAATTCTCTCTCTGGGGAGCAATGCTGGTAGGCACTGGAAAAGCCATTAAGGCAGTGGTTGGAAAATACCTCAGGAAGAAGCTCTGCCAGCTTAAAAAGCCGACTGGAGAGGCAGGATCATCACTCAGGGCATTCCTGATGCCAGAGATCATCCAAGAGCTCTTCAGCTTCCAGGGAGAAAGGTTCCCTTCCCGTGCCTCTCACACAGCAATGAAGGAGAGAAGGGTCTGTGTTGCCTTTGTGTCCCCAGCCAGGAGCTGAGGTGACTGTACAGCACAACCCTTTCTGGAAGGACTGACCAAGCACAGACTGAGCTTCATCCAAAGCCCTGCACTACTGAGGGTACCAGAGTATCCCACAAACACTCTCTGACCCAAACCAGCAGCCACTCAGCTGCCTTCTTGCATGTCAGGGAGGAGTTAGAAACATTCCTTCAGTACTGGCATATGGAATGTGATTCTGGTATTAACACATCCTTTTTCTCTTAAAAAGCAAGCTTATGTTAGCCTAATATTCTGTTAATCATCTCTTAGTGTTAATGGAGGAAACAGACCCATGGCAGGGCCTCTCTAAACTCATAAATGAAATTGCTGCCCTGTCCACCTTCAAGTTCCTCTTACAGATGAGCTTCTGAGATCACGATGACAGCAAAATCAAGCTGACTCAGCCAAAAATTGTTACAGTTTTCCTACAGCCACCAATCCCTCCCTATGGCTGTCACTCTACCCTCTCTGCCTTTAAACCATTAAGTCAGAGAATATCTTGAGTTTGATGAGACCCAGAAAGATCAAGCCCAACTCCAAGTCCCAGCAGGAGAAACCATTATCCTTGAACCACTGGAAAGCAATCAGGAAACCCCCTTCTATTGAGTCATTCTGCACTTAACTCCACTGGAAGTGCCTCCTACACTGAGTCTTGGGTGAACACCTGAATGTCCAACAACAGTTTCACCATCAAACTCAGAGTTAAAGATTTTAATTTCCTTTTACTCAAATAAAAGTTTTTAAAACTTGGCAAGCCAAGACCCTCAGGCTGGGTGTATTTACACTAACTAAGGAGAAATCTTCCCCCAGCTCCTAATGCCATCTTTCAGCTCCTGCACCACCACCAACCATGCTCAGCACTGAGCTTTCTGTGCACATGCAACTGCAAGAAACAGCCATGGACCTTTCCAAGTGGATCTGTGATGTGCTGCTCTTAGGAACTTCCACCTGCCTCTTCCTTTATCCCCCCAACACACAGGAAGCAAATTCAGCAGAGAGAAGACAGCACTGCCCAGCTCGTGAAATGCAAAGAGGTCATGGAACAGCTCGGCTGGGAAGGAACCTTAAAGATTCCAGAAGGAAGACTGCAGAGTTGTCCTTTCTTTAAAAGTACTGAGCAAAACAAAGCAGGCCAGAAGCTGATGACAGTCCCAGCAGAAGGACTCTGCCATTTGTGTGGCTCTCTGCCACTGCCAGCTCAAGGGCAGGGATGATGGAGAGTGGGAAAGAGCAGGAAACAGCAGGGAGGGTACAGAAACCACACCAAATTCTACTGACTCTAACAAGCCCCTAAAACTTTTCTGCTTTGCTTTCTTTTGGGAAGATTCCAGAGAAGACTTCCCAAAGTGTCTGGAAAATGTATCCTTTATGATTATAAAATGATCCTTTGTAATACAGAGCCAAGAAAGCACAGACTGGCCCGTGGGCCTGACCTCAGGGCCAGTTCTACCTGCCAGTGGCATGCCTGACATCAACACAGGACCAAGGCTACTCAGCACAGCTATTTACAGTCCTGACTGCCCTCAGGACGTCTGGGAGGTGAAAAGGGACAGAGGGAGGGGGGAGAATATGCTGGAGGGCAGGGCTGCCATTCACAGGGCCCTTCCCAGGCTGGAGAAAGGGACCAACACAAACCTTATGAAACTCAACCAAATCCAGCACCAAGTCCTGCAGCTGGGATGGAATAACCCTGGGCAGCTGCCCTGCAGGAAAGGACCTGGGGGTCCTGGGGGGCAAGCTGAAGGGGAGCACTGCTGCAAAGGTGTCTTGCTAAGAGCAAACTATCCCCTGTTCAGCACCTGGGAGGGCACATCTGGACTCAGATCCAGTTTCAGGGTCCCCACAGTACAAAAGAGATGCCAACAAACTGGAGACAGCCCAAGGAACAGGGACAGGGACAGCCAAGGAGAGGTGGAGGGAACTGGGTTTGCTCAGCCTGGAAAAGGAGAAGCCCCAGAAGGAGTCTGATGGCAGTTTTCCACTACCTGAAGAGTGGTGGGGACAGGGAGACACGAACAAGATGGAGCCAGACCTTTCTCAAAAGTGTACAGTGAGAAACAAAAGCAGGGAATATTCAGTTCAGTGCAGCAAGGGAATTCTTATTGGAAATTAGGAGTAAAGATTTCATGAAGAGCAATCAAGTACCAGAACAGGAGCCCAGAGATGTTGTGGTAATCTCCATCCTTGGGAATTTCCAAAATTCCACATGCCAAAGCCCTGAGCACTCTGATCTAACTCTGAAGCCAGCCATTCCCTGAGCAAGGGCAGGACTAAAGACCTTCCCAGGTCCCTTGGGACAAGGAATCCCTTGATTCTTGCTCACCTGGCCTGCATCCAGCCTTTTGGCCAAAGGGGCTTCACCTCTCCTTCTAGGAAGGTCTTCACATAATCCTCTAGAGACTGAGCCTTATTCTTGTCAAGGTCATAACCATCCAACTTAATCTTCACCAAGTGGCAAAGCAGCTCCCTGAGGAACAGGAAGATTTCAGATACAGTTACGCAGATTGACCTTTCCCACTTGGAGATCATTCTCTTTATCCAGGCTGGATAAACACAGCAAGACACACCTGGCTCTTGCTAACACAACCCTGCACTGCCTCCCCAAGAATGGGGAAGGGAAAGGCACATTCCATGCTCTGTGTGTGCACACAAGTGGATGCACCAGGGGGAAAACTCTTGTTACCCCTTCCCAATGTAATCCCCTGAAACAGCTGAGGTAGCAAACCAGTGCCAGAGCCACGGGCACCAATAAAACCACAGAACTGAACCCCTCAGCAAGGAGAAGGCAGGAAGCAAAGCTGGCTGTGTCCTAAAGGAATCAGCAGCACAAATTGATTTGTTCCAGAATAAGAAGAAAAAGACAGTAAGACTGATTTTCCTTCGATCCTTTGTCACTCTCCCCTGTTCTCAGCACTCCCTTCTCTGTCAGCCCCCCAAGTGCCAGGGGCAGCAAAACCCAACAGCTTCAACTGCTTTCACAACCAGAGCCTGGGCGTGTCAAGAGTCTGGGCTGTAGGATGTCAGCAATTCAGCTGAATCCCTTCTGTTCCCAAAGATCTGACTCTCTCCTCTGGACTCTGCACAGAGGCTGCTCAGCACTTCTCACAGAGTTACCCTGGGCCTGAAATCAGCTTCAGGGTGAGATGTAATAAATGCAGGAATGGCTTCCACAAACAGCACCATGTGCCACGAGCCTCCAAGCTGACTGTTCCTACAGGTGATCAGCACTGCTCTAAAAACAAGACACAGGCACCAAAATGCTTCACTGCCAATGGCAGAGTGACACAGGTCATGGGTTTGCTTAATATCTCAGTTATTCAAACCTGATTTCATCATTCCACTGGAATTTCTTCCGTGGGCCCGCAACGCGCTTCCCTCCCTTTTCTTCATCCTCCTCATCATCAGAACAAACTCGCTGCTCTTTGTCCTTTTCCTCTTCCAGCATCCTAAAATGGAGACAGAAAATGTGGAAGTGATTGTCCTGCAGGTTCAAGGGGAGGATTAAGTATCTCTGAACAGCACTGGTCAGAGGTCTCAATACCAGCAATCTCTGGCTTAGGGTGCAAGCTGAGCTATGGGCTCAAGGTTAAGAAATCTCCCACTATTTTGTAATAGAGATCATGGGACTAAGCCAGCCTGACTGTTCCCAGGCTGCCATGTTCCTAAGGACACGCCTGCACACGCAAAACCCCTCAGCCAAGCTGTGGTCCCATCAGTGCTGCTGCAGCTGGCATTGCCACAGACAGCACAAAGAACACACACAGCTCAACTGGGCCAATCAATGCCCATCAGCAAATTTAGCCTACAGAACAAAAAGAGGTGGTAAACTTCAGGAGAACAGCCTCCAGACTGTGGAGAGCTGTCGCTGTAGGACACGAGAGCAAGACGCGTGATCACATCAGCAGAAGGTGAGCAAAAGAGGGAAGTTTATTTTCTGACTCCACTATTTATAGTTTTACAAAAGTGACAGTGGATTGGAGGGTGAAAGGGCCACCTCTCCAATGACACTGGACAGGTTACCAATCCATCAGCTTCTCTCCACCTCTATGAAGGAATGCAAAACAACTGAGTGTTTACAGAACAAAGCGTGGGAAAGCGTGTAACTAGAATGTAAACATCAGAAGGCTAAAAGATTTCTAAAAAACAGGGCGACAGAGAGCCTGCTGGGGAATCAGCAAACGAGGAGCTTACTTGGCAAACTTGGCCTGAGTATGGGCTTGGCATTCCTCCTGGTACTTGGCCACCTGCTCTGGCATGGCCCTTCCAATGGCTTCCTTCAGCTTCTGCAGAGGCTCCTTCAGTCGGCCACCCTGCAGCAAGCACAGAGCACCCTGAAGCTCCACACGGCAGTTCAGAGCCCACCCTGCAGCCACCTGTGGGCCCCACAGAGGCTGTCTGGGGTCACCACACAGCCAAGGGGCTGTGCTGGCAAGTTCCCTCACCTGCTCATAGAGGTAGAGCCGGCGGGCTCGCTTGAGCAGGGTGTCCTTGCTGCAGGGGAAGAAGGCGGCCAGGTGAGCGTAGACCCCCGAGCGCACCTGGCTGCTCAGCTCACGCGTCTGCAGCTCGATGCTGGGGACACAAACACAGCGTTAGCAGGGCCTGACCGATCCTCTGGGCAACCAGGGCAACCCTGAGGGCAGCTGGAGGCAGGGAGAGAGGGATAAAGGACAAGGCACGCTGCATGAAGGTTCTTTGGGTGCTAGGATAAACAGATTTTATCCCAAGCTATGCTTTGAATCTGGTCTGGGAGGAGCTGGAGAAGGAACAAATGGAAGTCAGCAGTCTCATCTGTCCTGCAGCTGAATGCAGGAGGGGCGGGCACTGAGATGGGAAGTGCACAGTGGTTATGGCAGAGGAATTCAGGACAGTACAAAATCAAACTTTGGGTTTCAGCTTCCAAATGAGTAGATGAGAGAGATCAGAGTGTGCCAAACCCATCTACACAGTTAAACAGAACTTAACAGCTTGGCTTTTTAAGCCACCTCTTGGTGTCAAAAAGTGTAAAAAATGCCAAGTGATTCATCAACATCATCATCAAAGACACACAATGCTTTGGGTTGGAAGGGACCATCTTGTCCCACCCACTGGCATGGGCAGGGACACCTTCCACTATCCAAGCCACATCCAACCTGGCCTTGGGCACTGCCAGGGATCCAGGGGCAGCCACAGCTGCTCTGGGCACCCTGTGCCAGGGCCTGCCCACCCTCCCAGGGAACAATTCCTTCCCAATATCCCATCCATCCCTGCCCTCTGGCACTGGGAAGCCATTCCCTGTGTCCTGTCCCTCCATCCCTTGTCCCCAGTCCCTCTGCAGCTCTCCTGGAGCCCCTTGAGGCCCTGCAAGGGGCTCTGAGATGTCCCTGGAGCCTTCTTCTCTCCAGGTGAGCACCCCCAGCTCTCCCAGCCTGGCTCCAGAGGGGCTCCAGCCCTTGGAGCATCCCTGTGGCCTCCTCTGGACTCTCTCCAGCAGCTCCACATCCCTCTGCTGTTGGCCCCAGGGCTGGGGCAGCTCTGCAGGTGGGGTCTCACCTGAGAGGACAGAATCCCCCTCCCCTGCTGCTCATGCTGGGGCTCAGCCCAGCACAGGGGGGCTCTGGGTGCACACAGGGGACATGTCCAGCCTCTCACCCACCAACACCCCAAGTCCTTCTCCCAGGGCTGCTCTCAGTGAGTTCTTCTGTCTGGGGTTGTCCCAACCCAAACTGTACAGCAAAGTTGTACAAAAGTGTCCAAATCTCCTCTGAATGAGGCTGAAGTGATCAGTCTGACACCAGACAAGGACTGTTTGTGCAGCCAGCACTGGAATGCTGGAAGGTGGTAATCAGCCCTGGAAATGAGAGGGAAACAGACTCCCAAACCTCCCCTTGGCAGTTCCTGCAAGTGCCTGGATAAACCTCAATGAAATTAAAGCCTGGGTGTCAGTATTATTGCACTGATCACAAAGCCCTGTGCATTCAGCAGCCCTCTCCAGGCACTGGCAGAAGAATGAAGCCATTATCTGCAGGTGCCTGAGCAACACTGGCTCTCTGTAATTTGGGGCCTCAACAACACAGAGCAGGAATGGAATTCCTCCGGTTTTCCCAGAGAACCAGTAGAACACAGCAGCCTTATCCCAGTTCTAAACAATTTTATATAGCATGTTAGTTAAATAGCAAAAAACTGCCTGACACCTCTCACAGGGAGAGATTTACTGGTCTTGCATCAAGCTAAACTCACAGGTCAAGTGACCAAATTTAGGCAAATAATTATCAGGCAGCATCTTGAGGACAGGAGGTCTGGATACATCCCCCCAATGTTCTCCTACCTCATCATATTTCAACTGAAAGCCATTTCTAGGAGACTTTCATGTTATTCTGGCCTGGAAGACCTGTAAAAGGACAACTCCACAAATCCTGCTGAACTAGCTCCTGAATTTACCAAAAATGCTCTGCCTAATGCTCTCCCACACCTCCCTGGTGGCAGCACTTACTCCAGTATGATGTTGTTGATGTCCTGAGTGAAGAATCTCTGCTTGCCTTCTCCCTCAGCAGCTCTGGCAGCCTGCAAGTCAGGAAATAACACAGATCAGCAGCAGGTCACAGCTGGCACAAGCAACCAAGTGTCTTCTAAACCAGCATGGAATTACTGCAAAACAAGGCCCAGTTTTATTACATAAACTCTGTCCCAGCAGAGGTGAGATCGTGCCCTGTCCTCTCACACCTCCCAGTTCAAGTCCAGCCCTGCCTGACCTGGTAACACCATGTCCTGCACACCTTGTGACCTTCCCAGTCTGGATTCTCCCCTCCAGATGCACTCCAGACCACCCTGAAGTGAAGATTCCTCTGTTTGAGGGGACAAAGGAGATGGCTTGGTGGCTTCTTTGGCAAACTTGCCATGGGAAGAACAACAGCTTCAGGGCATGGTTTTAACTTCACAATAGATTGAGGAATATGAGCACAGAGCTTGTCCCTGGACCAGGAAAACTCATCCTAATCCTAACTAAGAAAGGTTGAGGAGACTTATCACCAAGTTTTCTAGATCAATCTGGAAACTAAGCCAAGAAACCAACAGAGAACAGTCACAGCCACGGGGGATGTGTTATTCCCAGTCAACACCATGGAAACAACAAAAAAAAAGTCCTGTTCAGGAAGCTTCCTGAGCTATGACTGCAGCTCACAAAGTGCTGGCCAAAGACATCACACCCATGAAAAATATGTCCAGCAGGAAAATAATTCCAAGAGATGAATGAGATAGTAGCAAATTGCCAAGAGCTTTCATTTTTTTTCTGAGTGGGGATATAAACAAAACTGGGATTTGGCACAAGGCACCACAGTGAGTTAGTGACTAACAGTGAGTTAGTGCACAGGAAAGGAGACCAGGAGAGGATTTTGAAATCCCATGATTTACCACTCCAAAGTTGAGGCAGGCAAGCAATTAATTCATGCCCAGGAGATGAACATTCCTCCCTGCCAGCAGCAGGTCACAGGTAGCTGGTGATATCAAAGGAGAAGGCTCAATGCTAAGGAGAATCCTCAACAGGAAAATAATTTAGGAAGGAGAGGGTTAAAGTCAAAGCAGTTCAAGTCAAAAAGGAAATGCCTGAAGGCTCCATTTAACTCAGGAGATGCTCCCACCTCTGGGATGCAGAGACTTGGCTCTCAGGCAGAGGTTCAGCACCTCTTCATTCCCACCTGAGTCCGTGCCCCAAAATCCCAACTGACCCAGAGGCTTCAGTTTGTTTCTTTCCTCAGCATCCACAATCCAGCAACAAGAGACACAGCAGCAGGAAGATCTAAGCAGGAAAATCAGTGGGGACTCTGCTATTAAACTGTTTCACAACACCATAACAACTAACCTGATATTGTGGAACTTCTAAAATACTCTCCTTTAACTCAGATACGGTCAGAAACAATTATTTTGGTGCTTTCTGAAGCAGAAACATCCACCAAGAGCCCATTATTTTTATCAGCTGTGGCAATACTCTCCTCAATTCCTCCTCCTCTCCTATCTGCTCACCCCCACTGCACAACTCAGCAGAACAGCTCTCTAAGAGCAGCTTATCTTTAGTGACACGAGTTACTCAGCATCTCTTACTTAAGTAAAAGGTGCTATCAACTGAAGTGCCCCAGGAGGCAGAACCACCACAGAGCTCCAAAGCCATGTTTATGACTTAAAATCAACGTTTAAAACCACACCAGCAGCAGGAACAAAACGTCCCAGCACTCATTGACAGGCTGATGGTGACAGCCCTCACAGCACAAGGCTGAAAGCACCCTCTGACATGCCAGAAAGGGATCCCTGACCAGCACCCAGTGTTTTCCTTCTCCAAAACAGACTGGAGCTTCCCACACACACCACATTTTGGAGAAGATGGGTGAGTCCCATAGAAGTCCAGCTGCAAGAGGAGCTACTGGTGACAACACACAGGACCATCCTTCTAGACATTAATACATTCCACTCCCTAAATGGTACCCAGACAACAAGATGCTAAAAATGAGGAAAGGACTCCAGTTGCCAAATTGGTGCAGCTCCAGTGTGGTACCCAAGCTTCAGGGAAGGATCTGCCTGTGTCTGACATGGAAATGGTTCTAGCAAATCCTCAAGCCCCATCTACAGGGCTTAGCAGGAGTTCCCACTCTGTGGAACTGTGGCAATGCTTTCCAGCTGCAGCCTCTGATTTTACACACAGAACACTGTGCACCCCTTCCCTGTCCTGACCAGCACAGCACTTTAAAAGTATTATGGTGGGATTTGTCCTTGTCATGGTTTAACCCCAGCCTGCAACTCAGCCCCACACAGCTGCTTGCTCCCTCACCCAGGTTGGATGGGGCGGGAAATCACAAGTGAGAAAACTCCTGGGCTGAGATAAACACAGTGTATCAGGGAAAGCAAAAGCCATATAAGAAAAGCAAAATAAGGAATTCATTCCCCACTTCCCATGGACAGGCAGGTGTTCAGCCAACCCCAGGGCAGCAGGGCTCCATCACATGTAACAGCTGGAAGACAAATGCCATCACTCCAAACATCCCCCTCTTCCTTCTTCTTCCTCCAGCTTTATATAGCGAGCATCACCCCCTGTGGTCTGGGATATCCCTGTTGGGATCAGGTGTGCTGGCTGTGTCCCCTCCCAGCTCCTCATGCCCCCCAGCCCCTCGCTGGCAGCGTGGGGTGAGGAGCAGCAAAGGCCTTGGCACTGGGTGAGCACTCTCTGCTCAGCCATAACAAAAACATCCCTGGGTTATCAGCTCTCTTTACAGCACAATCCCAAAACAGCTCCATACCAGTCACTGTGGGGCAAATTAACTCCATCCCAGCCCAAACCAGCCTCAGTAATTCACATTTCAGTTCATTCACGTCAAGCTGATGTTGGAAATTACTTCTTGCATCACATCCATGCTTTGCCAAGAGGGGTAAAGGAGGAATCCTGATCAGGTGTGATCTTATGTGTTACATTCAGTGGGTAACAAGGTCCTGGACTTGGACATCACTTGACAACTGGGCCTTCAAGAAAACGACTTAGAGGAAACCAGGTGGCACCAAGGTGTGATCCCAATGGCACTGAGGAACTCCCCCACTGGAATGTGCTGCCACACCCAGCCAGCAGAGCTGTGCCCCCTCCAGTGACCACCAGCCCCACTGCCCCCAGCAGCTGCTGTACCTGAGCCAGTTCCTTGATCCGTTTCTCCAGGGGGGCTGGCAGCCCTTCTGGGAGGGATGGTGGCTGCTTGAACTCCTGCTCCAAGGCTGTGCCACCAGGGTCGCTGCCATCCTCTGCCTCAGGGAAGGGGCTGCCCTCTGGGGACTCGCTGAGGAGCCGCTCCAGGTCCAGGTCACTCAGGGAGTCCATGGCTGTGGCTGCCTGGAGCAGGTCACTGTCACTGGCGTGGCCGAAGAGCGAGAGCAGAGGGTCAGCCATGGCCTCTGCCTCCCTTGGGGCTGCAGGGTCTGCTGGGGAAGGAGTCACCACTTTCTGCTCTTCATCTTTTTTCTTCTGAGCATCCTTCTCCTTCTGAAACTTCTTCAGCATCTCCTTGACACTGAGAGCTCCAGAGTATTTCTTCTTCTTCTTCTCCTTACTTGCATTTAATGCTGTGAAGCTGCAAACAAAGATGGAGGGGGAAAGGGAACTGAATACAAGATCAAGGAGCAGAGAGGGTCCCTTCCCTGCAGTTCACTTCAGGCACAATTCCCTGGAAAGTCTCAGCCCCTTAACCAATCACACCAGAAAAAGTATTTTACAGCTTCTGAAAGTCTTAAGGTTCTGCCTGTTCCTCTCAGCTCAGAGAAGGCTGTCCTGACCCACTGCAGAGAGGTGCCAGGGCTTAAACCACCTCCACAGAGTTCTGCTTTCATTTAGCTTCATGATGTTATTGTTATCCCAGCAGGGAAGGCTGGGAAATGCACAATTAGTACAGAGGAACTGAGGCAGGACAGAGTTAGTGTGAAGTTTTCTGCTGTGTTGAAACCAGGAGAGCAATTTCCTTTCCTTGCTTGCTTGGAAGGGATCACACACTGGTGATACCACATCAGACACATGGTTTGCTGCT
>JACBWW010000024.1:929133-974964 GCA_020086605.1 Lanius collurio | reverse complement strand
AAACAGAGCCGCAGCTCTGGGCAGCCCGGCTCCCTCCCCTGCTGGCCCAGGTCCCTCCCCTGCTGGCCCAGGTCCCTCCCCTGCCGGCTCCTCTCCCTCCCCTGCCAGCCCCTCTCCCTCCCCTGCCGGCCCAGGTCCCTCCCCTGCCGGCCCAGCCCGGCCTCATCCCGCCCGGGGATGTGTCTAACCCATGTGCTTTCAAAGAATCCTTAGGTTGGCAAAGACCTCCAAGATCAAGTCCAGCCTTTGCCCAAACACCCCCGTGCCCACGGAGCCGTATCGGGAGGTGCCATCCCCGCTGGTTTTTGACCTCTCCCAGGGGATGGTGGCTCCAGCGCTGCCCTGCTGCTCTCACCGGGTGTCTTTGGTTACACCGGCGCTAGAAGGGGTGAAGAGGGTGAGGAGCTCGGGCTATCCTGGCTCACCTGAGCTTTGGTCGGTGTGTTACATGTGAGGTGAACCCTGTCACTTCTCCTCTGAGTGCTGCTGGGGTAACACCACAGTGCTCTCCCTAGACACGGGACAGGAATTTGGCCAGCACCTGTCTGACAAGGGCAAGAACAAAACACCGGGACAAATGAGTCATTCCCTCACATCCCAAGCCCAGAGCTTTGGGAAACCTCAGTGAAAGTTACAGGAACATCTGTCAGTGGCTGCCAGCCTGTCCTTGATGCTGTCAGTGGAAGGGCCCAGATTATTTGTGTCTCTCAAGATCCTTTGGAGTCTGCAGATGAAAATCTGTTCTCCTGGTGAATGCAGTGGTGACTCAGCACTAGGGAAGGAGAGAAGGTGACTTTAGGAAAATCTTTTCACCCTCGTGCTCTGGAGATGTCCAGGAAAGAAAAGAAGATTGAGTGGGAAAAAATATTAGCCCTTGGCAGAAAGAGGCTTTAGAAGAAGTTTCTTTGAAAAGTTTCTTCTTCTTTAGAAGAAGAGCTTAATGCCAGGGAAGGGCTGCAGGGTCTGGGCACACAACCAGCCTCAGGCCTTGCTCCCAGCTTTCTGCAGGAGACAGCTGGAGCTGCAGGAGTTTCCTTCCTGCCCTTCCAGGGCCTGGGTCAGGGGTTGCAAGTGGAGGACAACAGCCCAGGACTCTGGCAGGTGTGGAAGTGACAATTCCAGCAGTAGAACCAAGTCAGCCCTGCAGCAGCAGCTACAATAGAAGCAACCCCTCCCCTGCTACAGGAAAGCCCTCAAAGCCCTCTGTGGCCTGTTAAAGCTTGGAGGACACAGGCAGCGAGGGCTGTCATGGGCATCCTCACTCAAAGTTCTGTTGATGGAGCAAACAAGCCCTGAATGTGGCACCAGCTCCCCAGGGAAGCGAGGCTTGCCTCTGGGTGAGTGTGTGATTAAACCAGAGCTTTGTTCCAGCAGTGCCTGTCACCCTCCTGTTGGCCCTCCCAGGCCTCCCTGCTGTGGTCTCACTTCCCAGGACCCGCTCACATCATCGTGGCATGTTCCCCTGGTGATACCACGGTTGGGATGCCATGAAGATCTTTTGCCTTTTCTTTTATACCCCTTTCATGCCTTTTTGCAGCTTTTGTGTTCCTGGTGCTTTTGCCTACATTCTTGGACTTGTTTGTCAAACTAGGAGACTAAACATTTTAGAAGCTTTGTAGGTAGAGGTCAGTGTGTCCCAGAGCCCAAGGTCCTCTCCAGAACACATTCTGTAAACTGAGATAGAACCATCCAGGGGAAGGTGCCTTGGGGAGAGGGGCTCACTCAAGCCTCTCATTGGGGAATTTTTGATAGATATGCTAATTAGTAACACCTATAATGTGATACCAGATCTTCTGGGGGTGGACATTGTGCTGTGCATTTCAGTGCATTCGACCTGGACGTGTGCACCTAAAGAGCCTTAAAATAAATAACAAGGTAAAATCCCTTTTTTCCCTTCTAATCGTGTTTGACTCTTAAGACCAGGAAAAGGCATCAGTTGCCCACCCAGCCAGGGCAGCTCAGGGGTTGAAGGGGCATCCACTGTCCCCCACAGTCTGTCCCTCAGCTCTGGTTTTGATGTCCCAGTGGCTGCTGCTGCTGCAGTGTGACAGCTACAGCCCCTCAGGCAGACAGTGTGTCACCCCAAAAGTGTGAGGGCTTTACACAGGACACCAAACTCTCCTCATGGTGTACCACACACTTCCTTTGCTCTTCTGCTGTCTGAGCCTTCAGGAACTGCTTTAGTTCACCAAGATCTCCCCCCACACACACACCCCTGAGCTTTCTGCTGTTCCTGACTGAGAGTGGCAGGAGCAGGATTAGACTGGGATGCTCTGACCCTTCTGACAGCAGCTCAGCCAATGGATGAGGGCACATTTTTATCAGCAAGTGCTTGTTTTTGTGAACATTAATCATATAAAATTCCTACTAGATGAGGAACTCTGACAGATTTTTTTTTTCTATAATCTCATATAATCAAATACTCTCCTGTCCTTTTCCTTCCCCTGGGGCTTTGGTCTCTGTTGTTAGCACAACCTCTTTGGAAGATGTTTCTTCCCACTGCCAGAGGGCAGGGATAGGTGGGATACTGGGGAGGAATCCTTCCCTGGGAGGGTGGGCAGGCCCTGGCACAGGGTACCCAGAAAAGCTGTGGCTGCCCCTGGATCCCTGGCAGTGTCCAAGGCCAGGTTGGACAGAGCTTGGAGCAGCCTGGGACAGTGGAAGGTGTCCCTGTTCATGGCAGGGGGTGGTACAAGATGGGCTTTAAGGTCCCTCCCAATCCAAACCATTCTAGCATTTATTGAAGTGGCTTTACAGCTCTCTCTGGAGAGACAGCACACAACTGGGTGTGTGCAAGGTCTGTTTCCAAGTGATAGATATTGTTTCTTGTGAGCTTTATCCCCCCATCCTGATGTGTTTGGATGAAGGCTCAGTCATGGATCCTCACTGTAACAATGGGATTGAGTCCTGCAGGGAAGACTGGGGTCTTTCAGAGCATTTGTGCTAACTGGTCCCTCTTCTCGTGTGCTCAATGGCCCATGGAGAATGCAGCACAGAAGGTGACAAATGGCACCCTCTGAGCATCCCAGTGACATGGGACATCCCAGTGACATGGGACATCAGAGACCACTGTGTTGGGGCAAACTGACCCTGCCACATCTCTAAGGCCAACCCTGTTCTGGTTCTGTCCTGGTCCCCACAGAGGAACTGGGGGTGGTGCTGGTCACTCCTTTTATCTGCCAGTGTTTGGTTGTGGCTGAGCTGCAGCTGGAAGCCTGGCCAGGGGAAGCAGCTGATTCTCCTTCAGAACAGAGACTTGCACATCAATAAATGTCTCATTACAGATGCTTTCCTCAGCCTCTTGGCTCTCATTTCCTCTTTTAGCTCCCCCAGCTTTCTATCCTACTGGCTGGAAAGGTGCCTGTCTCCTGTGAGAGCTGAGGAATGTTGGAACAGGGGCTGGCTGTAGCTCTGTCCTTGCAGGTGAGATGTTGGACAAGCCATGTGTTTTCTTCAGCATGTCCTGCTCTGGCTCTTTGTGGGCTCTGTTACTGAAGATCCTGCTGTGATTCCAGGGACAGGTGGGTCCTGTTTGAGTCACTTTGGAAAACACCTGCCAACTGTCAAAACCAGCTGGCCAGAAGGGAACCACATCCTTGGGGTTACACAGCTCAGGGCAGAGCAGGGGAGTTTGTTCACGGAACTCCCAGCATGAGAAAATGCTGGCTAAGCTGCAGAAAATCCATGGGAAATGGTGGGTTAGGATGGGATTCTCTTTTCCCAAAGTAAATGCTTTGTTATTACTCAGAAATAGCCACAGCCAGGATTGGGGGTGGGTCAGGGCTCCCCCAGTGCCTGCTGAGGTTTGGGATTGTTCAGTGGGGTTTCCACAGTGACACAGAACTCCTCCCTTGGAACTTGGAGCAACCAGTGCTGCAGGAATGGGAAGGCCCCTCCAAGCCCCCTTCCTCCCTGCCAGGGATTCCTCTGCCTCCAGCTGCTGCTGCCTGAATCAGTTCCTGGGGAAAAGCAAACCAGGCCAGCTTGTTGTGGCTGCAGCACGGACCCAGAGGCACAGACAGGGCCTTAGCACTGCAGTAAGGTTCTCATTCAAAGCCTGGCTCCAGAGGAGCAAGAGCCATCTTCGCTTCAGGATCTGGGATGAGCTCAGCAGGGACTAAGTGCACATGGTGCAAGAAGTTTAAACTGACCCTATGGGGGTCTGTGATGGGAACACAGGAAAAGGCAGCAGCTGCAACTTGTTGAGAGGAAACCCACAGAGAGAACTGGTTAAAAGTCATTTCCCATCCGCACCTCAGCCCTGTTCCACTTTCCAATGCCCTTTGCAAGACTTACAGCACCAGCTCAGCACTGATCCTCAGCTGTCCACCAGAAGAGAACTCAGAGGCTGGGGAAAAGCCCCTTGGGCTGACCACAGGCCCTGCAGGGACTGGCACAAGTCCTGTGGGAGAACAGAAGCCATTCCCTGGCAGTGGCACGAGGCCACTACACAATCAGTCACTTGTCCAGATCCTAATCCAGCATTTCCTCTCAGCATGACCACAAAGTCTTGGAGGGGCAGCTCTGATTACCAGGCTCTGGGGTGGGGGTTTGGGGTGTTTGTCCCAGTGTGACCTGCCAGAGGACAGGCACTATAAACCCTTCTAGTGCACAGCCACAGGATCGGCCTGGCTCCACTGAACATCACCTCAGCCAGACTTCTGGTTCCATGGGAAGCACAAGAGCCCTGCACAGGGCAAAGACAACAGGATCTCTGCTGCCTTCACCTCCTCCAGCTCTGACACACAACTGCTGCAGCCAAAACCTCCCCTCCACGCTGCTGTCCAGGCTATTTTTGACAAGCACCTGCAGCCTCCTGCCTTCAAGGGCCCCAAGAGGAACAACAGACAGCTTCTACTTTTATTATTACAGTTTAACACAGTCTTGGACAGAGGAGAAGCAGCAGGAACCAACATGCAAAGCAATTCAAAGTCCCCAGGGGCTCGAGGAAGGCCACCCACAGCTCAGCTCCTGGACCTGCTCCCAGCAGTGTCTCTGGGGGCCCTTTCCCTCCAGCTGCTGCTCTGTCGTGCCCCAGAGCGGGACGAGGTCATGGCAGACACCAAACCTACACACAGAGAGAGGAGAGGACTGGCCTGGGATTGTGTCTCAAGGAGTCAGCTCTGTTGTCTGACTGGAGTTCAGTGTGCTTTGAAACTGGGAGGGCAAATTAAATCTTGTCTGTGTACACAGGGAGAAGAGGGATGCTTCAGGAAGAGGCAATGGCAGGAGATGAAGCTCAGGTATTTCTGAGTTTCCTGTGTCAGAGCTGGCAGCTTTTGGCACCAACAGCTATTCTCAATGCATCTATTAACAAATGGGACCTTCCTCCCACTTGCTTTGCACCTCGGTCTTCACCAGCACCTTCTCCTGCAGCCCTGCTGCAGTCAGACTCCAAGTTCAGCCAAGTAGACAAGTTCCAGGAACAAATGGGATCTGTCAGGTATTTAAAGCTGGACACAGGTGCCTGGAGAAGGCCTCGAGGCAGGAGGAGCCTTGGCTGAGGCAGCTGGGCAAAGCCCCACTCACTGGAGGGAGACCCCCATCCCTGCCCTGCTCAGCCCCACCACCCTGGGGCCAGCACAGAGCAGCACTGGGGTGACTTTACTCTGCCCCCCAAGAGTTGGCTTCATTCCCCAGCACCTACAAAGCTGAGGACCCAGAGGGACAAGCTTTTAGGGCACAGGCCAAACTCATCTTGCACACAGGAAAGCCCTGGGGTTCCCTTGGTTTAACCATGTCCCTGTCATGGCCGGATTCTGTGTCACTGTCCTGTCCTTATGCTCTGGTGAGGCTGCACAGGGAGCTCAAACACATCACAGCTCTGAGGAGTTGGGTGGCCCAGGGACAGCTCACAGGTAGTGTCCATCCCATTACAAACTGGTTTCTAGATACCCTCCCAGCAGGAAAGCCCCACTGGAAGCTCTCAGGGCCACAAGGAAGATGTTGGGATCTCCCAGAGCTCAGTGCCACTCCCGTAAATCATCTTTCCTGAGCCCCAATCCACCAATCGTTCCCTGCCTCCCTCTCCCCCTTCTATTCCTGTGGCTGCCCCAGTGCTGCTGCTTCTCATCTGTCACCACAGAGGGACAGTGTGGTGCCAGGGCTGTGCAGCCCCAGAGAACCAGAGCAGACCTGGAGGAGCTGCTTCCCACAGCCCAGGAACCAGGACCTGAGGAATTGTGCGTTTAACAGCATTTGCAGACTCTTCCTACCATGGACTCATCACATCTGAGACTGGGTGAGCTTGTGGCAGCCCCAGCATGCAGAGCTCCCACCAAGGGAGAGAGGATTGTCCCATCCTTCATTCCTTGTCTCAGAATGAGCTCTAAAATGAGAATTTGCCCTCTTATCCTACAGCAACCCAGTTCTTTAAAAGCCTTTGGTGAAAAGCCTTTTAGAAATGCAGGTAAATTGTCAAGTCTGTCACCTTGTGACCAGCACCTCTACCAGCAGCACAGAAAATGTGTTCTCCTGCTCCAGGCAGGGATGAGAACACCCAGGAATGGGCCAAGAGCCCAAGTTTTACATCAGTGAATCAGCTTGAGCTACTTGGGATTCAAGATGCTGCAGCAAACAGAGCAACAATACCAACTACTTACTAGAGCAGAGAGAGAAAAAAAGAAAGAGCTCCCCTTGGCAGGAGCTGAACCACAGAGGTTCACACACAGCCCAGCTCCCAGGATCCCACAGGCAGAACAGGAATCCCACAGCAGGATCCGCAGCCAGCCCCAGCAGCTGCCATGACATGGATGGAAATGTCCTGTGTCCCAGCAGGGAGATGTTCTTCCCTTGGGATTCCTCCTCACTCGTAGATCCAGTGTGCAGCTGTGTCCTCCCAGCATGGCAGCTCCTCCGGGCGGAACCAGAGCGAGATCTCCTGCTGGGCACTCTCCACGGAGTCACTGCCATGGATCACATTCCTGTGGGCAAGGAGAGAGGGAGCAGCTGGCACCAAGCTGAGAAAGGTGGGAGAGGGATGCTGGAAAATTCCCCCTTGACCAATTTAATTAAACTGATGGAGCCAGTCCTACCCCACAATATCCCTTCCTGTCACACACCCCTCATCCTTCCAGAAGTGCCACTTCCCAGCACTTCCTCCCAGGCTGAGAAGCCATTTGTTTGCTACAGGAGGAGCTGCAAGTGGCTGTAGATCTGGGATTTGCAGTTTTTATGTCAGTGATTCCAGCTGTGCCTCCAGATTTTCCCCCTTCCATCAAAGCAGGTTTGGTATCAGACACCAGGGAACAGGATGGTTCAGTCAGAGCCCTGTCTACCACAAGACAGGCTGGGAAAGGACTGAGTGGGCACCTCCCTCTTCACAGCCTCACAGTCCCAATTACCAGAAGAAAACAGGCAAACCCCACCTGCTTTCACCAGAGGACTCGGGAGGAAGGAAAGACACAACCCAGGCTCTTCCTCCTATTAAAGCCAACCCTGGGAATCAGAGCTCAGCTGGTCTGAGCATAGAAGGGACAACTTCTGCTCTGGGAATGCAGACTTGTATGGCTCGAGCAGGCCGGGCACAGGAATGCCTGGACAGGATGCCCTGAAACACTGAGGGAAGAAAAAAAAAAGCTCTCACTTGCTGACTTCAACACAGAAGTCCCCTCGGATGGTGCCAGGCCTGGATTCAGCTGGGTTGGTCTCCCCGATCATGGTGCGAACTGTCTTCACCACATCCAGGCCCTGCCAGACCTACGGGAGAGCAAAACCAGGATCAGCTTCCACAAACTGCCCCAGCAGGTCACATCTGTCCTCTGAATTCCCCACTGGATCCCGGGAGAGAGACAGGAACTGGTCTCTCTAAGTTATTCCTCCAAAGTTGATTTTGGAAAATAATCCAAATTGTCTGTGGATTTCTCCCCATCCCTAGAGGCACTCAAGGCCAGGCTGGACAGGGCTTGGAGCAACCTGGGATAGTGGAAGGCATCCCTGCCCATGGCAGGGGGTGGAACAAGACTTTCAAGGTCCTTTCCAACCCAAACCATTCCATGATTTCATTTACAATGGAAAACATCCCTGCAGTTCAGTACAGCTTCAAGAGACCTTCTGAGGGGAGACACCACCATGCTTCCATTGTGCCAACAGCCACTGCTGCTCACACCTTGCACTTTGTCCCTGTTCCTTGGTCCAGGGGCCCTGGCCAGCACTCACCATGGCCACGATGGGCCCGGAGCTCATGTACTTCACCAGGCGGCCATAGAAGGGACGGTCTCGCAGGGCGATGTAGTGTTCCTTCAGCAGCTCCTCCGAGGCCTGCACAGAGCACAGAGCTTAGTCTGCTCCCACACACGGGGATCTGGGCAAGGGCTGCACCTCAGGGATGCAGGGAATTAAGAGAATTAAGCTCTTGCCCAGATGTTCAGTTCCAGGAGTAGCCTGACACAGACAGGAGTTTCCAGGTCAGAGCAGCAACACCTGCCAGCTTACAGTGACACGGGCACAGCCAAGGGCAGACACGCTCCCTAAAGCTGGAATCACCCCTCCTAGTACCGACATCCTCTGAGCTGTGAGGATTTGGAGCTGGAATGACAGCGGGAGGCTGCACAGGCAGGATGAACACCCAGCACAGGCAGGATGAACACCCAGCACAGCCGGGGCCTGAGGAGCTGCAGGGGCTCCTCGGCTCCCGGGACCCTCAGCCTGGGGGGGCCCGGCCGCTCACCTGCAGCAGCTTCATCCCCACCAGCTGCAGCCCCTTCCTCTCGAAGCGCCGGATGATCTCCCCGACCAAGTGCCGCTGGACCCCGTCCGGTTTGATGGCCACGAAGGTTCGTTCATTGACCCCGCCGAAGGCTGCGGAGAGAGGGCAGAGGTCTGAGGGGGGGGGATGAGACGCCTCTGGGCTTTCAGCCAAGCGGGCACAGGGGGGTCCCAGGCTGTCAGCCGTGGGGACACGGCGGGGCTTCCCAGGACCCCGCAGAGGAGGGCAGGGCGGGTCCTGGCCGCGGCCCTCGGGCGCGGAGGGCACGGAGATAGCGGGGGGCCCTGGCCTGGGCCCTCAGCCGCGGAGTCTCTCCCGGGGAAGGGAGGTCCCTGTCCCTCAGGTACCAGGGGAGTGGGGTCCCTGGTCCTCAGACACAGGGCCGGGGGTCCCGTCTCGTTCCGTACCACTGTGGAAGAGGCCGGCGAAGAGCCCCAGTACCAGGCAGATCATGGCGGCACCGCTCTTAAAGGGGCCGTGCTTCCCCCGCGCTGTCACCGCCCCCCGCGGAACCATCGTGCCGGGGCCGCGGAGCGGCGGGGCCGAGACACCGGGTACGGCGCGTTCCCATGGCAACGAGCGGGGCCTGGTGCGCGCCGGGCTCGGGGGGCCCGGGGCACCGATGGAGACGGGGCGGGGACCGGTGCGAGGTGACCCAGCCGCGGCGTCCTTGCTGCCGCCTCTGAGCTCCCCTGTGCCGCTGGCCCGGCGACAGCGTCCCAGGTGTTCACGAGATTGTTTTGCCTTCGCTATCTCTGTCGTTGCGGTCGTGACTGCACACTAGTCGAGGTTAGACTAGTCCGGGTTTTGGGCAGCTGCTGTGGTACCTGACCCGACCCTCTAGCTCGGGCTGGCACCTCTGGAAAAGGAGCTCTGAGCTCCCCCGGGCCGTGCTGCAAGAGCAGAAGGGCAGAGCTGCAGCCCCGCAGGGTGGGAAGCTCCTCTGTACAGAGCACATGTTGCTGATTTAATTTTGGGGTAAAAGATCCCGGCTGTTAACCTGCTCTCAGCCTCAGGGGTCGTTACAAAGGGAAAGGTGGAACTCGAGGGCTTTTCCTGCTGTCAGGAACTCACCTCTTGGTTCAGCTCCCTCCAAGATCAGCCTCTGGAAATACCAGCCCGTGAAATACCTTCTCCAGGTGCCCTGTGCAGGGCTGGATTTGCTGCCAGAGCTGTTCCAGGTGCCTCGTGGAGTGCTGGGTCTGCTCCCAGCCTGCTTCTCCTGTTCAGTGTTCTGCTCGCTCTCCTCTGTTCAGGTCTTGGCTGGGACAAGCAGGGATCTGTCTCCAAACAGCAGGGATCCAGCTGCTTTATCCCACATAGTTTTAAGTAAATTATTCCCGCGTTTGTAACAGTAAATAATTAGCGGGTGTATCTTGGAGGTCCAGAGCACGGCTTTGCCTGAGGAAAGTTGTCCCCGTTTGCTCCAGCACAGTCGTGCTGTGGTGGTTATTATTCGGCCAGCGGAAAAGTCTTTGTAGTACAAACATTGCCCGCTGTGGAGCGGTGGGCACGGCTCGGGAGGTGAGGGCGGTGCCAGCGGCTCTCCCCGCCGACCCCGGGAGCGCTGGTGCCGGCAGAGGGAGCGCAGGCAGCGCGGAGGAGCTCCCAGCCTTCAGCCAGCCCTCGGCATCCCAAAGTCCATCCCGTCCCGGCCACTCCCGCTGGCGACGCTTCCTTACAACCATGATGGAAGTTTAAGGTGGACAAGCAGCGAGTTGTCAGCCCTCCCCTTGTGTTCTTAGGGACAGCCGGGCGATTTTGTTGGAACAACTCAAACAAACCCCGTCTGGAGCGGGTGTCTGTGAAAGGAAACAGCCCTCACGCGGTTTGGAAAGGTTGCAGAGTGCCGTGAGGAAGGTGCCCAATAGATGGTGTCAGCTCTCATTAGCTACTTACAGAGCCGCTAATTAAGAGCGCGTTCTCCATGTGCTCCCGGTGACATCTGTGTGTGTCCAGCCTGGTGTGCACAGGGATGATGGGAGTGGGGCTGAGGGGACTGTGGCAGGTGGTGAAACGCAGCTTCCTAACTCCAGTCTGGTGGCTTATCTCAGTCTTGCTTCACAAAAAGCTGTTTCAAAAATAATGATGTTTCTGTCAATTTAATAAGAATTATTATAAGACGCTTTTCAAGCTGCCTGCAGAAGTGTCAGTGATCAAGTCAGCAACTCAGTCCCCAACCCAGCCAGCACCTGTGTGTGCTGCAGGCAACCAGACTTCCACACAGGCAGAATCCCTCATTTCACACGCTTTATTTTTGTTGTTTATTTATGCTGATGAAACACCTCTTTTTCTCATACCAGGGTTGTTCTGTTGTTCCCCACAGGTCTCCTCAAAGATCCCAATGGGATCTTCACTTGGGTGAAGGTTTAATTTCCTTGGACTGTAAATGTTCTTTTGAGCCTCAGGCAGTTCCCTGCAGCAGAACTTGGAGGAGAAACATGCCAAACACTCTCCACTTGGGTGAGTCCTTCTCATCTTCTCTGGCAGTGATGTGCTGTGGAGAAAGCTTTGACTTTCCTCTCTATGAGCCCTAGAAATGTGGATTGGAGGTGACCAGGTAGCTTGGGAAATGGAGCTGGGCCTGATTCTCAGGCAGATTGCTCCTGAGCCAGTGTCTTTTAGGCACAGTTTTAGGCAGGTGTGTATCAAGGATGAGCCCAGGAAGCTGCAGCAAGCAAGAATGAGATCACAGATCCTCCCTACAGAGGTTTTGCTTGGATGCTCAGCATTCCCAGCCCAGATGTGTGCATGGAATGGTGCCATGGGCAACAGCTGCACATCTGGAAGAGGCTGAACAAATTTGCTGCCCTGTTTGGAAAGCCCAGCAATCGCTTTTTAAACCCCTCACTGGGAACCTGAAAGGCCAGGTACCTTCTGGCACCAAATAACTTCTCATTTCAGTGGGAAGGTTCAGTGTGGAAGGCTCCCAGTGTGGCAGGGGAGGCTGGGGGGGCTGTTCCCGTGCTCGCCCCCACTGCAGGAATTTCAGGCGGAGGCAGAGCTCTATTTCTGCTCTTGCTGGATAGAACACTGCAGATACTGTGGTTATGTAAGGGACTCCAGAGCATGTAGGTGCACATAATGCCATCCAGCACCATGCAGTGCAGACAGAGGCTGTTTGTCTCCTTTCAGCACACTTAGAAACTTCTGCAGTTGGCACTGCCTTCCTTCTCGGGTTCCTTTTGCACCTTTTTGCTTGTTTGGGGAGGATTTTCACCTTTCAGTTCAGCCAGCCCCAGCATGCTGCATGGTCTTTAACCAGTGTAGCATTGACACAGCCTGGAGTGTTGGTGCCTCTTACAGTGTGGGCTCTGCATAGGTGCACACCTGTCTACTCTCATACTGCACCACTGCTCCTGCTGGAAATATTTCACCTTTTAGGATAAAGAGGGGTTGGGAGAGCCAGAAGATTTCCTTAAGCACCTTTTGCTGGACCCAGGGGATACAGATGGCAGAGCCAGAGCTCCACAAAGTGCTCTACAGGAGGGTCACTTTCCAAGTGAACATGGAACAGACAAGAGGATCCATTCAAAACTGTCATTGCTCCATCCTGGAGCAAAGCTCTGATACAGAGGGAGGGCTCTGAAAACTGGGAGTAGCTGTCTGAGTACAGCAGGAGGTCTCCAGGGATATACCTTTAACCCTAGGACAGCTGCTGCTTCCTCAGAGGGAACTGCCCAGGCCAGACTTACCTTTCCTTGCATTTGGCTTTTCCATTCATGTGGAGTCCATAAAGATTTCCTTGAAAGAAACATTCTGAGTACACAGCCCAGGGAAACGCTTGCATTTTGAAGCAGAGTTTTGTGTTAGTTCTCACTTCTGTGCAGTGCTACAGCATTTTATTTATAGCTGTCTGGGCACCCTGTGCTTCTTCCCTGAGAAATTCCCAGTCCATCCAGTTCCATCCAAGACTAGAGAAGGACAGGCTGGAATAGGCAGTGCCAGTGAGATGGGTGCTGATGCTCTGGGGGTGAGCCAGGAGGGCAGCAGGACATTGGCTGCTGTTCAGTGCCCTGAGAGATGTTCAGGGCCTGGAGCCCTTGTCTTGTGCCCTGAGTGTGTCACTCGTGTGCTGCTCCCAGTCCTGCGTCCTTCCTGTCCTTGCAGGTGTACAGCAGAGGAGTCTCCTTTGTGCTGCTGGTGGGATCACATCCAAAATTCCTGCACAGATGCAGCTATGGGAGCTTGTTCTGTCTGGAGTATTTCACAGAATCCCAGAATGGACTGGGTTGGAAGGGACCTTAAAGCTCATCCAGTCTCACCCCCTGCCATGGGCAGGGACACCTTCCACCAGCCCAGGATTCTCCAAGCCCCAATGTCCAACCTGGCCTTGGGCACTGCCAGGGATCCAGGGGCAGCCACAGCTGCTCTGGGCACCCTGTGCCAGGGCCTGCCCACCCTCCCAGGGAACAATTCCTTCCCAAGATCCCATCCAGCCCTGCCTTCTGGCAGTGGGAAGCCATTCCCTGTGTCCTGTCCCTCCTTCCCTGTCCCAAGTCCAGCTCTCCTGGAACCCCTTTAGGCCCTGCAAGGGGCTCTGAGGTGTCCCTGGAGCATTTTCCTCTCCAGGTGAACACCCCCAGCTCTCCCAGCCTGGCTCCAGAGCAGAGGGGCTCCAGCCCTTGGAACATCAGGGATTATTTTTCAGGGACAGCCCCTGTCTTACCACCTCCTCAGCTCCTTCTCATTTAAGCCTGTATGGATAAATTTTTTTGTATGAAAACCCAGCTGTGGCCTGTGGAGTTCTGCCAGCAGAGGCAGCCAGTGGCTCTCACCCTGGTTTGGGGTCTCCTCTCACTCACAGGGGAGCTGCTGCCACACCTTTATCTCCAGCTCTGAGTTAGATCAGAGGTGGCAGATGTGGGACTAAGCCTGACCTTTCCCTCTTTACAGACAGCAGCCCTGGGGTGTGAGTGTGTGGGGCTCCTGCATGAGCACTGGCAGCAGCCCCTGAACCTGGGAATGCAGAGCCCCAGGAAGCTTCCTGTGCCTGTGTCATGAGACACTGGAGGTAAAACTTATCAGTCCTTGAAGTTTTCTGTCACTTGGGTTGAGCTGATGGCAAAGTCCCACGTGTGTGAGTTCTGTGAAGGAATGGTTTGCCAGGGAGGTGGTGGCTGGCTTGGATCAGGTTTACACCTTCACCCCAGCTGGCAGTGGGATGGAGGAGGGACTGCAAACTTTGAGGCACTATTTGGAGCCCCTTGTTCTTAAGACCCTGGTTCAGAGGGGCCTGAATGCAGCCTCCCCTCTCCAACTCCACCACCAGCTGCCCAGCTGTGAAAGGGGCTGTTGGTTCTCCCTCAGTTGCCTGCCTTGCAGGGCCCGTGTCCCCCCAGCAGCGCTCCTTGTGATGCCACGGCAGTCACAAAGTAGGTCAAACACCATCTAAACCCTGGCTTGATATCCCTTGAGCTAAATTCCTGCCCTGCCGGAATGTGCCCCAAAGGGGGTTAGGACTCATGGCTTATGGGGAGCTAAGAAGGATGAGCAGCTTTGCTGGAGCTGAGTAAACAGAGCCGCAGCTCTGGGCAGCCCGGCTCCCTCCCCTGCTGGCCCAGGTCCCTCCCCTGCTGGCCCAGGTCCCTCCCCTGCCGGCTCCTCTCCCTCCCCTGCCAGCCCCTCTCCCTCCCCTGCCGGCCCAGGTCCCTCCCCTGCCGGCCCAGCCCGGCCTCATCCCGCCCGGGGATGTGTCTAACCCATGTGCTTTCAAAGAATCCTTAGGTTGGCAAAGACCTCCAAGATCAAGTCCAGCCTTTGCCCAAACACCCCCGTGCCCACTGAGCCGTATCGGGAGGTGCCATCCCCACTGGTTTTTGACCACTCCCAGGGGATGGTGGCTCCAGCGCTGCCCTGCTGCTCTCACCGGGTGTCTTTGGTTACACCGGCGCTAGAAGGGGTGAAGAAGGTGAGGAGCTCGGGCTATCCTGGCTCACTTGAGCTTTGGTCGGTGTGTTACATGTGAGGTGAACCCTGTCACTTCTCCTGAGTGCTGCTGGGGTAACACCACAGTGCTCTCCCTAGACACGGGACAGGAATTTGGCCAGCACCTGTCTGACAAGGGCAAGAACAAAACACCCGGACAAATGAGTCATTCCCTCACATCCCAAGCCCAGAGCTTTGGGAAACCTCAGTGAAAGTTACAGGAACATCTGTCAGTGGCTGCCAGCCTGTCCTTGATGCTGTCAGTGGAAGGGCCCAGATTATTTGTGTCTCTCAAGATCCTTTGGAGTCTCTGCAGATGAAAATCTGTTCTCCTGGTGAATGCAGTGGTGACTCAGCACTAGGGAAGGAGAGAAGGTGACCTTAGGAAAATCTTTTCACCCTCGTGCTCTGGAGATGTCCAGGAAAGAAAAGAAGATTGAGTGGGAAAAAAATATTAGCCCTTGGCAGAAAGAGGCTTTAGAAGAAGTTTCTTCGAAAAGTTTCTTCTTCTTTAGAAGAAGAGCTTAATGCCAGGGAAGGGCTGCAGGGTCTGGGCACACAACCAGCCTCAGGCCTTGCTCCCAGCTTTCTGCAGGAGACAGCTGGAGCTGCAGGAGTTTCCTTCCTGCCCTTCCAGGGCCTGGGTCAGGGGTTGCAAGTGGAGGACAACAGCCCAGGACTCTGGCAGGTGTGGAAGTGACAATTCCAGCAGTAGAACCGAGTAAGCCCTGCAGCAGCAGCTACAATAGAAGCAACCCCTCCCCTGCTACAGGAAAGCCCTCAAAGCCCTCTGTGGCCTGTTAAAGCTTGGAGGACACAGGCAGCGAGGGCTGTCATGGGCATCCTCACTCAAAGTTCTGTTGATGGAGCAAACAAGCCCTGAATGTGGCACCAGGTCCCCAGGGAAGCGAGGCTTGCCTCTGGGTGAGTGTGTGATTAAACCAGAGCTTTGTTCCAGCAGTGCCTGTCACCCTCCTGTTGGCCCTCCCAGGCCTCCCTGCTGTGGTCTCACTTCCCAGGACCCGCTCACATCATCATGGCATGTTCCCCTGGTGATACCATGGTTGGGAAGCCATGAAGATCTTTTGCCTTTTCTTTTATACCCCTTTCATGCCTTTTTGCAGCTTTTGTGTTCCTGGTGCTTTTGCCTACATTCTTGGACTTGTTTGTCAAACTAGGAGACTAAACATTTTAGAAGCTTTGTAGGTAGAGGTCAGTGTGTCCCAGAGCCCGAGGTGCTCTCCAGAACACATTCTGTAAACTGAGATAGAACCATCCAGGGGAAGGTGCCTTGGGGAGAGGGGCTCACTCAAGCCTCTCATTGGGGAATTTTTGATAGATATGCTAATTAGTAACACCTATAATGTGACACCAGATCTTCTGGGGGTGGACATTGTGCTGTGCATTTCAGTGCATTCGACCTGGACGTGTGCACCTAAGGACCCTTAAAATAAATAACAAGTTAAAATCCCTTTTTTCCCTTCTAATCGTGTTTGACTCTTAAGACCAGGAAAAGGCATCAGTTGCCCACCCAGCCAGGGCAGCTCAGGGGTTGAAGGGGCATCCACTGTCCCCCACAGTCTGTCCCTCAGCTCTGGTTTTGATGTTCCAGTGGCTGCTGCTGCTGCAGTGTGACAGCTACAGCCCCTCAGGCAGACAGTGTGTCACCCCAAAAGTGTCAGGGCTTTACACAGGACACCAAACTCTCCTCATGGTGTACCCCACACTTCCTTTGCTCTTCTGCTGTCTGAGCCTTCAGGAACTGCTTTAGTTCACCAAGATCTCCCCACACACACACACCCCTGAGCTTTCTGCTGTTCCTGACTGAGAGTGGCAGGAGCAGGATTAGACTGGGATGCTCTGATCCTTCTGACAGCAGCTCAGCCAGTGGATGAGGGCACATTTTTATCAGCAAGTGCTTGTTTTTGTGAACATTAATCATATAAAATTCCTACTAGATGAGGAACTCTGACAGATTTTTTTTTTCTATAATCTCATATAATCAAATACTCTCCTGTCCTTTTCCTTTCCCTGGGGCTTTGGTCTCTGTTGTCAGCACAACCTCTTTGGAAGATGTTTCTTCCCACTGCCAGAGGGCAGGGATAGGTGGGATACTGGGGAGGAATCCTTCCCTGGGAGGGTGGGCAGGCCCTGGCACAGGGTACCCAGAAAAGCTGTGGCTGCCCCTGGATCCCTGGCAGTGTCCAAGGCCAGGTTGGACAGAGCTTGGAGCAGCCTGGGACAGTGGAAGGTGTCCCTGTTCATGGCAGGGGGTGGTACAAGATGGGCTTTAAGGTCCCTCCCAGTCCAAACCATTCTAGCATTTATTGAAGTGGCTTTACAGCTCTCTCTGGAGAGACAGCACACAACTGGGTGTGTGCAAGGCCTGTTTCCAAGTGATAGATATTGTTTCTTCTGAGCTTTATCCCCCCATCCTGATGTGTTTGGATGAAGGCTCAGTCATGGATCCTCACTGTAACAATGGGATTGAGTCCTGCAGGGAAGACTGGGGTCTTTCAGAGCATTTGTGCTAACTGCTCCCTCTTCTCGTGTGCTCAATGGCCCATGGAGAATGCAGCACAGAAGGTGACAAATGGCACCCTCTGAGCATCCCAGTGACATGGGACATCAGTGGCAGAGACCACTGTGTTGGGGCAAACTGACCCTGCCACATCTCTAAGGCCAACCCTGTTCCGGTTCTGTCCTGGTCCCCACAGAGGAACTGGGGGTGGTGCTGGTCACTCCTTTTATCTGCCAGTGTTTGGTTGTGGCTGAGCTGCAGCTGGAAGCCTGGCCAGGGGAAGCAGCTGATTCTCCTTCAGAACAGAGACTTGCACATCAATAAATGTCTCGTTACAGATGCTTTCCTCAGCCTCTTGGCTCTCATTTCCTCTTTTAGCTCCCCCAGCTTTCTATCCTACTGGCTGGAAAGGTGCCTGTCTCCTGTGAGAGCTGAGGAATGTTGGAGCAGGGGCTGGCTGTAGCTCTGTCCTTGCAGGTGAGATGTTGGACAAGCCATGTGTTTTCTTCAGCATGTCCTGCTCTGGCTCTTTGTGGGATCTGTTACTGTAGATCCTGCTGTGATTCCAGGGACAGGTGGGTCCTGTTTGAGTCACTTTGGAAAACACCTGCCAACTGTCAAAACCAGCTGGCCAGAAGGGAACCACATCCTTGGGGTTACACAGCTCAGGGCAGAGCAGGGGAGTTTGTTCACTGAACTCCCAGCATGAGAAAATGCTGGCTAAGCTGCAGAAAATCCATGGGAAATGGTGGGTTAGGATGGGATTCTCTTTTCCCCAAGTAAATGCTTTGTTATTACTCAGAAATAGCCACAGCCAGGATTGGGGGTGGGTCAGGGCTCCCCCAGTGCCTGCTGAGGTTTGGGATTGTTCAGTGGGGTTTCCACAGTGACACAGAACTCCTCCCTTGGAACTTGGAGCAACCAGTGCTGCAGGAATGGGAAGGCCCTTCCAAGCCCCCTTCCTCCCTGCCAGGGATTCCTCTGCCTCCAGCTGCTGCTGCCTGAATCAGTTCCTGGGGAAAAGCAAACCAGGCCAGCTTGTTGTGGCTGCAGCACGGACCCAGAGGCACAGACAGGGCCTTAGCACTGCAGTAAGGTTCTCATTCAAAGCCTGGCTCCAGAGGAGCAGGAGCCATCTTCACTTCAGGATCTGGGATGAGCTCAGCAGGGACTAAGTGCACATGGTGCAAGAAGTTTAAACTGACCCTATGGGGGTCTGTGATGGGAACACAGGAAAAGGCAGCAGCTGGAACTTGTTGAGAGGAAACCCACAGAGAGAACTGGTTAAAAGTCATTTCCCATCCGCACCTCAGCCCTGTTCCACTTTCCAATGCCCTTTGCAAGACTTACAGCACCAGCTCAGCACTGATCCTCAGCTGTCCACCAGAAGAGAACTCAGAGGCTGGGGAAAAGCCCCTTGGGCTGACCACAGGCCCTGCAGGGACTGGCACAAGTCCTGTGGGAGAACAGAAGCCATTCCCTGGCAGTGGCACGAGGCCACTACACAATCAGTCGCTTGTCCAGATCCTAATCCAGCATTTCCTCTCAGCATGACCACAGAGTCTTGGAGGGGCAGCTCTGATTACCAGGCTCTGGGGTGGGGGTTTGGGGTGTTTGTCCCAGTGTGACCTGCCAGAGGACAGGCACTATAAACCCTTGTAGTGCACAGCCATAGGATTGGCCTGGCTCCACTGAACATCACCCCAGCCAGACTTCTGGTTCCATGGGAAGCACAAGAGCCCTGCACAGGGCAAAGACAACAGGATCTCTGCTGCCTTCACCTCCTCCAGCTCCGACTCACAACTGCTGCAGCCAAAACCTCTCCTCCACACTGCTGCCCAGGCTATTTTTGACAAGCACCTGCAGCCTCCTGCCTTCAAGGGCCCCAAGAGGAACAACAGACAGCTTCTACTTTTATTATTACAGTTTAACACAGTCTTGGACAGAGGAGAAGCAGCAGGAACCAACATGCAAAGCAA
This sequence comes from Lanius collurio, assembly GCA_020086605.1. Lineage (NCBI taxonomy): Eukaryota > Metazoa > Chordata > Aves > Passeriformes > Laniidae > Lanius > Lanius collurio. The sequence goes on along the minus strand of JACBWW010000024.1, from coordinate 955,829 downwards.
TTCAAAGTCCCCGGGGGCTCGAGGAAGGCCACCCACAGCTCAGCTCCTGGACCTGCTCCCAGCAGTGTCTCTGGGGGCCCTTTCCCTCCAGCTGCTGCTCTGTCGTGCCCCAGAGCGGGACGAGGTCATGGCAGACACCAAACCTACACACAGAGAGAGGAGAGGACTGGCCTGGGATTGTGTCTCAAGGAGTCAGCTCTGTTGTCTGACTGGAATCCAGTACACTCCAACCAGGAGGCTGCCTTAATCATCACAATATCCTGAGTTGGAAAGGAGTCACAAAGATTATCAAGTCCAACTCCTGTCATCAAGTCCAATTTCTTAAATGTTGTCTGTGCCAACAGGGAGAAGAGAGATCCTTCAGGAAGAGGTGCTGGCTTCCATAGCAAGTCAGAAGATGAAGCTCAGGTATTTCACCACAATTTTCTTGTGTCAGAGCTGGCACCTCTTGGAGCCAGCAACTCTTCTAAATGCCTGTGATGGATGGCAAGGCCAAAGATTTCCACCACACTGGCGAAATCTTTGCCAACACGTTGAAATGGATGTCCCCATGAAGGAAGAGGTGCATCAGGCTTGGCTGGCCCTCACAGACAACACAACAAACCCCCACCCACCTGGTGTGCAGAGCCATTATGTCCTCCTGCACCTCTTCCTCTGGCAGGCCTCCGCATCCGAGCTGCACGAGCTGTCCGAGTCGCTCCCCGAGGATGAGGAAGAGGAAGGCTTCGATGTGCTATAGTTCATGCTCAAGACCCAGCCCAGTTTGTTGTGCAGCACCTGCTTGAGTCCTGGGGGCAGGGGCAGCACCTCCAGCGTGTCCACGTAGTCGGGCAGGAGCTGGCGCAGGCGGAAGCAGCACAGGTACTGCAGGGATGTGCAGCTGGCACAGGAGCGGATCACCTTCATGCTGCTCTTGGCCGCTGTCGAGCACACCATGGGGTAAAACTTCTTGTTCTGCAGTTTGGTGGCTGCCACCCCTGCCAGGGCACAGTGCCAGGGAGGGCATGTTAGTTTAGACAGAGGGATCTCCCCCCTCTCACCTACCCCAAACCCATTAACTGCAGAGCTGTTGGGAAAAGCTTTCCAAAATCCTAATCTATTAAACAAGAAATGGGACCTTCCTCCCACTCTCTTCACACCTTGGTCTTCTGCTTTCCCAGTGTTTTCTGCTGCAGCCAGACCCGAGTTCCTCCCACCCCATCCCTGGCTCTCACCTATGCACTTGCGGTTCTTGAAGAACGTGAGCGTCCCGTGCCACGTGTCCAAATGCACCCCAATAATGGAGCCCTGGCCAAACCTCGAGGAGAAGTTTGTTTTGTCTCCCTTGTGATGCAGCAGTCCTGAAAACACACCCAAAAAATGGCATTCTGTGGAAAACCTGCACTCCAGGAATTCATCCCAACTCCCATGCTGCTGGTGCAGCCTTGCTCAGTGCCACAAACATCCCTGCACTGCCTGATCCTTGCCCTCCATCCCTGAATGGCTGCTGGAAAGGGGAAAGTTGTGGTTTTACAACTCCAGGGAGCAGCACTGAAACCCCAAAGTGGTGATGTGACAGTAGCACCCTGGTGCCCTGGAGGGTCCCACACCAGGTCTAAGGGCTCTGCAAAACGTGGGCCAGGAGAGGGCTGCAAGCTGCCAGCAGATGCTCTTGGTGTCCTTAACGAAGGGATTCACAGGTCTGGGGGCACCTCTTGGGCTACTGCTGCCCATCCAGCCACCCTGTGTGTGTTACCTGTGTAAGAGAGTCCCCAGCTGTCCTCATCCTTGCCCAGCAGGCTGCAGAAGGTGTGACGGTACTTGTCCAGGTTCACATCGGATGTCCCAATTCCCACCATCTGGGAGGCAAAGCAAGGAATAAGAACACAAGCTCAGTGTCTTTCTTTTCAAGCAACAAAACACAACCAGATTCCACCTTCAGTTCTTCCCTCCTCTTCTTGGCTCAGCCCAAAACACCCAGAGGGGTTTGTGAAGCCAAGTTAGAGGTTTCAGGGTGGAGCCGAAGGTTCCCAGCTCCAATTTCCCTTCATAAGTGAGGAGGCCCAGCTGAACTGCTAAAGAAGGTCACTGTCCTGTTCACAGAGTCATGGAATGGTTTGGGCTGGAAGGGACCTTAAAGCCCATCCCATTCCAGCCTTGCCATGGGCAGGGACACCTTCCACTATCCCAGGCTGCTCCAAGCCCCATCCAGCCTGGCCTTGGACACTGCCAGGGATCCAGGGGCAGCCACAGCTGCTCTGGGCACCCTGTGCCAGGGCCTGCCCACCCTCCCAGGGAACAATTCCTTCCCAATATCCCATCCAGCCCTGCCCTCTGGCACTGGGAAGCCATTCCCTGTGTCCTGGCCCTCCAGCCCTTGTCCCCAGTCCCTCTGCAGCTCTCCTGGAGCCCCTTTAGGCCCTGCAAGGGGCTCTGAGGTGTCCCTGGAGCCTTCTCCTCTCCAGGTGAGCACCCCCAGCTCTCCCAGCCTGGCTGCAAAGCAGAGGGGTTCCAGCCCTTGGAGCATCTCTGTGGCCTCCTCTGGACTCTCTCCAGCAGCTCCACATCCCTCTGCCGTTGGCTCCAGGGCTGGGGCAGCTGGAGTCTCACCTGAGGGGGGCAGAGGGACAGAATCCCCCCCTCCCCTGCTGCCCACACCAGGTCTCAGCCCGGGGTATGGGGGGTCGGGGTGCACATGACCAGGCCATGTCCAGTTCTCCTCCTCCAACACTCCGTGTCCTTCTCCCAAAGCTGCTCTTGATTCATTCTCTGCTCAGCCTGGATTAGTGTCCTGACCCAGGTGCAGCACTGTCACTTGGCTTTGTTGAACTTTTGTCCCATGGCCCCACCTCTCCAGCCAGCCCAGGCCCCTCTGGATGCCTCATCTCTCCCCTCCAGGGTGTCACCTCCCCACACAGCCCTGATCCCTTGTCCATGTCCAGTACTGGCCCCAATGCCAGCCCCTGAGCAATGTCACTTGTAACTGGTCTCTGTTGACTCCAACTCTTTGCATGTGACCATCCAGACAATTCCATTTCCATCAAGTGGTCCCCCTGTCAAATCCATGTCTCTCCAGGTTAGAGATGCCATGCAAGGCAGCAACAAATCCTTTGCACAAATCCAAGTAGATGAGATCAGTTCCTCTTCCCTCATCCACCAACACTGCAACCCCATCACAGAAGGCCCCTGCATCTGTCAGGCAGGATTTACCCTTAGTGAAGCCCTGATGGATGCCATCAACCACCTCCATTTTTCCCATGTGCCTTTGCATAGTTTCCAAAAGGATCTGCTCCATGACTTCCAGGCACAGTGGTGAGACTGGCCAGCCTGTATTTCCCCAGATTGTCCTTATTTCCCTTTTTAAAAATGGGGGTTAAATCTCCTCTTTTCCAGTCACTGGGAACTTCACCAGACTGCCACAGCTTCTCAAATATGATAGTTAGTGGCTACACCACTTCATCCACCAGTTCCCCCAGATCCCAGGGATGCATCTCATCAGGTCCCCAGGGACTTGTGCATTTCCAGACAGCCTCAAACCTGATCTGCTGTGGTGAAACCGCATCCTGCCAGCTCCTGTCCAAAACCCTGGGCATTTCTGTGTGCCCCACACATACCATGTCAGTGCCATACACTGGGGAGGTCATCTTGATCTCCCAGAAGTGCTGCCCGTCTGCCAGCTCCTTGTTGCCACGGATGGCAGCCGTGCCACAGCTGTACTCCATGTGGAAGTTCACCTTGCGGTTGTCACACGTCAGCAGGGTGGCCGTTGACTTGTTCAGGTCATCCCACACCCAGTCAAAATCTGTTGAGGAAGCACAGAGGGGACAAGGATGGGCAAAGACCCTCAGGGAACTATCCCCAAGTCAAAGCAGGGGGGGGTGTTTGTTTTGAAGGCCTGTTGGTGTTACAGTTTAAGAGGGTAAATCTTAAGCTGTGCCCATCAGAGAACTGCTTGAGGCCTGAACTACTCCACAGTGCCCCACCAGGGATGGATCAGTGCTCCAAAGCTGTCAGCATTCATCAAGCCAAATTTTGGCTGACGCCAGGCAGAGCCTCCCTTCTCCCCACACACCTCAAGGGATCAAGGGGTGGCTCTGCCATGCCACAGGCTCTCCCAGCCAGCCCAAGCCCACCCTGGGCTCCGAGCCTGGCACCCCACCAGCCATTGCAGGGATCAGAAGGGCCCTGAGCACTGGCTCAGTTTCACTGGTGGCCTAAGCCGGATCGGAAAGCAGGTCCCAGAGGTGAGCACTGACGCCGTCACAGCTCAGCCCTGAGCCCTGGAAACATGACAGCAGGCATGGGCTTGTAATCCTCCTACAGCCCCGGGATGTAAACAAAGGAATGCTGGGACAGGAATGGGACACTGCAGGGGCCCCCCATCCCGAGCCCCAGGGGAGCCCCTTACACTCGTCCTCCTCGCCGCAGCGGCAGTCGCGGACACGGTGCAGGGCGTGCAGGCTGGAGCAGTAGGGAGCTTCACTCTGGTTCTCACAGTTGCAGTAGGACTCTCCAGTCACAGGGATGGCACTCGGGATGGAGGGAGACAGGGAGGAAAACTCTGGCTCTGAGTCCGAGTCGCTGTGCTGCTGGGGGGAACAGGGAATGGTCACTGCTGGGCATCCCTGGGCATGGGAGCTGGGCTGGCAGAGCTCCGGGAGGGCTGTGCAGGGACATCCCCAGGCTCATGTCCTGGCCTGTCACACAGGGAGGCTGTGCCCACGGAATTACCCTGCTTTGGGACAGTGCCTGCTGAGCTGCAGGGACCTCTCAGCACCCTGCGGTGCAGGTACGTTCTTTGTGCCTTCTGGGGACAAGGAGCTGTCACAGCAGGGTCACAAGTCTGGGACACACACATTTTGAAGGAAATTCTGTGCTGAAGCTTAAGCTTTCACCAGGCAGGTTCCAGCCATCAGCAGAGCCAAGCACTGCTCTGGAGAGGCTGTGAGGAGCCCAGGAGGCATGAGGGGGAGAAGGGAGAGGGGGCAGAACAAAGGGAGCCAGTTGAGCAGCACGGCTGCAGCTCCTCAGGCCAGCGCTGCAGACAGGCCCACAGGGAACCCAGGGCAGGATTAAAGGGCTTTTGTTTACATTCATGAACACAAAAACCTGATTTACTGTTCCCCAGTGCCAAGAGACAAAAGTGATCCTGGACTGGACACTGTGAGAGTCACAGCCCAGTTTCACCCCTGTGTTATGCTGTTGCCTAAGGGACTCTCTTATCACTGAGTGCAGCAAGTTACTCTAGGTTTACACACTGCTCAGGTGTACCTGCTTGTTATTCACCCCCAAGTTAAGGCATATTCAATGACAAAAATCCTTTAAACTCATGTTCTTGCAGCTGTGTAAGACAGGGAATTGAAACTACTTGGGCTTACATATGTACTGCCCAACCTCCTCTGGCCTGAAGACCCAAGAGCTTGGGTTCTGTCTTTTCTAACTTTCCTAAATCCTGCCACCATGAAATCCTGTCATTCCTGTGACTGCAGGCACAGAAAACTGCTCATTTTCTGGGAGCACAGTGCCTGGGTTTGGACACTGTGCTCTGGCAGTGGCCTCATGGCTTCTGTGTGGCTCTGAAGCTCCTGGAATAGTTCTTTGTGTCCCCACCACTGCACAGGGAACTCAACTCACACACTCAAGTATTAGGGAAAAGAGGGAAGGATGGCAGATGCAAATCAGTCACTCCTTGCATTGTTTTATTGTTGCTCTCCCTGCTGTGTTCCCATCTTCAGCACACCTGGACCAGGTTCAGAAGTGATGTTCACATCCCAGAGCAGGAAATGTGAGGAAATCTCACTCTGAAGACACTGCCCTACAATCTCCACTACCATCGCCAAGGGCCCCACAGCCCAGGAGGGAGCACAGCAAGCCAGATTAGGGAACAGATCCACTTCCAACACTTACCTAGGGCTCTACTTCCAGAACAGCATTTAAAAATATTGTAGGTACTTTATGTATGACACACTCATTCTGTGCTTAAAGAAGCATTTAGCTCAGCATCAATACTGTCCATTATTAAATCCTTTCTGCTTTTGGCCAGTTCAGAGCTGACAGCAGGGAAAGGAAAACATGCCCAGTGCCCCCCAGAGCCCAGCGTACCTGCCCGTCGGAGTCGTAGCCCCAGCCCCGTGCACCGGCCCGGCCGTCGGCCTCGCGCCGGACCCCGCTCAGCACAAAGTGCCAGGCCCGGCTGCTCCGCGGGCGCCGTGCCATGCTGCTCCCAGACAGGTAGGCTGGGGAGAGAGACACGGGGTTACACTTGTGCCACGTCCCATGGCCACTCCTGGGTCACCAACCCCCCGGGGGGACCAGCACGAGATGAGCCAACGCAAAGGAAGTTCCAGCTGCATCAAGAGCCTTTGCAAAGGTCTCTTTCTCCACCCAGGGCCAACTCCTCCCTGAGCCAGGGGTTCAGCTGGGCTCTAGAAACGCTCCCAATATGCAGTAGTAGTGGCAGCAGCTGCTTCACTGCAGCAATTGGATCCAGCAGCCACCTCTCACCCAGCCTGAGAAGCTTCAGGGCTGTCAGAATCACAGAATCTTTTGGGGTGGAAGGACCTTCAAGCTCGATCTCGTTCCACCCCCTGCCATAGGGCAGGGACACCTTCCACTGGAGCAGGCTACTCCAAGACACGGCCTCCCTGGTGCCCAGTGACCCTCCAGCAGCTGTCCTGGCTCCAGCCACCTGCACTGCCCCGTCTGTCTGCAGGGAAGGTTGTCCACCTGCAACTGCCCTCTGAGGGAAGACTTTGCTCTCAGTGCTTGGAGAGGAAGAGAAACCACCTTCCTGCTCTGGAGGGAAACTAGGCTTGTGACAGACCTGTCCCAACTTGCCTCAAGGACAACACAGAGAAGGGAAGCAGCTGCCTGTCTCCCAGTCCAGCAGGGATGTTGTTCAGAGACAGATTTCCCAAGGCTCCTTCCCAGTGCACAGCATGACAGGCCAGCCCAGCTGCCACACAGGAGCACTGGATGAGACAAGGAAATCTCAGCTTCCAATCTCATCTCCCTGAAGTTTATCTTTGCAGGATTCAATTCCCCACCAAGAAGCACTCACAGGGCTGTAACCCTTGAACCCTCTCCCTCAGCTCAGCCCCAAGCCAGGGCCTGCCATAAAGCTCCTGGCCCTCTTCTTCCTGTGCCTCAGTCACCAGTGGGACAGCAGCTCCTGGAAAAGCAGGACAGGCCAAACCACAGACGGCTGTACAGCTGCCCATGGAAGCTTTGAAGGGCTCTGGAAATCCCACCTGCTGGAATCACAGGGCTCACACAGCCACACTGGGAAAGGACCTAAAACCACAGTAGAAACCCCTTCTCCGGCTTTGTTAGGCACCTAAATCAGCCCAACAGAGCAGCTCTGTTCTCACAGGCCCTCGCTAAGGCTGAGGCTTAAAGTCAGCACAGATATCCTAGTACATGATCCAGCATCGATGGCAGCCTCAGTCATGGAATCATTATGGCTAGAAAACACCTCTTGGATCAACGAGTCCAACCATTCCCCCAGCACTGCCAAGGCCACCACTAAACTATAGCCCCAAGTGCCACATCCACACGGCTTTTAAATCCCTCCAGGAATAGTGACAGCACCACTGCCCTGACCACCCTTTCAGTGAAGAAGTTTTCACAAAATCCAACCTAAACCTTTCCTAGCACAACTTGAGGCAGTTTCTTCTTGTCCCATCCCTGTTCCCTGGGAGCAGAGCCCGACCCCCCCTGAGCCCCCTCCTGTCAGGGAGTTGTGCAGAGCCACAAGGTCCCCCCTGAGCCTCCTTTTCTCCAGGCTGAGCCCCTTTCCCAGCTCCCTCAGCCCCGAGGGGCCCTGGGCCGCTGAGGCCTTTCCGCGGGCCCGAGGCGATGCTGCGGCGTGACCCGCACAGCGCCCGCGCTGCCCCAGCACTTCCCCAGGCACCCAGCGGCGCGGAGGGACCACGGCGGGGTGCCCGACCCGGCCCGGCTCGGCTCCCTGGCCGCGGAAGCAGCGTTTCCACCGAGGGCGGGTACCGGAGCCCCAGCTGTCCCGGCAGCTGAGGCGCGGCCAGACAGGACAAGGCCAGGCCAGGCCACCGCGCTTGGGTCGCACAACCCCAACCGGCCCTGAGCCAAACACCCAACCCGCGGCTCCCACCTCCATCCCGTCCCCCGAGCCCCCGGCCCACCTGCCCGGCCCGGCCCCGCCCGGCGCTGCCCCGGCCCGGCCCCGCGGCGCTCTGACCTACTTTCCCCTCCCGGGACATAAACAATTCGCTGCCGGCACCGCCCCCAGGTGCCCATTGGCTTCGGCTGCGCCGCGCCTCTTGGTCATTGGCTAAGCATCCTGTCACTCACAAGCGGAGGGGGGCGGAGAAGGCGGGGTCTGAAGAAGCCTCTCACTATTGGCTGCCCCGTGTGCCAATCGCCAGGGAGCGGCGCCATTGGGCGGCCGCTCGCGACGGGAAAGCACTAAGTCCATTGGCTGATGCCAGGGGGGCGCGAGGACTGGATTGGCTGTGATGCCCTTGGGGGCGGGCTCTCCGGTGAGAGTCCGCTCTGCGATTGGACAAGGTGCCTGTCAGTCTGAGGAGGCAGGGCTGTGGGCCGGCGGAAGGCGGAAGCGGGTGATGCAGGGAGGCAACATGGAGGAAACGGCCGGGGGTGAGCAGAGGAGAGGCCGCGGCCCGGGGGAACCGAGATCCGAGGTCTCGGTATGGGGAGCCCTACTCGCCTCAAGGGGGACGTCCCGCCCGGAATGACCAGGCCTAGCGGGAGGTTAGGACCCGGTTCGGCGGAGTTCCGAGGTGCTCGGGCCGAGCCGGTGCCGCGTGTTGGGCCCGACTCCCGGTGAGGGGAGCGCCGGACCCCGGTTATCGAGAGGCAAGGCTGAGCCTTGCCAGAGGCCGGGCCCGACTCCCGCGGAAGACAGCGCCGAGTAACCGGGCCCGGTATCCCGGGAGCGCCTCGCTGCGGGGCCGCGTCTCTCCCCTCCCCGCCCCCTTTCTGCCCCCCTTCCCGTTGTGGGGCCCGTGGCCTTTACCGTCGGCGGAGGTGCGGATGAGCTCTGCCATGCTGCAGCCGGGCTCCATGCCGCCGGTGCCGCTGGGCTGCCGGGCCAGCCCCGGCGCGTTGTCTCCGTGCCTGGTCGTGACGAGGAGCCCGGAACGCGGCCCCAGGTGGGCGGGTGGCGTTTGCCGCCTGTGGCTGGAGCGCCCCGGCCGCCCCCCTGCCCCCTGTGCTGCCCCGGGCCGGGAACAGCGATCCCGGGCGCTCCCTGCTCCAGGGAGCTGAGCCCAAAGCGGAGCCGGGAGCGCTGACAGCACAGCAGGGAACGGCAGGAAGGCTGGAGTGGAGCGTGCGACTGGCAGGAAGCGACTGGTGTGGCATGGAGGAAGGAAACGCCAAGGGCCTGAGCTCACCAGCAGCCTCCGGCCATGCCCGGGCTGAGCCTCACAAGCCCCGTGCGTTTATTGCTCTGCTGCCCAATTGCCACTTAGGTCATCAGGACAAGCCTTTGCTCCCCACACACACTGTTTATTGGCATTGTTCTTATTGTCCCTTTTGGATGACAAAAGGCCCGTGGCTCATCCACCTCTTCTTTTTCACTGCCTTACCCTGAGGTCTGACCTCAGCGGGGCTGCAGCTCCTCCCGAGGGGCAGCTCCCATCTCTGCTCTCTGTGACAGGGACAAGGAGCGGCTGGAGCTGGGCCAGGGGAGGCTCAGGTTGGATCTCAGGAAAAAGGTTCTTCCCCCAGAGGGTGCTGGGCAGGGAATGGGCACAGCCCCGAGGCTGCCAGAGCTCCAGGAGTGTTTGGGCAGCGCTGCCAGGGATGCCCAGGGTGGGGTTGTTGGGGGGGGTGTCTGTGCAGGGCCAGGGGCTGGATCCATGATCCTTGTGGGTCCCTTCCCACTCAGGACATTCCATGATTCTGTGATACCCCTGCAGAGAGAACCAACCTGGCCGGGGTGCGGCACATCCTGCTGGTGCTGTCCGGGAAGGGCGGCGTTGGGAAGAGCACCATCTCCACCGAGCTGGCCCTGGCACTGCGCAACGCCGGGAAGAGGGTGAGAGAGGGTTTGGGGTGCTGGGCTCTGGCTTTTCCCTTCCAGCCTCCAGCTGGGCTGGATTTTGCCCACCCTTTCCATGTGGGTGTGCTGGGTGGGCAGCGTGTGGATTCCCTGTGAGAATGCAGTTTGTGATAGTGTGATCCAGTTCAGGTAAGTGGATCAGGTACTGCAGTTCATTTCTCTTCTATCTGTTTTATTAAATCACCCAACATTTGTTGCTGAAATTGGCATGAGACATGACTGCTCCTTTGTGGTGTCACCCTTGCTCCCTCTGTGGGGTGAAGTGGGTGAGCTCAAGGACTCTTAAAATGGGGACAAAAAGGAAACGTGTGGGCAGGAGACAGACTGAATCCCCTGTGGATCTTATTAAAAGCTCTGTGCAGCCAGTGCCACTTGGGTTCTGGCATAAAGCACTTGGAAACACCCAGGAGATGCCCCGTGGGGAGAGGGAGGTCGGAAGGGATGTGAAATTTAAAGCATTTGTGTTTTGAATGCGGCTGTGGAAGTGCTGTGAGCAGCCCAGATTTGGGTGGTTGGGGTTCCTGAGCCCACCGTGCTGGGCCTGTCCGAAGGGCTGTGCCTGTCCCCAGGTGGGGATCCTGGACGTGGACCTGTGTGGCCCCAGCATCCCCCGCATGCTGAGGGTGCAGGACAGCGCCGTGCACCAGTGTGACAGTGGCTGGGTCCCCGTCTTCGTGGGCCAGGACAAGGCCATCGCCCTCATGTCCATCGGCTTCCTGCTGGAGAGGCCGGACGATGCCGTGGTGTGGAGAGGACCCAAGAAAAACGGTAACACTGGGGTTTGCTGCTGGTGAAACCTTCTGTGAACCCTCCTGGAGGTGCTGCTGCCTCCTGGAGATGTTATTCCTTGGGGGAACGAAGCTCCTGTTCCACAAGGGTGGGTTTAAATCCCTCACACGTTGTGCTGACAGACAGCCTTGCCCCCTTTCCATGGGTCCCTGTCACCCAGGGCACTTCCCAACCCCTGTCCCACAGCTCCCAAGCCCCCTGCTGAAACCCTGTTGGAGTGAAAGCTTCTCTGGACTCAAGGACCAGAGGGAAGCCAAAGTACAAGGGTTGAATTAAAACCTTTGTATAAGTTGAGATATATGAAGTCACACCAAAGTGAAATAGTAATATAGATTTTTAACTTTTAGTAGAAAAAGATGCTAAGTGCCTTAAAAGGTGCTTTAAACATTGAAAAGCTGCAGCAGAGACCTTAAACAGAGTTCTTACTGCAGCAGTGTTACCTTTTCACAGAATTTCTTTACTTTAGATAAAATCTAGATAGAACTATACTGTTTGCATTTTTTAGATAGGGTGTTCACATAAACAATAAAAGCTGATAGAAACTGTACACACAAATCTGTGTAATACCTGTGTAACACGACTGTTAGAATTAGACCAGGATAGGTTAAGAAAAGGAAAACTAGAATTGTGTGTTAATCTTATTGGTCAATTAACAAATATAATCCATGCTTCTGTAAGAAAAAATATATAGAGCATATAGAAGAAACTAGAATTAGAAGAAGCTGTTTTCTGCCTGCTGTTTGCTGTTGCTGCTTGGCTTTATCCTGTAGCCCCCTTGAACTCTGCCTTCAAGAAAGCTGTGAGAGTATGAAATACCTCAGCAGAACAGCAGCCTCCTCTGCTGTTTTACCCTGGTCTGAGAAGGAAGGGTATCCCATCCAAGCTCAACAAAACCTGTTGTGGTTTGGGATTATTTTATCTGCCCCTTTTGTTTCTATAGCTTTGATCAAACAATTTGTCACTGACGTGGCCTGGGGGGACCTGGACTTCCTCATCGTGGACACGCCGCCGGGCACGTCTGACGAGCACATCTCCACTGTGGAGGCCTTGAGGCCCTACCAGCTGCTCGGGGCAATCCTGGTCACAACACCCCAGGTAGGACACGGGGCTGGAATTCCTGGCAGGCAGCAGGTTTGGAGGGGGGAAAATGCACCCCAGGTTTGCACAGGGCTGTGTTGTTGTACACATCTGACCACAGTGAGTGTGCACAGAGGGATCCCCAGTTGCTGTTGTTCCCCCTCAGGCTGTGTCCGTGGGGGACGTGAGGCGGGAGCTGACCTTCTGTAGGAAGGCGGGATTGCGGATCCTCGGCATCGTGGAGAACATGAGCGGCTTCGTGTGCCCCCACTGCTCTGTGAGCTCTCCTGACCTTATTGTCCAGCCTTGGGGCTCTTGGGGGCCCTTCCTTGTACTAGTGGGGTGCTGGGCCTCGGGTGGAAAATTGGGAAATGCCATGGGGGTGATGCTGTGGGCCAGGGAGAGGAGACGCTGCCAGTTCTGGGCTCTGCTCAGGAGTGCTGGGAGAGGGCGGGGGCACAGGGAGTGCCTGGGGCTGGAGGGTGGAGGGGAGCTGGCTCTGCCCAGGGCCTGGCAGCACCTGCCCTGTCACACGGGGCTCTGGGCTTCCTGACTCACTGCTCTTCCTCCTTCAGGAATGCACAAACATCTTCTCCAAAGGGGGAGGCGAGGAGCTGGCCAAGCACGCCGGGGTGCCATTCCTGGGTGAGTGGCTCTGCTCAGGGTGATCTCATGGTGCTGTGGGAGGGCTGAGCACAGAGAAGGAGCATCAGGGAAGGCAGGTGGGCTGGGCTGTGAGCCCCAGGCACCTGGGCAGAGCTGAGGTTTGTGCTTTGCTTCTCTCCCGTCCAAGCTCCTCACGTTGGGCCCCTGGCCCTGCTGGGGCAGAGATGGTGATGTCAGCAGCCTGCTCATGATGCTGGCATCATGGTGACAGTGTAAACAAGCCTGGAGCTCCATGAGAACCATGTTGGAATGTCTGGAGCCTTCCTGAGAAATGGGGGCTGAGGGATGAACCCTGTCCCTGGACAGGGCTGGGATCAGAGGGGAGAGCCCCTGTCATGAAGCCCCAGGGTAGGGTGGGGTCTTGGGCCCAGAGGAGGTGGTTGCAGGTGAGAATTGTCTCCTGTAGAGCTCTGGGAGGGCAGTGGTTGCTCTTCTCTACCCCTTTCCCTGGAGTTGACCCTGGCAGGGTGTTTTTGATCCCTGACTGCAGACCCTGGCCATACAGGGAGCGAGCTCTCACCCTCCTCTCCCCTGTGCCACAGGCTGCGTCCCCCTGGACCCCCAGCTCAGCCAGAGCTTGGAAGAAGGCAGAGACTTCATCCAAGAGTTTCCCAAGAGCTCTGCCTTCTCTGCCTTGACCCACATTGCTCAGCAAATCTTGGATACATCGCAGAGGAGCTCCTGAGGTGGGAGTGGAGCTGGACTGGTGCCAGACTGGCAGTCCCAGCTGCGGGAAGGGGCTGCAGGAGCTGTTTAACCCCAGCTGTCTCACTGGGGTGTGAGGGAGGGAGGGAGAACACAGATTCCTGCTGCTGCTGGCAGTCCCAGAGGGAAGCAGCTCCATTCCCTCAGACCCAAAGACTCTCTGGAGCTGCTGTGTCAAGTGCTGTTCTTCCCACTTCCCGTCTTCAGCGATCCCACATGGCTCCAATCACCCGGATCGTGGCTCCGTGTGCTGCTGCCTCCTCCCGCTGCCCCTGCCTGATGGATCACACAGGGCTTGCTTCAGTGGCTGGGTCGTGCTGGGTGCTCCCATGTGGAGCCAGGCCAGGCCCCTGTGCTCGGAATTCTCGGCTCACTGGTTCCTGACGGGCGGTGAGGGCACGGCGTGGGCTGGGCGTGAGGGAAAGCCTTCAGGAGCTGTCTGGGAGCTGCATCCCATCGTGCTGGCAACGAGGCCTTGGGTCTGCCAGGGGTGTGTGACTCAGGAATATTTTTCAAGGTTCCAGGCAGTAAACACCCTTCTTAAAATGCAGGTCTGCGACTTCCATTCTTCCATGGCTTCAAGGCCGTGCTGTAGCTCTGAGTCTTGGCCCTCCATGTACATCAAGGTGCTTCCTGCTTTTCCCTGGTTTCCTTGCTGGAATTCAGCTAAATCTCTCCTATAACAGCATCAGGATCCAGCCTGTCCCTTGCCTTGCTGTGAGCCGGCCCTGGCAGCCCTTCATGGGATGCTTTGCCTGGGGCTCCTCTGTGTCCCCAGGTGGTTCCTGCTCCATTCACCTCCGAGTGTCCCTGCACCTCTTCCCATGGGCTGCTGCTCCCATGGGACCTGCCCTCCTCTTGCAGGCTTGAGTTAAGCTTGGGAAGCAAATGAAGGCCTTGCATCTTATCTCCCTCCCTCCTGGACTCTGAGCCCCTCCTGCCTGCCTCCCTGTCCGCCTTTGGGACTCACCCTCACGGTGAGGTTTCGGGAAGATGGAGAAGTGCTGGATTTCCACTAGCAAGGCTGGATTACAGCAGGCAGGCACTGCTTGCAGGAGAGCAGGAGCAGCATCTGCCCCTGCTCCTGCTGCACAAGGACCCATGCCTGAGCAGGTTTCCCCTCATGCAGTTTTCCAGGAAAATTTTGTCTGACCTTTGGACACTTATCTGGGATTTGGAGAGCCAGGCAGTAGTGCTGGAATCTATCAGGGCTGTTGGCTTCTGTGGGATAGCTGGGCATTTCTTGCTCCCTCCCTGGGAACATGCCACCCACCCAGGGCTTGCAGGAAATGCTGGGAGCCCCCCAAGAGCCTGAATCCCTCTCCCTGAGGGGCTCTGGGGAGAAATCCCAGCCAGGGGCAGCACGAGTTTTGGAAAAAACGTTACTTACAAGGTGGATTGCAATAGCTCCAAAGGTTTATTTGTCTGCTGCCATTTATCAGGTGAGCAACGTGTGGCTTTCTGTGCCCTGCCTACACCTGCTGCTGCAAGGAATCGTTACAGCAAGTCCTCTGCCCCCTTCCCTAAGCTCAGGGGGCTTTTAGCATTTCTCCACTGCTTCATGGCAGGAAAACGCTTTGTTTTGTCTCATAAAAGTCCTGACCTGGGTTGGGCTGCCCCTTGCTGTGGCTGCAGGGCTGGGGGTGCAGCATTCCCCCATCCAGAGATGCTCCTGCCGGGAGCTGGGAGCAACCATGCTCTGCCCTGGGGGCTGCTATTTAAATATTAAGGGACTGAAATACTCAGTTTGAAGCCCAGGGGGCTGGTGCCCATCCAGCATCTTCTGATCAAGGCAGCTGCTGGAGGTGGTGGCAAATCTGTGCTCATCTGGGGTGGCCACAGAGCCCCAGCTGCTGCTGCTGCCCCGGGGAGGCCGGGCCAGGGCCAGGGCGGTGGCGGAGGAGGGTCCCTGGGGGGGCCAGCCCAGCTCAGCAGTGAGCAAAGCTCTCCTCAGTGGTGTCACGGAGGTCCAGCCCTGCCAGGCCTGGGGGGTGCAGGCAGGTGAGGTTGTTGTAGGTGTAGATGGGAACATGGGTGTCGTCCCCCTCGGCCACCGACTGCACGAAGCGCGGGACCACCGCGGGGTGCTGCAGGGAGAAGTCCCTCAGGCCCTTCAGCGAGCAGTTGCAGTGCCAGGTGTTGCCACCCAGCCACAGCTGCTCCAGGGCGAAGGGGGGGCTCAGGAATGCCACCGAGAAGGTCTCCAGGGAGTTATTCCTCAGGCTGAGGTACCTCAGATTGGCCAGGGGGGAGATGACGCTGTTGTCCAGTGTCTCCAGCAGGTTGTGGGAGAGGTCAAGCCAGAAGAGTCTCTGGAGCGGGCTGAAGGTGTCCTGGGAGATCTCCAGGAGCTGGTTGGAGGAGAGGAAGAGATACTCCAGGTTGCTCAGCCCCATGAAGAGCTGGGGTGAAAGGTGGCTCAGCCTGTTGTGCTTCAGGTCGAGCTCCAGGAGCTCGTGCAGTTCACTGAAGCTCTGGTCCTCGATGAGGGAGATGCTGTTGTGCTGCAGGAAGAGCCGCCGCAGGCTGGAGAGCCCGGAGAAGGTGTTGGCCCGAATCCTGCCCACACAGCTGTGCTCCAGGTGGAGGCTGTGCAGCTTGGTGACCCCCTTGAAGACAAAGTCAGGCAGGACCTTGATGCAGTTGGCAGACAAGTGCATCACAGCCACGTTGTGCAGCCCCAGGAAGGCCCCGGCCCTGATGTCCTGCAGCTGGTTGTTGTTGAGGCTGAGCACCTCCAGCTGGCCCAGCCCCTCGAAGGTCCTTTCCGCCAGGCTCCGGATCCGGTTGTGCCCCAGCTGCAGCTCCTCCAGGAACTGGAGGTCCTTGAAAGTCCTGGGCCTCAGGCTGGTGATGGAGTTGGTGGACAAGCGCAGGACGTGCAGGCTCAGGAGGCCCAGGAAGGTGTCCTCGTAGAGCGAGACCAGGCGGTTGTGGGACAGGTCCAGCCACCGCAGGGACTTCATGCCCATGAAGGCGCGGGGCGCGATGGCGTTGATCTGGTTGTGGTTCAGGTACAGCTTCTGCAGCTTCTGCAGCTTGACAAAGATGTTGATCTTGATGCCCTTGAGCGCGTTCCCGCTCAGGTCCAGCTCCTTCAGCTCGGTGAGGCTGCAGAAGAGCTGGTGCTGGAGGTAGGGCAGCTTGTTCCCAGCCAGGATCAGCTCCCTCAGGTTGGGCAGGTCGTGGAACACCCTGTCAGGCAGCACCACCAGCGAGTTCCAGCCCAGGTTCAGGTACCAGAGGTTGGAGAGCCCGGCGAACAGCCCTTCCTCCACCTTGCTGAAGTGGTTGTTGTTGAGGCTGAGGGACACGAGGTTCTGCGTGTGCAGGAAGGTGTGCGGAGCCAGGTGCTTGAGGCGGTTGCGCTCCAGGTGCAGGTGGTAGAGGCTGCGCAGCCCGTGGAAGGCGTGCTGCTCCACGGAGCTTAGCTGGCTGCTCTGCAGGTCCAGGAAGTCCAGGGCTGATAAATTCCTGAAGGCAGCGGCCGGCAGCAGCGTGAAGTTGTTGCCGTCCAGCCACAGGGCTTTGGCGTTGGGGGGCACGTCCTGGGGCAGGCGCGTCAGGTTGCGGCCGCTGCAGAAGACGTTCAGCTCCTCGCTGTAATCGTCCAGGCTGCAGGCGCAGGGGCTGGGGCAGCGCGGGCCGTCCCCGTCCCCCGGCTCCTTCGGGGGGTCCCCTCCGGGGGACTGGGAGGCTGCAGCCAGCAGCAGGGACAGAGGGAGCAGGAGGAGGAGGCCTGCTGGGGGGAGTGGAGGAAAGGGAACACTGTCAGTGCAGGGCTGTGGCTGCCCTAGGGGACACCTTTGGGACACCCTTGGGACCCCCTGGCCGGGTGCCTGCGCTGCTGGGGCTGGGGAGTGAAGGGGTCGCTCCCAGCCCGTTGCACACACGGGGCAGCTGCAGGGGTTTTCGGAGGCTGGATCCCTTGGGAAATGGTGCAAGCTCATCACTCCCCCTCCTGCCACAGCTCTGACCCCTCAGCTGCAGGGACTCCCTCCCAAATTCATCTCTATATTGCAGCAGCAGCTTCTCTCTTTTAAGGGGAAAAGCCCCCAGACCCCTCTCCCCCTTCGTCCCCAGCTGCCCCCCTTTGACTCCCTCCACCCTGAGGGGTCTCAGTACCACGGCCCCCGCCCATCCCTGCACGTCCCATCCAGGCAGTGCCTGCAGCCCCCCAGGCAGCTCGGGGCCCCCCAAAATGTCCTATTAGCACTGGAGGAAGAGCAGAGCAAAGGGTCCCTGAAGCCCTGGCAGAGTCTGAGCGTGTCCCCCCCAGCCCCAGCCTGGACGAGGGCAGTTCCAGCCTCACCTTTGCCTGTGCTCATGGCGGCGGGCAGGGCAGGGCTCCTGCTCCCGCTCCCGCTCCGCTCTCCGGCCCCTCGGACTGCGCAGGGATGGATGGAGCAACCACCTTGACGCCTGTCCAGCCGCCCGCCCGGCCGGGCTTAACCCCACTGCTGCTGGCCCGGGCCGCGGCCGAGCCCCGGGGACAGCCTGGCCGGCGGCAGTGCCACCGGGACGGGCTCCGTGTCACCGGGACGGGCTCCGTGTCACCGGGACGGGCTCCGTGTCACCAGGACGGGCTCCGTGCCGCCGGGACGGGCTCCTTGCTGCTCCCCCAGCTCTGGCACTGCCTTTAGGGCAACTCGGGAAAGGGGCATGGAATGAGATGTCCAGGAACCTGATGGGGGTTCTGCAGAGGGTGGTCCTGATGCCTTTTCCTGGTCTTAAAATCAAGAGTCAAACACGGTTAGAAGGGGGAAAAGGGATTTTACCTTGGTATTTATTCTAAGGCTCTTTAGGTGCACACGTCCAGGTCAAATGCACTGAAATGCACCCTGCAATGCACACCCCCAGAAGCTCTGGTATCACATTATAGGTGTTACTAATTAGCATATCTATCAAAGATTCCCCAATGAGAGGCTTGAATGAGCCCCCCCTCTCAAAGGAGCTTTCTCTGGATGGTTTTATCTCAGTTTACAGAATGTGTTCTGGAGAGGACCTTGGGGTCTGGGGCACACTACCTTCTACTTACAAAGTTTCTAAAATGTTGAGTCTCTTAGCTGAACAAAGAAGTCTAAGAATGTAGGCCAAAAGCACTAAGAATACAGAAGTTATAAAAGGGGTATAAAAGAAAAGGCAAAAAATGTTTATGGAATCAGTCCTGCCAGGGTTGTGTGGGCTTTGAGTGTGGAGGGAGGAACGGGGCAACCTCGCAGGGTGTCCCACCACGGCGCCCTGAGCTCCTGGAGGGTTCTGAGCAGCAGCACTGACCTTGCTCTGCCAGGGATGCCTTGGGGTAAGCCCTGGCAGTGGGTCCTCTCTTTCCATCAGGAAACAAAAACCACACACTGGGGCTTGGAGCATCTGCAGGGATTAAAGAGTTTGGGGATCATCCCTACTATGAGATGGGCTGAAACCCCTGAGGGTTTGTGGTGATGCAAGTGGGAAATGAGTTGGAAAATGGGAAAAAAACTCTTCCCTGTGTGGCACTGAAAAGGTCAGGGTGGAACCCTCAGCCCCTCCTGTGGGCATTTTCCCGTTTTCCCTCCTGCCTTGCCATGTGGGTGGGGATGGTGCTGGGAGCTCTACCCCCTGCTCTGCCCAGTGCTTCTGTGCCAAAGGGGAAAGAGAGCAAAGCCAGGGTCCCCCTGGTGAGGTGGTGGCTGTGGGGGTGCCCCACTCCTTTGCCAGCCCCCCATCCAGTGGGATGAGGTTGGATGATGCTCCAGGGCTGGCAGATCACCCTCTGCCCCTGGCAGCTCATCAAAACCACCCTGGGGAGGCCGCTGACCCCATCCCGTGTCCCAGGTCATTTCCCCACCAGGCTCCAACACAGCTTCTGTGGAATCTTTTACCAATTTCCAGGAAAGAAAAAGAAAGAAAAAGCCCCAGCAAGAGGAGCCCCGTGGCCAGTAACTACCAGTGGAAAAGCCATGGCTCAACCTTCCCCTGTCCTGGTAGCCCCCTTCCTCCCTGGAGGAGCACCAGGCTGGCACCACTCACACCCACACCTCCAGGAACAGGCATCTCCCCCGGGGGTTGCTCTGCCCAGCCCCTGGTTCCCCCAGGCTGCTTTGGGAGGTGCAGGTGGAGCAGGGATTCTTTCCCCCACTGTTCCCACACCATGGGCACCCAGCATGCTCCCACCTTGCCCCTTCCCATGGGAGCCTGGCATCTCCCCAGCTCACATCCCAGCTCTTCACCGGGCATCTCCATGCCCATAGGAAGAGGTGTTGGAGAGAGACATCCAGGCTCCAGCCTTGCCACCCAACTTTCCCACAGGCTCTGTTTGCTCTCTTCCCTTTTGGCCCCGAGTTGGAATTCTCCTCCCCCTCTATTTTAGTCCTGTCTTCTGGGAATTTATAGATCAGGAGAGAGAAATGAGGGATAGGGATACATGCACCCACTAATAGGCACTGAGCACATATTGACACAAGGTGTAATCAATCTGGAAGCTAAAAAGAGCTGAACCAGCACAGCTCAGCCAGCCAAAACCCACAAAACCTTGTTGGGAAGTTTAAACAAGCCCTGCCTCCAGCAGCCCTCCCCAGGGGAAATATCAAATGAGATGTGATAGGAAAATAAGGAGGGTAAATAAGGAAATCCCTTCCCAGTGTGGTTGTGGTGCAGGGAGGAGCTGGGCCCATCCCCACCTTTAGAGGTCCTTGAGGCATCTCCTCTGGGCTTGTCTCCACCTTTAGACCTCCCTGGGGGCCTCTCCTCTGGATGTGTCCCATCTCCTGTGGCGGGAGATGCTGGGACCCTGCAGGTGTTGGTCCCTGCACCCCAGGTCCCCCAGCTGCCCAGGGAGCCACAGCTCCACCACGAGGACCTCAGTTTGGGGATGTCTCCTTCCCAGGGTGTCCCTGACCAATGTGGACCCCCCTCATCTGATCCCCCCACCGCTCCAGCTCCAGCAGATAAACTCCCCGGCTAGGACCAAAGTCTGAGCCCCTCCCCTGGTTGCCATGGAGAAGGTTGTAATGGTGTTAGGAAAAGGAGCAAAATCATAAAAAAGTAGTTTTTAAACCTATTTAAACTCTAAGTAATCATTTACCTTGCCCAGTAGCCCCCCTGTGCCTGCAGGTCCCTCCCCAAGGAGCTTCCCAGTGCCTTTGGGTGGGACATGCCACCAGCTGTCCCTGTTGTCCCTGTTCTGTCCCTGGGCTGGCTGAACTGGGGAGGGGACAGTGCTGGGCCACATCTGCTGTGGGACTCTGGGACATCCCTGCTCCATCCCCACCCAGCCAGGGCGAGTGACCAGGGACACTCTGGACAGGGGACAGGGACAGCAGGGACAGCACCTGCCCAATGAGCCCGGAGGGGAGCAGGGAGGTGACACGTGTGGCATTGTCACAGCTGAGTTAGGGAGTATTTTTAGCAAATCTTGCCAAATATTTTCCCTGTCTGGAGGAGAGCATCTCACGTTGCCAGGGCAACCAGCACTCCTGCTCCTCGTTCAGGACCAAAAACGTGCCCAATAAAGATAGGAGGGGTGACAGCAGCACCACAGAGCTTGTGCCACTCTCCAGGGGACACCAGCAGGGACCAAGCCCCAGGAGTGGTGCTTTGCCTGGTGCTCACTGACCACCCAACTTCCTGGTCATCCTGGTCCCTGCTACTGGAGATGGGCACCGAGGAGTGGTGGCAGCTACTGGCAAAAGTCCCCATGGGCATCTCTGAGTGTCACCTGCTGCCCTGCCATGGCTGCAGAGCTCATGTGGGCAGTTGGGAAAGGTGCTCCCAGGGATGCCAGATCCTGGTGGCCCACATGGCAATGCGGAACCACATCACCAACACCAGCCTGGCCGGACTGGTTGGACTGGGAGAGGCAAGGATGTCCCCAAGATGTGACTCAGAGTGGCCAGGGCCATTGCTGGAGGCACAGATGGGAAAATTCCCAAACACTGAGGTGTGGGGGAAAGAGGAGCCCTGGGAGTGGGGATTTGGAGGCAATGGAGGCAGGGAAGGGCAGGAGAGCAGTGGCTGTCAGAGTGGAACTGGGCTGGGGGAGTGAGCAGAGGGAAGGGAGGCAGCCACCCTGCCTAACTGATCCTGCTGGCAGTGCCAGGGTGGGTGGGGAGAGGGGAAAGGCATTTTCCATGTCCCGTGTCAGCTCTGAAGACCTGGACATCAGCTTCGTGCTGGATGGAGGGAGCAGCCTGGTCCTCGGGGTGCTGGGCTGGAGGGATGGGGTGGGAGCGTGGCAGAGGGACCCCGGCTTCCCGGATTGTAAGGCTGTGACCCCACTCCTTCTGCCAGGGTGTCCCTGCCTGCCCCATCCCAACCCTCCTTCCAGCCCTGTGGGGAAGGCCCTGGATGCCAGGGGTGACAAATGGGACATGGGGTGGCAATAGGTGCTGGCAGCCCACAAAGCCAGCATCTCCAGGGCTGCATCAGCAGAGGGGTGTTCAGCAGGGCAGGGAGAGGATTCTACCCCTCGGCCCCCCTGGAGCACACACACATCCCACCCTGGGATCCTGGACCTGCGGGGGTCAGAGAGGACCCAGAGGGGACCATGGAGGTGGTCAGGGGCTGGAAGACCCTTTCCTGTTCTTTGTGGGGGAGCTGGGAGAGGTTCTGCAGCTCCTTCCTCCTCTCCCCTCTCCATCCTGGGAGAGCTGGGGCTGTCCAGCCTGGAGAAGAGCTTGAAGGCAGCCAGAGGGCTTGGAAAAACGACAGAAGCTTTTCCTCAAGCCAGGAGAAAGGGTGATGGTTTTAAACTGGAAGAGGGTGGATTTAGGTTGGACACAAAGAGAAGACGACTTGGGGGGCATCGGCTGCAGCGGGGTGCCCAGAGGATTCCCCATCCCTGGGGCAGCGAAGCTCAGGCATCCTGGGTGCCAGGGTACTCCACCGGCATCCCAGGAGGAATTGGTCAGATCCGGGAGCGGACGCAAATTCCCTTTGCTGGCGCTGGAAGCCAGATGGAGCCCGTCACTGCGCTACCGCCGTGCGGCCCTGCCGAGAGCTCCGGAAAGCGCGGGGGCCGCTCCCCCTGCTCAGCTCGGGGGTCCCCGCAGGGCCACAGGGACCCCTGGAGGGCACCGGGTGGGGTGTGACCCTGCCAAGGGCTGCCAGGGCTGGAGGAGAGCTGGCAAAGCTTCCCCCGGAGCTCCTGGATGTCGGAGCTGTTTCATCTCCCAGAGCTGCATTCCTGGGGCTGCGCTCAAGCTGCCCCTGACGAGAAGAGTGAAAATCCCTCAGGACAGAGCTGGGATTTGGATTTGGATCTGGTGGAGTTGTGTGGCTCAGTCCGGAATGGTGCCGGCGATTTCGAGCTGCAGTGACGCCCCCAAAACTTCATTTCTCAGCCCGAATCTGC
Organism: Lanius collurio; assembly: GCA_020086605.1. Lineage (NCBI taxonomy): Eukaryota > Metazoa > Chordata > Aves > Passeriformes > Laniidae > Lanius > Lanius collurio. The sequence continues at coordinate 933,219 of JACBWW010000024.1, read as the reverse complement.
TTTTTGTGGTGTTGCCCAGGACGAAATTGGCTTCGTATTCCCAACCCGAGGGAAAAGCGGTCGCTGTCATTCCTGGTGGCGGCACGGCACCACCACACGGGTGCGTTTGCAGAACTAAAGCCGTGTTTGCGTGCCCTAATGGCCCTCTGCCGGCTGGGACGGGCTCCCCGCGGCTCAGCGAGCCCCAAACCGGGGTCTCAGGGTCCGGGACAGCATCCCGGAGGTGTGGGGGTGGAGGTGCCCATCCTTGGGGTGTCCATGCGGGGCTGGGACCCCTCGGGACACGCCCGGGGAGTGGAGCTGCCGCTCAGCTCCTCCGTGTGCCCGAGCCCCCCCCGCGGCTCCCGAGCTCCCGGCGCCGTGGGCAGGGTGTGAATTCGGCTCCGCGCTGGGTGTGAAGAGACTGTGAATTCTCATCAACACTTTCATTACCTTAATAAAATTACTTCAGGTCTGTTAAGTTCTTTTGCAGAAAAACAAGCCGTAATTGCACGCTTTGCTCGCTTCTCCGTCCCCTGAGCCCCCCCAAACGCTCAGCCCCTGAGTCTGGCCTCTGTGGACCTCCCCCGAGGGGCTCTGGGGTCTCCTCCGGCAGCCTGGAACAGGTGAGGAGCTCTGCTTTTCACGGGGCTTCTGTCAGGATGGCCCCTCTCCCTCTCATCCCCTGAGCTCTGACAGACCCTAAGGAGTTATTCAGAGCTCTGGGCTTTTTTGAACATCATATTGTCAAAGCTTTTCTTCTGTGGGAGATATTCTTACCTAAACTCACCCACTCTACAGAAATAGCAGCAATAATAAGCCTGAAATGAGGAGATTAAGAGCTGGAATTCATTTTAGAATCGCAGAAGAGTTTGAGTTGGAAGGGACCTTTAAAGGTCTCCCAGTCCATCTGATTTTACTTCTGTTCAAGGTTTTCCAGGCTTCTCCACTCTGTCCTGCACTCCCTGTTACCCTCACTCTGACCTTGGAGATTCTGCAACAACTTTTGTCCCATTCCAGCCTGGCAGGTCCCAGTTTGGAGCCAGCAGCAGCACACAGACCAGAACAGCCTGGGTTTATCAGTCTGGGCTAATCCAGGCTTGTTTTGGTGCATGCTTTGCTTTAAAACGTGTTTTTCTGCACAGCATCTCTGATGTGAAGGGATGAATTGGGAAAGGTCTTTTAGCTTGGGCTAAACTCAGAGATCCTGGGACTTTTTGTGCAGCTCATTGGCACAGGAGGTTTGAGGACTGCAGAGATCAAGACAAAGCTGTGTGGAAGCAAACTGGATACTATGGGATGGTCTTGGAGCAGGTGGTTGGATTAGTGGGTTGATTAATGGGTTGATCAGACCTTGGAATCATGGAATGGTTTGGGTGGGAAGGGACCTTTAAGTCCATCTGGTCCCACCCCCTGCCATGGGCAGGGACACCTTCCACTATCCCAGGTGGTTCTAAGCCCTGTCCAGCCAGGCCTTGGGCACTGCCAGGGATCCAGGGGCAGCCACAGCTGCTCTGGGCACCCTGTGCCAGGGCCTGCCCACCCTCCCAGGGAACAATTCCTTCCCAAAATCCCATCTAGCCCTGCCCTCTAGTCACTCTAAATTTCTGCTCTATTATTTTAAAGTCTTTCCCCTTGTTCTATCACCATTGAAAAAGTCCCTCTCCCTCTTTGTTGTCAGCCCCCTAAAGCTCTGCAATATCCCTGCACAGGGGAGAGAGGCCAAACCTACAGCAGGTTTGGGAATGGTCCATGACAAAGGCTGGTACGCCCTCACTGACAGTATTGCTGCCCTTGGGGTGCTCCTGAGCTGCTGGTTCTGGTCTCTGCTGGGGGCTGAGCTGGGAATGCAGAAGCCTCCTGGGAAGTGCCACTGCTCTCCCTCTAGCAGCTCCCAGGATGGCTGTGAGATTCGGAGCCACCTTAAAATCGAGGTGGAAACCGCACCCTCTGGTAACCACAGTTGGTAGCAACAGCGCTGATCTCCCGGGAGAGGTTCCTTGGAGATCCTTGGATCCTTCCTTGGCTTCTCAGTCGCTGCCTGCCCAACCCTGTGCGAGATCCCGGTCTCTGAGCACATGGATCTTGGGATTGTTGCAGACAATGAGAATGTGAGTACTCTGACAGGGCACCTCGCTGACTGAAAGTTCAGGTATGAAGGTCCACAGCCCCTTCCCAGGTCATGGAACCAGTGCTCTGCCAGGGAAATCCCAGCTAGAAATGGGAGAAATGGCAGCTGGAAAGCCTGGCTAGAATGCATTCAGGTTCTGAAAAGCTCGATGTGCTGAGCTCTTCCAGCAGCAGCTGTGGGTGGGTGGCAGGGGGAGAGGAGGGCTCAGCTGGAGCTGCTCTGTGCCTGCAGGTGCAGCTGGAGGACAGGAACGAGGGGATGCACCACCTTGGAGACCCTCCGGAGGAGATGGGGAAGCTGCCTGGCTCCAAGACAGATTTCCCAGGCAGGATGGTCCTCAGTGAAGAGGAAAAACTGAAGGTAAAACTTTGGGAGTTGGGGAGAGCTGAGCTGTGAAGCCGTGTGAGGCCAGTAGAGCCACAGTGGAAAATCTAGGGGGAAATTCCTCCTCTAGAGGGGGATGTGTTGTGCTCAAACATCACTCTGGCCTCAGAATCCATCCACGGCCTTCACTGAATCCTTTCTCTCCCAGATTTCCAAAGACCTCGTGGATCTCCAGATCGAGACCAACAAAATGAAGGAGCGTTATGAGACTGAGAACTTCCAACTGAAAAATACGGTATCCACGTTTTGGAATAGCCCATTTCAGCCCTGCCAGTACCTCCACCCAGCTCTGCAGCTCCCACACACCCACCTTGCTTTGCTTGGCACCTTCTCCCAGCTTTAGATGGAGCTGGAGTCCCTCCCAGCACCCCAGATCCCAGGAACTCCCATGGAATCATCTCCCTGTGCTTGCTGCTGGCCTGGGCCACATCTAATCCTGCTGCCTCCCCTGTGCAGCTCCAGGCCCTGGAGAGCCGAGTGCAGGAGCTGGAGCTGTGTGGTGCCAGGGTCACAGAGGAGCGAGATTCCTTGTGGGAGCGCCTGCAGGCCCTGGAGAGCAGCCGGCAGCAGCTGGCAGAGGAGTTCATCATCCTGAAAAGCAACTACCTGGCCCTCGGCAGAGAGCTGGACCAGGAGGTGAGAGAGGCCACAGAGCTCATCCCAGGGCTCATCCCAGCGATCCCAGCTCCACCTCACATTTCCCTGCTGGGCAGGTACCTTGGTTGGCTTTCGGTTGTGCATCCCTGTCTCAGCTCAGGTCCAGGGAGGCTTCTCATGCAATTGTACAAAGGTTCTTGTTGAAGGGACCTCTCAAAGGCCACCGAGTCCACAAAAACCATCCAGTTCCACCCCTGCCATGGTAGGGACACCTTCCACTGTCCCAGATTGCTCCAAGCCCTGTCCAGCCTGGCCTTGGACACTGCCAGGGACCCTGTGCCAGGGCCGGCCCACCCTCCCAGGGAACAATTCCTTCCCAATATCCCATCCAGCCCTGCCCTCTGGCACTGGGAAGCCATTCCCTGTGCCCTGTCCCTCCATCCCTTGTCCCCAGTCCCTCTGCAGCTCTCCTGGAGCCCCTTCAGGCCTTGCAAGGGGCTCTGAGCTCTCCCTGGAGCCTTCTCCTCTCCAGGTGAGCACCCCCAGCTCTCCCAGCCTGGCTGCAGAGCAGAGGGGCTCCAGCCCTTGGAGCATCCCTGTGGCTTCCCCTGGACTCTCCCCAGCAGCTCCACATCCCTCTGCTGTTGGCCCCAGGGCTGGGGCAGCTCTGCAGGTGGGGTCTCACCTGAGGGGGCAGAATCCCCCCTCCCCTGCTGCCCATGCTGGGGCTCAGCCCAGCACGGGGGGCTCTGGGTCCCAACACACATGACCAGGACATGCCCAGACCCAGAGTCTCTGAGCTGTGACACTGCCCGGCCATGGGACTGTATCCATGGATTTAATGTAACAGAGCCCCCCCTCACAGCAGGGACAGAGCTGGGGACAGAGCTGGGACAGGGATGGGGACAGAGCTGGGGACGGTGCTGGGACAGAGCTGGGGACGGAGCTGGGACAGAGCCGGGGACAGAGCTGGGACAGGGATGGGGACAGAGCTG
>JACBWW010000024.1:913629-929124 GCA_020086605.1 Lanius collurio | reverse complement strand
GGGATGGGGACAGAGCTGTGGACGGTGCTGGGACAGAGCTGGGGACGGAGCTGGGACAGAGCCGGGGACAGAGCTGGGAGAGAGCCGGGGACAGGGATGGGACAGAGCTGGGGACAGAGCTGGGACAGGGCTGGGGACAGAGCTGGGGACAGAGCTGGGGACAGAGCTGGGGACAGGGCCCACGCTGACCCGCTGCTCCCCCGGCACCCCGCGGGCAGAGCGCTCCCGCTCCCCCGTTGGCCCCACGGCGCTGCCCGGAGGTCACGGCGGGGCTGCCCGGGGCCGGTCCCTCGGCGCTGCCAGCGCGCTTTGTTTCCCTTTTTTTCTGCTTGGCTTGCGCAGCCCGCACGTGAACGGATTGGAGCCGCTCTCATTTCGGGCGGCGGCAGGAAGGGGCCTGGCAGCTTTCAGGTCGGCAAGTTTATAAAAACACCGAATTCAAGCAAGTTTCTGATGGTTCCTTAAGAGACAGACTGACTGCTAGCTTAGCAATGATTAACCAGAGGCTTTCGGACCCAGATTTGTGCATTTCTTTGGCTACTTCAATAGTCCTTCCTCTGTCCCCTCCCTCTCCCCCCTCCCGCTTGTCCTTTTTGAGTTGGATGGAATGACTGACACCCTCCTGCCTGCCTCACTCCCTCCCTCCCCCAGCAGATAGTTCTGCTGCTTCAGCTCAGTGACCTGGTTTTCCACGCCGAGCTGTGCTGGGAAGACGTGGAGCAGGAATGCTGCTTCGGTCCAGTGTGTCTGGATGGTCTCTGGCAGAGCAGGACACAGGATAATGATATTCCGTGAGTTAGTGACCCTTGTGGAGAGCTCGTTTGTCTCCCAGAAGCTGAGAAATGGGAATTTCTCACAAGGAAGCCAACTCAGCTCTTGCAGGGGGTGATCCCACCCCGTGATCCCGCTGGAGAACGAGGCAGAGCCGCTCTGCTCCCGGTCCTGCCAGGCTCAGGGAGGAGTAGTTCAGCCATCAGCACTCTCAGCTGCTGCTTCTCCCCAAGGGGGTGCAATATATCTGTCAAAAATTGGATTTTCAGGCAGCTGACGTCTCTAAACGGTGGGTTTAGCAGGTTAGTGGTAATAACACATTGCTTTCACATGGATCTTGGAATGTTTCAGAGAGTCAAAGCACGTGGATTCAGTTTTGTGCCTATCTAGGCATCCTGAAGAACCACAGAGTCAGGGAATGCTTTGGGTTGGAAGGGGACTTTAAAGCCCATCTCATTCCACCTCATGCCATGGGACACCTTCCCCTAGACAAAGCTGCTCCAAGAAGTGGTGAAGCGGGTCCAGAAGCCAGGGGTGAATTCCTTGGATGTCCTCCATGTGCCGAGGAGTTTACCCCAGCTCCTTGGCTCCGACTCCCAAAAATCCCTGCCTGAAGCCAGAGAGGCTCCGACTTGGCAGCCTGGGACTTGTCGCGACATGGGCCTCTTGCTCATTATTTTCCCAGTGCGGACTTTCCCAAAGGAAACGGGAAAAGCAGCCTGCGGTTCTGCCCCCTCCCCTTCCCCGGCGCTCTTCTGGGGGAGACAATGAACCTTTTACACATTCCCAATTACAAGTGCTACTTGTGACCTTGCCAATATGTTGTCATGGCTGCTTGGCTCAGGAGCAGCTCGGCGAGCTCATTCACGGCCCCTTGTCCGGGAACAGTCGGAGCCTCTGAGTTGTCGCGGCTCCTTTGTCCGCGGGATTCACGCACCGCCCCGGCTCTGTCCGGCCGCAGGAGCCGGCCTTGCCCGGCCCTTGGGAAGCGCCTCGCAGGAGATGCCAGGCAGGCACTCGGAGCCTGTTTTCTGGCTCGCTGTAAATTCTTCCTTTTCAAGGCTCTGACCTCTCCTCGCTCTCCGTTTCCTTCTCCTTTTGTCCCCCGCGCTCGCAGCGGCTGCGGCGGCAGCCCCGGAGGGGACCCGAACGCGCTCCGGGTTCCTCGCCGGGGTTTTCCCTGGAGCTACGCCAGGCTCGGCAGCTCCGGGAAGGCAGTGAAGCCCAACTCCAACCGGGGGTGCCTTTTTTTTTTTTTTTTTTTTTTTTGCTCAACCGGTCCTTGTGACCCCTGTGATCAAATTGTCGGGGCTGACAGCTGCAGATGGATCGCTGCGGGCCGGGGAACAAGCGGGCTGTCTCTGCGGAGCTGTCAGGTTTCACAGCTGTATATCTCACCTCTTTGTCAGCCTCCTTTCTCCTCACTCTCCCCCAGCCCACCCCGTGCTATCTTTTGATAAGCTATTCTCTCCACGGATGACTCAGATGACCTCTGCCTCCCATCCTCCCGATTCACTGCCATGGTAACAATTACTCAAGCTTGTCCCCAGTCATAAACCCCATCAAAGCTTTGTTATCTACACAGAAACCCTCCTGGGAGACACGAATTCCCCCAGTGTTCCTTCCAGATCACCTGTAACAGAGCTTTTCTCATTCAGATCCTCTTTATCTTTTGGAAATGTGTCACTTCACACCAGCACCGCTTTGAATCTCGCTGCCTACACGGGGCTGTGGGCTGGCTGCTGCTGGGGGGATGCATTCCAAGCAAACTGGGATTATGTCATGATGGATGGATGGATGGATGGATGGATGGATGGATGGATGGATGGATGGATGGATGGATGGATGGATGGATGGATGGATGGATGGATGGATGGATGGCCCTTCTCCTTGCCTTGTGGAGCCCAGCACTGTTCAAAGCTGTTCCATGGGGAAAGATGTTCCTGAAGTGTTGGGAAGCTGCTTGGAGGGGGCTGGAGGCCTGGAGAGGTGGTGGCAGAGCTGTGCCCAGGGCTGGCACTGGGACCTGGATTTGAGTGTGACAGTGAGATGTGCAGAGGGATAATATTCCGTGGGAACAGCCCTGCTGCCTGGCAGTGCACTGCCATGAGAAGCAGAAAATCACAGGTTTCCTTGGACATGTGAGACAGAACTGAAATTAAAATTCAACTTGGGGAGGGGAAGGGGTGCCTGCTTGGAGCACACCCCAGGAGCAGCAAGGGCTGTGCTGACCAGAGGGGGATTTTCAGAAGCTCTTTCCTTCTCGTTTGACCTGACAGGTGATGAGGAATGAGGAGCTGACCCAAGAGCTGCTCAGCCTGGCCAAAGAGAGCATCCACCCCGCTGGCTCGGGCCAGCAATCCTCCTCCGAGCTGCCAAGAGGGAGAGCAGCTGGACATCCCCGCTCTGCTCGGAGGGGGAAGGTAAGGGACTCTCTGCCCTTCCACCAGCCCCTTGGAGAACAGGGATCTACCAGGCCCCTTCTTCTCTCTCTCCCCAAACCAGCCTGAAGAGGCAGCTGCCCCTGAACACGAGCAGCAGGAGCTGGAAAGAAATGTGAGTGTGTGGGGGTCTGCTGCTGGATCCTTGGGAAGCAGAGGGGGGATTGGTTCCAACCATGGCTGGCACCTCCTGGTGCTAACTTGAGTTCTGTGGATCAGCTGATGCCTTGATTCATTTTAAATCCTTTTTTTAAACTCCACAGTTGCAAAACGAGATGGGAATAACTCCAGATGTGCAGGCAGAGCTGAGGGGGGCAGAGGTGATTCCCTGGGTCCATGCCTGGCAGGGGGAACACAGACAGGAGTGTAGAAGCCAACAAATGCAGAGGACACTTTTTTTCCTTCTTTCTCCCACTTGAGAAAGCTGGGGGTGATGCAGCACCCAAAACTGAGAGCGCAGAGATGGTCCCTTCCTCCTCCCCATCTGCAGCCCCTGCAAAACCAGCTTGGGCTCCGCCACCGGCTCCTGCTGGGAATCTGACTCTCAACGTGAGCGTTTCCCTCGGGAGAGCCACACGTGTGCACCTCCACGTGCCCTGGCTGCACACCAGACACCATTCCTGCCGTGTGAGAGGGCACCAGTCCCTCCCAGTTAAACCAGTCCTTCCCCCAGCATGTCCCTGCTCAGCTGGATGAGCGCTCAGCTCGAGGTTCTCCTCACGTTGTCCTCTCTTCACTCAGCCTTCTGCCTCATCTTCCTCTTCATGTGTCCCTCAGTTGCTTGGAAACCAGGATCACATAAAAGTGGAGCTTGAAAAGCTGAAGAAAGCCCACAATGAGCAGCAGCAGAAGCTGGAGGAGCGAGTGTGAGTGTCGGGGGCACGTCCCTCTGCTGGGCCAGGTGTTTGTGGGACCTGCTGCAGCTGGATTTGGTCCATGGGAGCAGGGGAGGAGGCAGCCTGCCTTTGGTGGGGTACAGGGAAGGAATGATGATCCCCTCTTGGAAGAAGTGAGGCCCCAAAGGAAAACCTGATGTTTTCAAGGCTCTTTTGAGAGTCAGCTGTCAGGTTAAAGTTGGTGGTATTTAGGAACACCTTGAAAATCCTCTGTGACACACAGGAAATGTGTGACAGCCCAGAGATGAATCCAGCCCAGCCCTTACCCCCATACTGGGCTTTCCATCACCTTGGGATGGGGTTGATGTCCCAGGAAAGGCTACCCCAGCAGGGATGCTACAGGACTTGACCCTCCGAGCTGCGAAGGGTGTTCACCTTTAGCAGGGAGAGGTTTTGTGGCACTGCTTGACACACATTTGGGGGCTGGCAGCTGCTGCTGGGAGATTTCTGTCATTCCAAAGCAATTTTCTTCCCAAAGCTGGCTGTAGTGGACCTATGGAGAATCACAGAATCCTGGAATGTTTGGGTTGGAGGGGACCTTAAAACCCATCCCATTCCAACCCTGCCATGGGCAGAGACACCTCCCACTATCCCAGGTTGTCCCAAGCCCCATCCAACTTGGCCTTGAACACTTCCAGGGATGGAGAAGGAGTTTGGGGGTTAAAATAAACCCAGCTTCTTCCTGTGTGTCCAGGCTGGCGCTGGGGAAGGAGCTGCAGGAGGCGAAGGGAGCGGTCGGGGACAGCCGGCAGCGGCTGGCGGAGCAGTCAGCGGTGAGGACGGGCTTCCCTCACCTCATCCGGCTGCCATGAGCTCCTCCCGAGCTGGCACGGCTGGGATGCCCTGAATCCAGGTGCTCCAACACCTCTCCCTCTCCAGGGAGCTCATCACACTGAGGTTCCCCCGTGCAGTTTCCCCCTGCACGTGGTGGAAGTGCTGCCTGCAAAGGCGGTGGGAGGAATTTTGTTTGCTGGTTTTCAGCAAGAGTTGGTGGAATCGCTGGGGTGGGGGGTGGCAAATGGTAGAAATTAGCAGGGGAATAGGGATTCTAAACATTTCCAGTGGGTTCCTCTGAAAATCCAGGCCCTTCCCAGCTCGAGTGAAGCCAAATATCTGGAAATGAGGACCCTGGGCTCTTATGGAGCGCCTCAGCTCCCCCTCCTTGGCCGGACGACCAGGGCAGCAGGGTTTTTGTTTGCTGTGCCAGGTGCTGCTCACATCCCAGAGCCAGCTCCAGGAGGTGGAGGCAGAGAACGCACGGCTGCAGCTCCGGCTGAAGGAGCTGAACGAGGAATATCGCGCCCGGCTGGCACAGTACATCAGGGACGTGGCGGTGGGTACCCCCAGCCAGGGGCTCTCCTGCACCAGGCAGGGGTCACAGACTCATGGAATGTCCTGAGTGGGAAGGGACCCACAGGGATCATGGATCCAGCCCCTGGCCCTGCACAGACCCCCCAACAACCCCAGCCTGGGCATCCCTGGCAGTGCTGTCACTCCTGGAGCTCTGGCAGCCTTGGGGCTGTGCCCATTCCCTGGGGAGCCTGGGCAGTGCCCAGCACCCTCTGAGGGAAGAACCTTTTCCTAAAATCCAGCCCAAACCTCCCCTGACACAGCTGCAGCCATTCCCTCAGGTCTCTCCATGCTGGCACCCTCCTCTTGTAGGCTGCTGCCAATAAGTAAGTAAAGAAAGAGGTTTTTTAACCCCTGTAATCTGACCAGGAAAAGTCCCAGTAGAAGCTCACAGATAATTTTGTGTGGTCATACAGGAAATCTGTGCAGAAGGGGGCTGGCATAGAATCATGGAATGGGTTGGAAGGGACTTTGAAGATCACCCAGTTCCCCTGCCATAGCAGGGACACCTCCCACTGTCCCAGGCTGATCCAAGCCCCATCCAACCTGGCCTTGGACACTGCCAGGGATCCAGGGGCAGCCACAGCTGCTCTGGGCACCCTGTGCCAGGGCCTGCCCACCCTCCCAGGGAACAATTCCTTCCCAATACCCCATCCAACCCTGCCCTCTGGCAGTGGGAAGCTGTTCCCCCTGGATTCCCCTCTCTGTGCATTTACAGAACTACATGGACAGCAAACCCAGCAGCGTGGCAGGACATGACAAGGCCCCAGCTGGCCAGGCTGCCATGAAGCACTTTGTGGACAGCGTGCTCAGGGACATCCGGGCTTCCTACAAGTCCCGGGAGGAGCAGCTGGCACGGGCAGCACGAGGGTACAAGAAACGCATGAAGGACTTGGCCAAGAAGCACGAGAACCTGCTGATCGCCTACGGGTAAATCTCAGCCACCTCCTCCCTCAGGACCCAGTGGGAAAGCCCCGTAGCAGCCACCCCCTGCCCCAGAAGGAGGCAAACACGGCTCCCAGGTGGAGCAGAGGACCTGGAAAGCACATTTATCTCCCTGCTGCCGGCAATGCGGGATCACGCTGCCTCCAGCTGCACATCAGGGTGCTCTGGACCCCATGGAGCTGCTTTGCACATATGTTCCTCCCACTTAAAATGCAGGGTGAGAGATGGATCCCACGGTGGATGGTGGGGAAATGCAGAGGTACCACAAATAGCTCCACCTCCCAGCCCGTCCCTGCAGTGCTCTCAGCTCTCTCGGCAGCTTGGGCTGTGGGAAGCAGCAGAAATACTTGTGGTATAAAAGCCAAAAATAGCTCTAGGACAAGCTCCCCTCAGAAAGTCTCCCACTTGTCCTTCATAGGTGGCCAGAACCGGCAGGTCCCAGTGAGTGGCACCTTCAGGAGCAGCAGAACTGCCCGGTGATGTTGCCCAAACCGGGGACTGACCCCTGTGGCTCGTTACAGGCGGCAGCGGGAGCAGCTCCGCTCTCTGGGGAGCAGCACCGGGGATTGTGGCCCTGCCGAGCTCCACTTGTCCATCACGGACCCAGAGCTGCTGACAAACAGCTCCCGGGAGCTGAACCGGCTGCGGGAGGAAAAGGCAAAGCTGGAGATGCAGCTCCAGGAGCTGCAGAAGGTGGGGAGCTGGGGCTTGGTGGGAAGAGTTTGTGAGCTGCAGATTGAGCCCCTTCCTGAGGCACTTCTAGGATTGGTTTGGTTGGCAAAGCCCTCTCAGATCGTTGAGTGCAGCCCTTCCCCCAGAGCTGCTGAGGCCACCACTGAGCCCAAGTGCCACATCCATCCTCTTCCGGAGGGTTTGCTGTGCCTGTGGCACAGGCAGGGAACACAACAGTCATGTCACAAAATCATGGAATCGTGGAATGGTTTGGGTTGGAAGGAGCCTTAAAGCTCATCCCATCCCACCCCCTGCCATGGGCAGGAACACCTTCCACTAGCCCAGGCTGCTCCAAGCCCCGTCCAGCCTGGCCTTAGACACTTCCAGGGATTGGGAAATGTCCTCCCACTGGGCAATGTGGCTCTTGATTTGCACAGGATGCATTTATTCAACAATTCAGAGGATGAGAGACCTAAGACCTTCAGAGTGTACAGCCCATCATTTCCTTGCCATGGCACTGGTGGCTGTGGGAGTGCTGGGACACCTTGGGCCACTTCCAAGGGGCCTTAGAGCAAAGAGGGAGAATGTCTTTTTATATGTGCAGATAGTGACAGGACCAAGGGAATGGATTTAAACTAAAAGAGGAGAGATTTAGATTGGATGTAAGGAAGGAATTCCTCCCTGGGAGTGTGGGCAGGCTCTGGCACAGGGTGCCCAGAGCAGCTGTGGCTGCCCCTGGATCCCTGGCAGTGCCCAAGGCCAGGCTGGACAGGGCTTGGAGCACCTGGGACAGTGGGAGGTGTCCCTGCCCATGGCAGAGGTGGGATCATCTGTAAGGTCCCTTCCAGCCTAACCCATTCCCTGACATGATTTCTCTGAAAGCAGCAGGATCTGGGATTGCAGTGGGTTCATGTTCACAGGAATTCTCTTCCCCCATTGCCTCCAGAAAAGCCTGAAAGAAGCCTCTGCCCTTCCAGTGCCTCGGGAGCAGTGAGTGCTGTTTCTTTCTTGGGATCTCTGTCATTCCAAATTCTCACAGTTGTGTGGATTGAGGGATCTCTTTTGCCTGGTTGGAGGCAGCAATAAGCAGGGAGAGGGAGCTGCTGGGGGCTGTTTTGGGAAGGAGAGGCAGCTGTCCCCTCAGCACAGCGCGTCCTGCAGGAAGAGGGCTGGTCACTGGGCCTCGATCCAAGAAAGCTCTTAAGCACATATTTGATTTAATCATGTTTTTAGTCCCACTGACCTCTTTAAAAGCCAAAGTTAAGCAGATGTCCAAGCACACTGGTGGATCACAACCTGAGAAAGGCCTGTGAGACACCACCAGTTTGGGATGGTTCTGTTTTCCCTCCTTCCCAGTGCAGGAGTTGGGCTGGAACCCTTTGGTGCTGCTGGGCTGGTGCCTCCCTGGCTTCCCAACAAGCGCTGGAGTTGCTAAATTTTGATGGGTCTCTTCCCCCTGCTCCATTATCCTGCTAAAACTCAACCAACTATAGCTGTGGAGGGCTGGAACACAGCGCAGCAGAAACCTGAGCTGCAGTTTTTCAGCCTTCTAAAAGAGGTGGTCACCTAGAAAACATGTCAAATATTCCATTAGCTGGATGCCACTGAGGAGTGGGGCAGTGCCAGAGCCTCTGGAGGGGTGTCTCAGGCACAAGCTTGAGCCTCAACCAGCCCCAGCCACGTTTTCCACACTGAAAATAGCAATGATCCATGAGTAAATGCAGTGAGTTGGGCAGAGCATGGCATGGAAAGCCCAGAACGTGAATCTCAGCCATGCATCTCGTCTTTTGGGTTTTTTTTAACTGCCGAGAGACCCCACACACTTCAAACACTGATGGGTTAATCCGTGCTGCCACCTTGTTCCTCCAGCTACGGACAGGAATCCCGGCGTTCCCGCAGCACCCCAGCTCCAATTCCCGCTGCTTCTTGCCTTTATCAGAGAACACTTTGGGCTGGCAGGGACCTTCAAGCCCAGCTCCTTCCACCTCCCCTGCTGTGGGGGTTTACCAGCTGCACCAATTCCCTGCTTATTGTTCCCTTCTCCTCTTGCTCCCACGAAATCCCAGCCGGGATCTCCCGGGCCGGGAAGCTGCGGCCAGCGGAGGGAACGGGGGGAGCACACAATGCATTCCTGCCTTCACACAGCCCCAGTGCCCGAGCCTCAGATGTGACCTGTATTTTCCTCCCGGAGGCTGGGACGGGGTGGGAAGGGCTTTCCCACGCCGGGCTGTGCAGACAGCTCACCTCTTGTGCTCGCTGACCAGAAGGGACGGTCCCTGCTCCAAACAAGGGGCAGTGCCAGCCTTTGGCACTGGTGGCTCCCTGTTCCCATCAACAAAGCTGCAGGTTCAGGGCTCTTCCTTCGTGGATGTTGTTTGGAACAGCCCCAGGCTGTGGGTGGGGAGTCCCAGGTTGGCAGAAGGGCTGGGAATCCCCGGTGGTGCCGCACACCCTGGGGGACTTTGGGCACGGGGACAAGAAAGGTTCCAGTGCTGGGGATCGTAGTGGGATGGGCACCAGTTGTGTGGGGCTGTGGGGGGCTGTGGAGGGGCTGGGTGGGATGTCTGGGCATGATCCAAACGAGCTCTTCTGTCCCAGGCAGCTGGATGAGGAGGGCTGGGCAGAGGTCAGGAAGCAGCTCCGGGAATTCACACTCAACACCCAGGTAAAGGCCCAGAACAGCCCACGGCAGTCAGAGCCCATCGCTCACCCACATGGCAAAGTGGGGCTGACACGCTGCCCCAGGCTGGAGCAGGGAGACTTCCACAGAGCCACACAATGTCCTGAGTGGGAAGGGACCCACAGGGATCACCCAGTCCCACCTTGTCCCCGCACAGACACCCCAACAACCCCACCCTGGGCATCCCTGGCAGCGCTGTCCAAATGCTCCTGGAGCTCTGGCAGCCTTGGGGCCGTGCCCATCCCCTGGGATCACCTTCCATGGGGCCTTGGTGGGGCTTTGGCCTCAACCCTCCAAGTGATGCTGGCAGGTCCCAGCTGGAGGTGTCTCAAGGCTCCACTGTCCCTGCTACCTAAGGAAGCAGAGCAGCCCCTTATCACTCCTGCCCCCATTTCAGAGCAACCTTCTGGCATCTCTGATACAAACTGGGGCTGATTTTTCCCCTGTGCTGACACCTCCAGTCCTGGGGGCACTTTTGGGCCCATCATGACAGGAAGGACATTGGAGCTGGAGCGTGGCCAGAGAAGGGAACAGAGCTGGGAAGGGGCTGGAGCCCCAGGAGCAGCTGAGGGAGCTGGGAAAGGGGCTCAGCCTGGAGCAAAGGAGGCTCAGGGGGGACCTTGTGGCTCTGCACAACTCCCTGACAGGAGGGGGCTCAGGGGGGGTCGGGCTCTGCTCCCAGGGAACAGGGACAGGAGGAGAGGGAACGGCCTCAGGGTGGGCCAGGGGAAGGTTTAGGTTGGATATTGGGAAAATTCCTTCATGGAAGGGTGGTCAGGCACTGGCACAGCTGCCCAGGGCAGTGCTGGGGTGACCATCCCTGGGGGGATTTAAAAGCCGTGTGGATGTGGCACTTGGGGACACGGGTCAGTGGTGGCCCTGGCAGTGCCAGGTTAACACCTGGATTCAACCTGGTTCAAGTCTAGGCTGAATCTGAGTCAGCTCCCCAGTCTGGTTCCTGCTGGGTGCAGGGATATTTGCCCCCATGTCGCCCCTTTCCCTGTCCAGAGCAGCCTGAGGAGGTGCTCCACCATTCCTGGGGGTGGCAAGCTGAACCCCTGCACTGGGTGCACCTCTGTGGCCAAAAGAAGGGAGGTGTTGTGGCTGAGAGGTCAGACTGGTGGGCAAGTGGTCACAAGGTCGGACTCCCCCAGCAGAGAGGGGCTGAGCAACAACACTCCCACCTCACAGATATCACTTTTTTTTCTGTGTTTTCTTCATGTTTCTTTATCCCTCCAGGAGGATCTGGAGCAGGAGAGGAGCCAGCTGCTGACCCGGGCTGTGGTGGCAGAGGAGCAGGTGTCAGAGCTGCAGGAGTACATAGATCAGCACCTTGCCAGGTGAGATGAGGGATCCCCCCCTCGTGCTCCCACGTCCTCTCCCAGGCTCGGTGCCAGTGACACCCCCGTGCCCGCTGCTGACCTGGCAGGGCTCTGCCAGCATGGCAGATGTCCCACTGCTCCTCCAGCTGTGCAGGCAGCTGCCACCACCTCTTGTCCCCCCGGGCAGCAGGACAGACATGCCCTGCCTCAGGCGTCCTTCCCTGCGTGCTCACCCATCCTTGGGAGGAACCAGAATCATGGAATGGGTTGGGTGGGAAGGGACATCAGTGTTCACCCAGTTCCACCCCTGGGGAATCACAGGAGCAACAGGCAGGCACACCTTCCCCTATCCCAGCTTGCTCCAAGCCCCGTCCAGCCTGGCCTTGGGCACTGCCAGGGATCCAGGGGCAGCCACAGCTGCTCTGGGCACCCTGTGCCAGGGCCTGCCCACCCTCCCAGGGAACAATTCCTGCCCAATATCCCATCCAGCCCTGCCCTCTGGCACTGGGAAGCCATTCCCCATGCCCTGTCACTTTATGCCATTGTCCCAAGTTCCTCTCCTGCTCTCTTGGAGCCCCTTTAGGCACTGGAAGGGGCTCTGAGGTCTCCCTGGAACCTTCACAGGAACCTAAAACCTAAAGCCTAATCTAAAGCCTAAAACTTTTAGAGTTCTTTTTTTCACAGGTTCTAATCTAAATCCTCCCAGCAGCTCCTGATCTGTGTTCCCCTCTCCCTGGCTCATCCTGCTCCGGAGCAGGGAGCACAGCTGGGAAGGGCAGGGAAGGGAGAGGACCCCAGCAGTGCCAGGGCACGACCCACCTGCCCCTGCCGTGACTCCCCGGCCAGCTCAGCCATGAGCTGGGGTCAGGCTCTGCCCTTAGCCAGCCCATCAGCACCTGCTCCTCAGGACAGGCTGTGGGATGGATGTTCCAGGCTCAGCCCCTGGCAGGGCTCATGGCCTGGGGACGGTGAGCACCAGGTGGTGACAGTGCCACTCCCACTGCAGGTACAAGCAGGAGATCCTCCGGCTGAGGAACGCCGAGGGCAGCGAGGTGCCCCGAGCGCCGAGTGCCAGGACCACCAGCCACCAGCCATAGCAGCCCCAGCCCTGGCAACACCAGGATCCCAAGGGGGGGGGCGTTTTATGGACTGCCAGGCAAGGATCCTGCCAGGGCAGGGAGCTGGGAACAGCGAGGGAACCCACGTGGGTGCTCCTGGTCTCAAGTTCACAGGACTACAACAAGACAACTGCACCTCGTCTGTCCCCAGCCCCTGCACAGGAATTCTGCTCCTCCCTGAGCACACCTCGGACACTGGGGCAGCTTCCCAGGCAGCTCTTTACTGCTGGGCTGCAGGGACAGGTTCCTGCTCTGGCTGTAACGTTTTTCCTGGATGAGAGCTGGACCTGGACCAAGGGCTGCTCCTGCCTCGCTCCCCTCGTGGCTCCTGTGAGATGGAGCCATGGCTGGCTCAGGCCAGGATTCCTTCTGGGCATGGACAAAGGGATGAGCTGCTCTTTTACTGGGAGGGTGGTGAAAGGGTGCCCAGAGAAGCTGTGGCTGCCCCTGGCTCCCTGGCAGTGTCCAAGGCCAGGTTTGGATGGGGCTTGGAGCAGCCTGGGACAGTGGGAGGTGTCCCTGCCATGGCAGGGGTGCAATGGGATGAGCTTTAAGGTCCCTTCCCACCCAACTCATTCCACGATTCTGTGACTCTGTGGTGGGAAAACCTCATTTTCCTCTGTGTTTGAGGAAACAGTTTATATGGGTGAGCAGGGCCACAGTGATCCTTCACGAGGTGAGCTGGAAATGGCAGAGCAAAGCCCAAGTCCAGGAGCAGCAGCTGCTCCAAGTCCAGGACCATCCAGCAGCTCAAAGACAAAGAAAAACCTCAGAGGAACAGTCAACCAAAACTTTATTTTTAAAAATTAAATAGAAATAAAGTAGCAATTGTCCAGAAAGAGGCACTGGAGCTTTATCCCTTAAATCCTGCATTAACCCCAGGATTTCTAGGTGTCATTTTCTCCATCCTCGCTTTACTCAAACTCTTTGGAAAAACTCAGCATTGCCACCCTGCAAGGCCCCAGGACAAGCACTGCTGTCCTGAGCTGAGCCAAGGGCTGGAGACGCTCTGACCCTTAATGTCAGGCTTAACGAGGCTGGTGTTAAACTGGACTTAACGAGGCTGGTGTCAGATCCGGCTTCCCTGGGCGCTGCCCTGCACTTCCTGCCGCACCTCCTTCATGTCATAGGCCCAGACCTGCTCCAGCCCCTGCCCCAGGGTGCTGCTGGGGGTCCAGGAGGGGAAGGGGAAGCGTCCAGCCACCACCCGGGCGTCGTCGGGCAGTTCTGCCAGGAGCTTGGTGGCCAAGGGAGGTTTCTGGGGAGAGAGACACAGCCAGGGACAGGCAGTCTTAGGGCACGGGCACACAGTGGCAGTGCCACCAGGGACCACGGGGCAGCTTCTGGGGCATCAACCAAAGCTGGTGCTGGCCCTGGGTAAGGCCGGGACTTGGAGCAAGTGATGAGCAGCAGGACAAGGGGAAATGGCCTCAAGTTGCACCAGGGGAGGTTTAGGTTGGATATTGGGAAAATTTCTTCATGGGAAGGGTGGTCAGGCACAGCTGCCCAGGGCAGTGCTGGGGTCACCACCCCTGCAGGGATTTAACAGACATGGATGTGGCACTTGGGGACATGGGTCAGTGTCCCCAAGTGCCTTAAATCCTGCATTAACCCCAGGATTTCTAGGTGTCATTTTCTCTTCCCTTGCTTTACTCAAACTCTTTGGAAAAACGCAGGACTGCCTTGGCAGTGCTGGGGGAATGGTGGGACTCCATCTCAGAGGGGTTTTCCAACCTAAATGATTCTATGATTCTGTGAATCCTAATGCTGTGTAGCCCCAAACCACTCCCCTACAGCGATGCCCACTTGGCCTTACTCCATCCCAGACCCCCTCTTTTTCCCAAGAAAATCCCCCTCGAGCTGGCCCAGAACCACTCTGGGTGTGAGGGACGGACTCACCACACTGGGGGCCAGGAACACGATCACGTTGTGGCAGTCGGAAAGGTTCACCTTAAACAGAAGGAAAAGGGGAATCACAGGAGCAACAGGCAGAGCAGGAGCAACTGCTTCAGTGTCCAAGCCTTGTGGGTGATCTTTGGAACCTTGGAGGGAGCAAAGGTGCCCCAAAACGTGCGGGATGGGGAAGTGTGAGTGTGAAAGCAGCACCTCTTGGAAAACACCTGCCTCCAGCACCATCCCAGAACCACATTCCCTCATGGATTCTCTCTGGTCAGGCTGCAAATACCTTCTGTCAGCTCATTGCTGCAGGTGACCCTGCCAGCAGCACCCAGACCTCTCCTCAGAGCTGCTCCAAGCAGCAGAACTGGCTGCCCCAAAGATCATTTTCCACCTCCCAGGAGCAGTGTGGGATGGGGAAGGAGCAAGCAGCCATCAGCAAATCCATCCTGGAGTTGCAAACCGAGCTCTGGCCCTGCCCTGAGCGCATCCAGACCCTCAGGATGGTGTTACCTTCCACAGATCCTCCTTCAGGAAGGAGACCTTCCCATGGTACCCGGCCTTCCAGGCACGGTAGTTGGCCAGACACAGCAGCCAGGGGTTGAGCTCATAGCCCAGGGCTGGCCTCAGCCCCTGCCTGTGAGCCTCGAGCACCTGGAGAGGGAGACAGGGAGGGCTGGAACTCAAACCATCTCAGTGCTGGGTCTGGGGGAGGATTTGGGTGGGCAGGGGCTGTTGCCCAGCTCCACTCAACCCATCCTGCTGGCTCATGGGCAGGGTGACCTCGGTGCTCAGCACCACTCAGAGCCCTCATTCCCACCTGCTGCCTGCATGTGATGTCTTTTAGGGCTGTCAAAGACCACCTATGACCATCTAGAGCCACCCTGGACCACCTAGGACTGCTTAGAACCACCTGGGGCTGTTTAGAGCCACCTAGGACATTGTAGGGTCACCTAGGACTCCCTAGGACCATTTAGTACCACCTAGGAACATCTAGGGACACTTAGAACTATTTAGAACCACCTAGAGCTGTCTAGGACCATCTAGGACCCTCTGGGACCACCTGGGATGGTCCTGGACCATAGCCAGGAGGGCCACCCAGAAGCACAGCCAGAAGCCAGGCAGCAGCCGGGTGGGGGTCTCCCCTCCGCCCTCCCCGTGCGTGCAGCCCCCCTCACTGCCCTTCGCCCACCCTGGACACCCCAAAATTCCCCAGGACCCAGCCCTTACGAGCCGTCCATCTCCGGATCCCAGATCCACGGTCTTCCCGGCGCGCCCCCGCAGCAGTGCCAGGGCGTTGGCCACTTGCCGGGGGCTGGAGGGCTGGTAGGGCACCTGGGGGGGCACAGGGGGGTCAGGGAAGGGTCAGGGTGCGGGGGCCGGGGATGGAGGGCTCGGGGGGTC
>JACBWW010000024.1:876832-888682 GCA_020086605.1 Lanius collurio | reverse complement strand
CGCAACAGTGTGAACCATCCTTCCACCCCTGCATTCCCCCACCCACCACCCCTCTCTCCCTGCACACCCAGCTGCCAGCCCAGCCCTGCCCGTACCCCCCCGCATCATTCCCCGTGTCCCGCACCCTCACCTCGCCTCTCCCGGTGCCGATGCCGGTGCCTTCCCATCGCGCTCCATTATCGCTGCCGGTGACCGTGTCCCTTTAACAGGCTCCGCTGGTGACACGCGTGTGCGTGTGTGCAAACGCGCGTGTGCGTGTGCTCCCAGCTCCTCGGGCTGGCTGGCAGGAGGGACCCCCCTTCTCCATCCCCCCGGATCCGGATCCGGCCCCATTCCCCCCCTCCACTCCCCGCTTATTTTTCCTGTTGTTTCGCGGGGTTGGGGCGGGGGCCGGGCGGGATCCGGCCCCTTTGCCAACGGGGATTTTGGGGGGGATTATTCGCCGTTTTCTTCCTGGTGGGATTTTTTGCTGCAACCGAAAGAAGACGGGCACAAGGCATGGCATGAGCTTCGGCAGACGGGGCTGGAGGTAAGAGTCGCTCGGGAAAACCCTTTACAACACAAAGCCGGTGCCGGGGTCGGTGCCGATGCCGGGGTCGGTGGCGGTTCCTGTTCTACCAGTACCGGTACCGGCACCGGCACCGCAGCCACCCCCAGCCGCATCCCGCATCATGGAGCCGCGTTATATAACGGCGGCGGAGCCGGCCCGGCCCCAGGGCTCCCGGTCCGGTGGCCCCCCCTCCGCCCCCGCCTCCCGGTAGCTCAGCGGAGGATGGTGGTCGGTGTGACCCTCCCCCGCTCCAGTGATGCTGCCCCCTCCGCCCCCCGGTGTGGGGAGGGGGGGCGCGGGGGGTGAGGTGATGTGTTGTGTGTCCCCCCCCAGCATGGCCGGGCATCACCGGCTGGGTAACGGTGGGGAGAGAGGGGATCAGGCGAATCCCGCGGGATGCAGGGCTGCTTTGGGATCGGGTTGTAAGGGGGCATCGCTGTAAGGACAGGGTCGCCCCAGTGTGGGGTTAGTGTTTGCCTCCTTCCACCTCTGCTGCCAGCCTCTTGTCCTCCCTGGTGGCACCGCTGCTATCCCCGAGGCTGCACCCAAACATCCAAACACCCCAAAACCTCGGCGTGGCTTTCCATGGATGCAGGGGGACACCAGCCAAGGGATGGGGGGACAGGGCCAGCCTGCCCCATTCCCGGAGCCCAGGAGATGGAGGAAGAGGAAGGCCCTGGCTGGGATGGGGCTGAAGGGGCTGAGCCCCATGGCAGGGTCCTGCAGAGCCCAGCGTGGGGCCATGGAGCTGCCATCAGTCCAGGAGGGGAACAAGGAGTTTGTTCTGGTGGGGCAGGGGATGGGATCAGTGTGTGGGATTGGAGACCAGGCAGACTCAACCGCATGGAATGGCTGGGGCTGAGCATGGTGGGGGAAACTGAGGCACGGGGTTCTGGCAGCACCCAGCTCGAGAACCCCAAGATCTTGGCCATGTGGGGGTCCAGGAGTGCCATGGGGCACTGGGCTGAGGTGGCTCTGCCTCTCGGGCATCTTCCAGTGCTGGTGGGACGTGGCAGTGCCTGGGCAGGGAAGGCCGGAGCGTGGCAGTCGCTGCAGCAGGGATGCTCCCAGCAGACTGTCTCCATGCCCACCCTCTGCCCGGGGTCCAAGGGGTCTCAGGCCCCTTCCACAGCACCCCGAGGGGCTCAGCAGACAGCAGGCTGGGAGCATTGGGCACAGAGCAAGCACCATGCCATGCTGGCGTCTCCCCTCCTCTGGAAGCTGGGTGCTGATTTCACTCCGGCTACCAGGAAGAGGGAGGGAGGTGGCTTTGGAGTGGGGAGGACTCGCTCAAGCATCCATTTTTAATGAGCTAGATATCTATTTTTCCCCGAGCTGGCTTCCCCCACATCGATCCCTTTGCCCGCTCCCCTCCCTGTGCCAGAGGCTCCACGGCAGTGGGGAGAAGCAGGACAAGCATCCCTGGCACTGGGACCCTCACGCCTCCCCAAACCCTGCTCCTGGGGAAGGAGTGACCCTCACTTGGGCCAGGGAAAGGTGAGAGTGGGGAAAGGGTTCCCTTGTCCCCTCCAGTGGGGTCACAGCCATGTTGAGTATCCCGTGGGAATGTGGCCATGCTCCAGACAGAAGGACAACGGGAGTGGGAGCACTTTGAGTGTGGAGGTTGGATCCTGCCCCTCTGCTCTGCAGATTTAAGCTGTGCCTGGCTCGGACTCTGGCAGCTCCGTGGCAGAGCCACATCGGCCTGCCTGTAGCTCAGGCTCCCCATCTCCAATCTCCTATTGCTCCCCAGCTGTGCTTGTGCAAAAGGAGCAACACCCCGAGAGTGGAAAGGGGATCTGGGAGGCGAGTAGATGCTGATGGTGTGGGAGGGAGCAGGATTGGGTGCGCGGGCGAGCAGAGCTCCTTTGGCAGCATCCCACCCCCTCCCAACCTCTGCCCACCTGCCACGGGGACCAGCCACGTGTGCTGGGTGCTCCAGGGCTGCTGGCTCACGGGAGGAGCTCAGGGCTGAAGAGGAGAGGGTTTGGGGAGGGCATAGTTCAGCAGAAGACATTTCTCCCTGCTGGAGGGGTGGTCTGTGCCCAGCTCTTGGACAGGGGAAGTGAGAGGCCAGGCGGGGTTGTGCTGGGAGCAGGATCAGGATGGTGCCTTGGCTTCCAGGAAGCATCTGATGGCTTTTGGCGCCTGTTCTGGCATTTAGCACCCACAGCCCACTGCATCAAGGGGTGCCATGGCGGGGCTCTGCCTGCCCTGCTGTCCCACCAGCCTCGGGCCAATGGCCCTTGCTCAACCAACCCCAACTCCCAGCAGGACCCCCCCGAGCCCAGGAGCAAAGGGCTTGTGTGGCTGTCGCCATGTCTGGAGGGATGAAGGGGTTTGGGGAGGCACAAGTCCCAGCAGCACCTGAGGAGCACATCCATGTCCTGGGCTTGGAGACAGCTCTCCTGGCTCCTCATGGGATCTTGAATTTCACCCCTTCCTGGGCCCAGGAGGGGCAGAGGGAAGGGCTGTGGCATACTGGAAGCTGTCACTGGGCTCTGGTTGGGCTTGGAGTGAGAGGAGCCCAGGCCAGGCAGGATCCAGCGCATGAGAAGCTGCTCCCTCTTCTCCTTGCCTCAGTCAGTGGAGAGCAGGGAGAAGCTTGGCTTAAGCATGAACATCCTTCCATGGTGTGAGTCAAGATGTCCAGAGCAGACTGGAGCAGAGGGGACTGGGGGTCCAGCTCCGCCTTGAATCTGCCCCTCCCATGCTCCTTTTGGGTGAGGAATCCCTCCCAAGCAGACCAGGGGCTGCCGGGGTTAAGGAGAGAGGCCAGAATTTGCTGTCTCTGTGAGACTCAGGTTTAGCAGAGAAGGTGAAAGCTGCTGCAGGATGGGCTTGGCGGTCAGAGGGAACCCTGTTGCGAGAAAGTTTTGCTTGGCCAGGCTGGGGACTGGAACTCTGCCTTCCCCCTACAACTCCCCCATGCTGAGGGCTGGGGGGACAGGAGCTGCACCTCCCAGTGCCCCCGGACAGGAGCTGTTCCCTTATCAAAGCCCAGAGTGGTGGGGACCTGAGCAGAGCTTGGCGTTGGCACCTCAGCCAGCTTTTCCTGGTTCCCTGGGCATGGGGTCGACCCTGCAAAGCCTGAACCTGACCTTTGGGAAGGCTGTGGGGCCTGGGAGAGAGCAGTGCTGGGGGTCCCTATCGTGACAGCTCCACTGCTTGGCCGTGAGCTGCAAGACCCAGCCATGGATCCACCAGCCCAGCCGGCACTGAGAGCAGCAGCCCCCAGCAGTGGCACCCAAACCAGTGGCTTTCCCAGCCCCTCCTAAGCCTCTTTGTCCCCTGCAAGGTGGGATGAGCTCTTTGGCATCGTTGGGAGTGGGAAAGCTGCTGTCAGCCCTTTGGTCTCCCCAGGAGCTTTCAGGGCAGCTTCAGGAGGGGGTTTCCCAGCTCCCATCACACAAACAGCAGCTCTCCAGGGACAGCTGGAGAGGCAAGGCCTTTCCCTACTGTGAATTCCTGGACTGTGCAGACAGGAAAAGGTATCACTGAGTTTGGAGCTACGCTCTGAGCCTCTCTCCCAGCTCACCTGTGTGAGTGCTGAGCCCGGGAGCACAAACCCACCTGCACACACACACAGGTACAGCATCTCCCTACCCAAACACAGCCACGGCCCCTCCGTCTCTGGGGAAGCCAGTGGCTCCTCCAGGGTCTTTAGAGGCTTCTCTGCATAGCCGGGGGGATCCAAGCCCTCTGAAGAGAGCCAGCCTCGGGGGTCGGGGGTCGCACCGCCATGAGTCACAGCACGGGCAGCTTTCTGACCCAGCGGGCTCAGAGCAGGGGGCAGCTGCGCACCGCGGAGCTCTGCGGAGGGTTGCCTTATCACCGCCATGTGCTCCGGGCGGCAGCTTCAGCCCCCCCAGGCCAGAGCCTGCCTGGCCTGGCTGCTGGCTGCGGCCATCGCGCAGAGCCTCGGGAGCCTCGGGAAGCTCATCCCCTCAGGAGCGCTGGACAAAAGCCTCGGCGGCGTGCTCCGCCACAGCACTCCGTGTCGGGTGTGTTTTCTCCGCCTGTAGAGCAACTTGATTTGCTGCATTAGTAAAAATAGACGGGCTAATGAATTCAGCTGATGCAACCCTGGGTGCGCGTGCCCGCGCCGGCTCCGGCTGTGCCGTGTGCGAGCGGGAGCGCGTGTGAGCCACGGGGCACCTCGGCTTGTGCCAGGGCGGCCCCGGCTCGCGGGCTCCGGCGGGGACTCCGTGTGTGTTTACACATCCCCGAGTGCGTGTGCGTGTGTGTGCAGCAGCCGTGAGCGATGGCCGCTCGCTGCCGCACTGCTCTGCCGCCGGAGCGCAGCGGCGGCTGCATGGAAACCCTTTCGCAGCAGCTTTGGGTCCTGGCAGGGCGATAACAAGGCTCCGAGGCGGGATGGGGGGCAGGAGCGGGGAGCTGGCGGGGTGATAGAAGGGTCTCACGGGGAGTTCGTGGGGCAGTCAGGGATCTGGTGGGGCCATAGCAGATTTTCCCAGGAGCCCGCTGGGTGATAGTAGGATCTCCTACAAGGATCTGTTGGAGCAGTACTGGATCTCCACAGGGCCCTGGCGGGTGGTGTAGGTTCCCTCACAAGGAAGGGGGCAGTGGTGGATCCTGCCAGGGACCGGGCAGTGCCGGGGGCTCGCACGGACGCGAGCGCGGTGCCCTTGCGCGGTGCCGCTGTCCGCGGTGCTGACCGGAGCCGCTGTCCGCGGTGCTGACCGGCACAGGCCGCTGGCCGCGGTGCTGACCTCAGCAGGGCCCTGCTCCCGGGGGCTCCCAAGCCGGTCAGTCCGGGGTGTCCCGTGGCCCCCGGTCCGGCTGACACAGAGCTCTCGGTGGGCTCCCAGCTCGGCTGTCCCAGCGCTCAGCCCTGAGCCTGGCTGCAGCAGGATGCCTGTCTGATCCAGGAGCCAGGGATCTCCCAGCCAGGGCCACGCAGGGAGGCACTAACAGGGTGGATGTCTGCCCTACTCGTCTCCTAAGGCCCTCATCCCTCTTCACTACCACGTGGGGATAGTAAACTCTCCAACAGGTTGGACAAGCTCTGTCTTCCTGGCAGTTTCCATCCTGTTCATCCCAGCATCCCCATTGTCTGGGCAATGTTTGTGGTGACAGGCTCTCAGACCCCGGCTTTCTTCTCTCTCCCTGCGTCAAATCCGCCCCCCGCCACTGCATCATCACTTACTGTGGGTGACAAACCCCTCCTGAACGAGTGACTTCTCTGGCAGTGACGTATCCTGTGAGATGTGCTCCCTGGAGTGGATTCGGGAGACTGAAGGACTTTGACCTTTGCTTTTGTCAGATTTTCTCCTGCTGGATTGGGAGCTGGCACTCCACTGCTGGGAGATGCTTCTCCATGAGAGAGCAGAGGGGGGCTGTTACAGAGGTGGGCTGCAAATCCAGGCCCTCCCTTCCTGTGGGATCCCAGAGTAAAGATGGCTGTACCAAGCACTGAACCATCCTGATGATGATGCTGTGCTTGGCCCAGTCATGCAATCTGCAAACAGTGAGATGACAGGGAGAAGGGGAAAGAATAAATCTCTGCTCTCCTGCTGCTTTGGAGTGACCAAAAAGCATGTGGAGGCATTCGTGGAGCTGCTGGAACATCGGACAGGGTCTGTGCTGACCCCTCCAAGGCAGACAGCTTTGTAGTTGTCTGTCCATCCGCTGTCTCTGGGCTGGGAGGGCCTGGGGGGCACAGGGCCCACTCTGGGTGCCCCTGCAGTCAGTGATCTTGAGGGGCTGTGGGAGGTGCACTCTGGACATCAGAGCAATGTGGCCTCAGTCCTGGGCTGCAGGAGCTGCGAGGCTGTCTGGCTGTAGGCTGGGGCTTTCCTGTGGCACCGGAGAGCAGATCCCAGCACTGCCTCTTGGTGCTTGAGTGGCTATTGGACCCACTCCCCTCCCCAGTCCACCTTCTCCACACTGAGGTCTTTCCCCAAGCACTGTTCTGTGCCTGGGGGTGCTAGGAAACCCCAAATTCTTGCCTGCTCATTTCCCCAGAGAGAAATGCCTGCCTGGCTTCCTCCCACCACTGCCCAGATCCAACTGTGCCTAGAGGCTTGAATCTCTGTCCTTCTATGTGAAGTGACTTCCCAGCTCACTCAAGGTTGGGGATTTCTGTGCTCTAGACAGGCAGCCTGAGCGCCCTGGGCAGGGGGACCTGGCTCAGCTTTCCAAGGCAGGAGTGGGAAAGCTGCTGAACCCACTCAGCCCCCCTTGAGCTCAGCCCCAGGGACCAGCCGAGGTCTGAGCTGCTTGGATCTGTTGCCAAAACCTCCCGCTGGCTGCATGCGAGTCCAGCGACTTGTCAGCATCTGTGACTGTCCCCTCGGGCTCCCAAGGCCCAGGGCTGCCCCTCTGCCACCACCTGCCCTCTCCCTGAGGGCAACCAGCGTGCTCAGCGGCGCTGGCTGTGGGCTCAGTGCCGGAGCGACAGCGTCTCTGTGCCACCTGGTAATTATCTGTTAGGATTTGTGCTCCGTGGCTGTGGGAGACACCCCCGTGCACATTCTGTTTACTTCCCTAATTGCTGCCAAGCACCGAGCCGCTGGTTTTAAGTTACTCTCTTCTCTCCACTCCTCTTCTCCTGCTTTCAAGCGAGTTTAACACATGTCCAAGCATCGGCAGCCCAGCTCTGCTGTTGGGCAGCGTGAGCGGAGGCAGCAGCGCCTTCATCCAAGCCGGGAGCGGCGCCAGACTGTCTGCACAGGGCTGGGCTCGTCCCCAGAGGCTGCATCTCGCCGGGACGCTGCCACCGAGCCGGGCTGTCTGCTGGCAGCTCCGCTCACACCACGGGAGAGGCTGCGGCAGCTCCCACCAGCCCCGTCCCACGGCCCCGCTGTGCCGGGAATGGTGTCCCCGGGACATGCCACGTGCCATGCATCCTGTGGGGTTTTCCAGCTGTGCCACTGGCATCTGACTGCACTTCTGAGCTCTTTTTTGGGTGGCTGCTCCCTCCCTGGCTGCTCCAGGAGAGCTGGATGAGGCCAGGGATGCTGTGAGGGTGGAAGGGATGCAGCAGGGGATCTAGGCTGCATCCTGCTTGCAGGCTGCATGGAGCACTGTCTGGGACCACGGAGCTTGGCCATGAGCAGGATGCTCCTCCCTTGGTGCCCCTCCATTGGGGCTTGATTTTCTCCTTCCCAAATCAAGCAGCTGTAATAATTGCCTTGCTTTAATCTTGGGTCCAGGCAGAGCTGGCAGGGAAGAAAGTCCTCAGTTCCCATCACTGATGGATGGATGTGCCAACCACCCCTGGGGGCTTCAGGGCCAGGTCCTTGTCCACTGTTCCATGCACTGGAAGCTGCATTCCTGTGCTTCATCTCCTCGTGCCCCCAGGTATTGCCAGGATCAGCTTCTTGGCAGGGTTTGGCACTGCCCTGGCACACAGGGTGTGGGCAGCGCAGGCAGCAGTCAGGCAGGGCCCTGCGCCAGGCCCCGGCTGGGGCAGGGGGAGGGGGCTGAGCCCCCATCAATAATTCACCTCCATATTTATAGAGGGAAGTGAGTTGAATAATGGATGGTGGGTGCGGCGGGGCCGCTGGGACGCCGGCCTTGCTGCCACTGCAATATTTATTGGCCTGCTTTGCTGGGTGCTGCCCGGCTGCCTCGAGGCTCCGCGAGGAGTGATGCTCTGGCTGGCACGGGCTCGCTGCTGAGTGCCCGGCTGGCATGGTGAGCACAGGCAGCTCTGCTCCTCTACCTCTGCCTCCTCTCCCCTGCATAAGAGTGCACTGGGGGCTGGAGCCCGTCTGCTCTGGAGCCAGGCTGGAAGAGCTGGGGGTGTTCACCTGGAGAGGAGAAGGCTCCAGGGAGAGCTCAGAGCCCCTTCCAGGTCTGAAAGGGACTCCAGGAGAGCTGCAGAGGGACTGGGGACAAGAGCCTGGAAGGACAAGAGAAAGGGGAATGGCTTCCCACTGCCAGAGGGCAGGGATGGATGGGATATTGGGAAGGAATTGTTCCCTGGGAGAGTGGGGAGGCCCTGGCACAGGGTACCCAGAGCAGCTGTGGCTGCCCTTGGATCTCTGGAAGTATCCAAGGCCAGGTTGGAGCAGCCTGGGCCCATGGCAGGGATGTGGAATGAGATGAACTTTGAGGTCCCTTCCAATCCAAATCAGTCTGCATCCTTCTCTCTTCCATTGGCCATGCCTGGATTCTAGGCTCAGAGAGGGATGTGAATGTCCGGGGCAAATCCCAATCTGTCCCGCATCACAGGGGGACACCAGGGTCATTCAGCTTCTAGGAGGACCCAGCTTTGCATCCTGGACATGTCCTCTCTGTGGCTGTGTCCAGCAACCCTGCACCACCTGGTCCCATGTGCCATCCTGCTCAGAGACCCCCAGGATCTCCCCTCTCACTGGTGCCACCACCTCCCCCAGCCATGGCCACCCTCCCTAGCAGAGCCACAGCCCCTCATCCGCCCCACCCTGTGTTACAGAGAGATCTGTGGAAGATGTCGAACCCGAGAAACGGCGACACCAAGCCCCCATGTTTGCCCCGCAATGGACTGGTGAAGATCCCCACGCAACCCAACGGCCTCGGCTCCGCCAGCATCACCAAAGGCACCCCCGCCGTGAAAAACCGCCTGTGCCAGCCTTCCTCCGTGCCTGCCATCCTCAGCCCGGCCTTAGCCCACCGCAGCGACCTGCCCATCCCCAGCCTGGCCTCCCCGCTCTCCTTGGCCACTCTGGCCAGCGTCTCCTCCCCTCCCGGTGCTTCCTTGGTGGGACTGAACACGAGCGAAGGCTCAGAGCAGCCCTCTCCGGAGCGGCTGCCGGGCTCTCCCTCGGAAAGGCAGCTGGCGGTGGACGAGAAGATCCTCAACCGCTTGTTCTGGTACTTTTCGGCGTGCGAGAAGTGCGTGCTGGCACAGGTGTGCAAGGCATGGCGGCGGGTGCTCTACCAGCCCAAGTTCTGGGTGGGCTTGACGCCCGTCCTGCACACCAAAGAGCTCTACAACATCCTGCCCGGTGGAGAGAAGGAGTTTGTCAGCCTGCAGGGCTTCGCTGTCCGCGGCTTCGATGGCTTCTGCCTCGTGGGCGTCTCCGACCTGGACATTTGTGAGTTCATTGACAACTACCCCCTCTCCAAGAAGGGGGTCAAGTCCATGAGCCTTAAGAGGTCAACCATCACAGATGCAGGGCTGGAGGTAGGTGACCATGCTGAAGTGACCGGGGTGGCTGAGATGTGCTGGTGGCGGGTCAGTCCTCGTGGCCTTGGGGATGTGCACACGGGCAGAGCTTTCACAGGTCACAGGGAAGGAGCAGGCAGGTGGCACGGCCATCCCACAGTGCTGGCAGCACCTGGAGGCCCTGCCTGTGGTCTGGGCAGTGGGATGGGTGCAGCCTGTGCAGGCAGGGGGTCAGCAGGCTGCCGGGGGGGAAGGCGGAGCCAAGTGAGGTGGCTGTGCTGCTGGGCAGTGGATGTGGCAGTGGGTGACAAGCAGGGCACTGGGAATGGGACATTCCCACTTGGCTGACTGCTCCCCAATGAGGGAGTTGCCCAAGAAAGGGGCTGAAGGTCAGGCAGAGATGAGGCAATTCAGAGGGCTAGGCAAGGTCCCCACCCAGACCCTTGCCCTGTGCTGTGGCCAAGCACAGCACCAGCTGCTCCATGGGCACATCTCACCTGAGTAGTTCCTGAGCTGGGAGCAGGTGTCGATCCTAACCCTGCCAACAGCACCTGATACAGTGCTGGTGCTGCACACAGGGGTCCCTGCTGGTCCCCTCCCATTCCCCACTGATGCTGGCGTGTCCTAACTCAGGTGTTGAACCCATGCCAGGGAGGTCCCAGGGAGAAGACTGCACCCAGGCCACACTGGGAGCAGTGGGAAGAGCCACAGGGAGCTCAGAGGGAGCTGGGGTTGGGGTGCAGGGATGCACGAGGGTGGCTGGCAGTGCCCAGCACGGCCTGACCGCCTGTCCCTCGGCAGGTGATGCTGGAGCAGATGCAAGGCGTGGTGCGGCTGGAGCTGTCGGGCTGCAACGACTTCACGGAGGCCGGGCTGTGGTCCAGCCTCAACGCGCGCATCACGGCGCTGAGCGTCAGCGACTGCATCAACGTGGCCGACGACGCCATCGCCGCCATCTCGCAGCTCCTGCCCAACCTCACCGAGCTCAACCTGCAAGCCTACCACGTGACGGACACGGCGCTCGCCTACTTCACCGCCAAGCAGGGCTACACCACCCACACCCTGCGCCTCAACTCCTGCTGGGAGATCACCAACCACGGCGTGGTCAACATGGTCCACAGCCTGCCCAACCTGAGCGTCCTCAGCCTCTCGGGCTGCTCCAAGGTGACGGATGATGGCGTGGAGCTGGTGGCCGAGAACCTGCGGAAGCTGCGCAGCCTCGACCTGTCCTGGTGCCCTCGCATCACCGACATGGCCCTGGAGTACATCGCTTGTGACCTGCACAAGCTGGAGGAGCTGGTGCTCGACAGGTAAAGGGCCGTGCTGAGCCGTGCTGTGCTGTGCCATGCCAAGCCATGCCATGTCATGTTGAGCCATGTCGAGCCATGTCGGGCCATGCCATGCCATGCTAAGCTATGCCAAGCCAAGCCATTCCAAGTCATGCCATACTATGAAGAGCCATGCCATGCCATGCCATGCCATGCCATGCCATGCCATGCCATGCCATGCCATGCCATGCCATGCCATGCCATGCCATGCCATGCCATGCCATGCCGTGCCACGTCACTCTATGACAAACCATGACATGCCAAGCTGTGCCATGCTGAACCATGCTGGAAGTTGAGGGTGCAGCATGGGGGCCATGGTTTGGGGACACCCATGGGTGACCAGCTGGCCCTGACACCCCATGTCCCGGCAGGTGCGTGCGGATCACCGACACCGGCCTCAGCTACCTGTCCACCATGTCATCCCTGCGGAGCCTCTACCTGCGCTGGTGCTGCCAGGTAGGTGTGGAACTGTGCCCATCCTGGCTTGGCACGGCAGAGAGGGCATGGTGGCACCTCCGTGGGGATGGGCCATGAGCTCAGGGTGGGGTCCCGGGGCTGGCTGGAGACCCCAAGACTCGGTGCCAGGAAGCAGACAGCTCCTGTGAGCTCAGCAGGACTCAGCCCTGGCACCCTGCCCCTGTGTCTTGCCCCAGCACCAGTATCCCCAGACCCAGTGCCCCATTCCAGCATCCTGCTGCAACACCAGGCTGCCTGCCCTGGCCTCCCTGCTCCCTGTCCCACAGCCCAGATCCAGCACCCCAGCCCTGCACCCCAAATCCTGCCCCAGCATCCTGCTGCAACATCCCACAACCTGATCGGACCCCCTTCCCCAGCACCCAGCTCCCTGCACCCTA
>JACBWW010000024.1:859017-871977 GCA_020086605.1 Lanius collurio | reverse complement strand
GGCAGGAGACTTTATGGGCCGGAGAGGGTTGTGAGGGGGCCCTGCGGTCTCTGAGGAGTGGGAAGGGGCCCTGAGGAGGGTATAGGGTGGGAGGGGCTTCTGAGGGGACGCTGAGAGAGCTCTGAAGGGCTGGAGGGGCACTGAAGGGGCTCTGGGTCAGGAGCGAGCCCTGCAGATGGGGAAATGTGGGGTGTGAGGGGTCCGGGGGGGCTGTGGGTCAGGAGGAGGGGGGATGTGGAGTATGAGGGGGCTGTGGGTCGGGAGAGGGCCCCGATGGGGTGGGAGTGTGGGATATGAGGGGCTGGGGGCTCTGAGTGGCCTCAGGGGTGGGAGGGGACTCTAAGGGTGCTGTGAGGGTGGGAAGGGGCCCTGAGGGGGTGGGAATGTGAGGTATGAGGGATCTGTGGGACCTGGCAAGGGACGTGCAGAAGGGCTGGAGAGGGCAGCGTTGTGGCAAGAGCTCAGCCTGGCTCTGGAGGACACAGCCTCTGGGACCCTGGGACCCCTCCAGGAAGCCTGCAGTAGCTGCTGGTCCCCCTCTGCTAGAGGAGGAGGGTCATCCCCTGGTTCTTGCAGGCTTTGGAGCTCCGAGTGCCTCACGGAGGTCTCGCTTCAGCCCACCTCGTGCTGCAGACGCTGCTCATCTCGGCCACAGTGCTGTACTTGACCTATATTATCAGCAACAGAGAGACATCTCAGGGTGTGGCTGAGGAGGGAAGGAGGAACCCAGAAAAGGTTTTCAGGAACTTCTCGAGAGGGAGCCACAGAAGGCGGCAGCAGGAGAACCCAAAGTGGGGCCGTATCTGCCTCCCCACAGGCAGCTCTGTGGCCCCTCACCTCCACGGCCCATTGATGCAGCTGCAGAAAGCCACGGTCGGAGCCACCAGGGCCCGGCAGGAGCTGCAGGAACCCAGCCTGACCCTGCCCAGCTCTGGCTGAGTTGGAGCAGGGCAGCCGTGTGAGTGTGCAGGCAGCCTGCTGGAGAGGGGACAGCACCCCGAGGACAGCCATGGAGAAGATGGCCAGGGTCACCACTGCCCTGGGGGGCAACGTGCTGACCGGCCGCACCATGTTTTGCCACCTGGACGCCCCTGCCAACGCCATCAGCGTGTGCCGGGACGCTGCCCAGGTGGTGGTGGCCGGCCGCAACATCTTCAAGATCTACTCCATCGAGGAGGAGCAGTTTGTGGAGAAGCTGAACCTCCGTGTGGGCCGCAAACCCTCCCTGAATTTCAGCTGCGCCGACGTGGTGTGGCACCAGATGGACGAGAACCTGCTGGCCACTGCCGCCACCAACGGTGTGGTGGTCACCTGGAACCTGGGCAAGCCATCCCGCAACAAGCAGGACCAGCTGTTCACGGAGCACAAGCGCACTGTCAACAAGGTGTGCTTCCACCCCACCGAGGTGTACATGCTGCTCAGTGGCTCCCAGGATGGCTACATGAAGTGCTTTGACCTGCGCAAGAAGGACTCTGTCAGCACCTTCTCTGGTACAAACGTGGCTGTTGTTGTCCTCTTTCCCTGTGGGGAACCAGGGGTTGGGGGCTTTGCCCTTTTCTTACTTGTCCCCTTACCCTCAGGCAAGGCAGGGGTTGGGGGCTTTGCTCTTTCCTTNNNNCGGGCCAAGGAGATCTACTGCGTGCAGACCATCGCCTCGGTGGCACGGGTGAAGTGGCGCCCCGAGTGCAAGCACCACATCGCCACCTGCTCCATGATGGTGGACCACAACATCTACGTGTGGGACGTGCGCCGCCCCTTCATCCCCTCCGCCATGTTCGAGGAGCACAAGGACGTCACCACGGGCATCGTGTGGCGGCACCTCCACGACCCCTATTTCCTCCTGTCGGGCTCGAAGGACAGCACCCTTTACCAGCACATCTTCAAGGATGCCAGCCAGCCCATCGACCGGGCCAACCCCGAGGGGCTGTGCTACAGCCTCTACGGAGACCTGGCCTTCGCTGCCAAGGAGAGCCTCATCTCCTCCGACTCCAACCGCAAGCCCTACATCGGGGACCGGCGCCACCCCATCTTCTTCAAGCGCAAGCTGGACCCCACGGAGCAGTTTGAGTACATCTCGTCCTCCAGTGCCCTCAGCGTGTTCGAGACGGACGTGGAGAGCGGTAGCATGGACTGGTTCGTGCACACGGCCAAGCAGTACGCGCTGGCCGGCCGGCCACTGGCCGAGCTCTGCGACCACAACGCCAAGGTGGCCAAGGGGCTGGACCGCAACCAGGTGAGCTACGGGATGGGTGGTGCTGCACAGGGGTTGTAGCCTGGAAAGGTCTGACAGGGCCTGTGTTCCACACAGGTGGCTCAGACGTGGACAATGCTGAGGATTATCTACTCCAGCCTCGGCACCATGTCGTCCACAAACCTCAACCACAGCATGGGGAAAGGCAGCACTGCTCTCCCACTCATGAACAGGTACAGGGAGGGGGAGCTGCAGGGGGTGGTGACATGGCTCGGGTGGCTCCATGAGTGGGGGAGTGGAAACAGCTCCTTGGCTGGGATGGGGTTATAGGATCACATCATGGAATACCAGAATGGTTTGGGTGGAAGGATCCTTAAAGCCCATCCAGTTCCACCCCTGCCATGGGCAGGGACACTTTCCACTAGCCCAGGCTGCTCCAAGCCCCATCCAGCCAGGCCTTGGACACTTCCAGGGATCCAAGGGCAGCCACAGCTTCTTTGGGCACCTTGTGCCAGAGCCTCCCTACCCTCCCAGGGAACAATTTCTACCTAATAACTGACCTGCCCCAGACATGGAGAGCAAGCAGGGACAGCTCTCCCTCAGCCTCAGGCCATGCTGATTTGCAGGTTGGCATTGTTTGAATGCAGCCATTTCCCACGTTGGTGTGAGAAGTGAGGGCCCAGCCTGGCCTCGATCTGTGCAGCCTCACACACTACTCCCTTCCCTCCTTCAACTAAAGTTTGGCCCTGTGGTGGGGCATGGGGCTGGGACCTGCTTTGCAGTTACTGAATTCATGAATCACAGAATCTCTAAGGTTGGAAAAGCCCTCTGAGATCATTCTGAGACTCCACCACTGCCCTGGGTAGCTCTGCCCGTGCCTGACCACACTTTCCATGAAGGAATTTTCCCAATATCCAACCTAAACCTTCCCTGGCCCTACCTGAGGCCGTTCCCTCTCCTCCTGTCCCTGTTCCCTGGGAGCAGAACCTGACCCCCCCTGAGCCCCCTCCTGTCAGGGAGTTGTGCAGAGCCACAAGGTCCCCCCTGAGCCTCCTTTGCTCCAGGCTGAGCCCTTTTCCAGCTCCCTCAGCTGCTCCTGGGGCTCCAGCCCCTTCCCAGCTCCGTTCCCTTCCCTGGACACACTCCAGCCCCTCAGGGTCTTTCCTGTCATGAGGGCCCCAAAACTGACCCCAGGACTGGAGGTGAGACCTCAGCAGTGCCCAGGGCAGTGGTGGTGACCAAGGGCTGGGAATGGAGAAGATGTCTCATGGCTGGAGCTGGAGCTGCTGGCGTGCAGAGGTTTTCTTTGGGAGCCTTTCCAAGGGAGAGCATGGCCCAGCTCTGCCAGCAGCTCACTGGCGTGGAGAGCCCATCAAGGGCTGATGAAGCAGGAAAACTTGTTTTTCCTCTCTCAATGACATAAACGTGAGGGCTGAGGACTCCAAATTAGCTGTCAGACCTCGTAGGGCTGGCTACCCACAGTGAATGACAGATCCTCAAATAACACCAAAGGAAACAAGCACTGTCCTTGACCAAGCTGTGCCTCCAGCTGGGCGGCGGTGCCGCTGTCTGAGGCATGGCAGGCAGCAGCCTGGGGAGCTGGGCTCTGCTCCAGCCCCAGCCCTTCCCTTTTCCATCTTGGTGAAGGCCAAGCGTGGTGATGCATAACAAACAGCCAGGCACCTTGGAGTGAGGCAGCTCCTGTTCACCTGCCTCTGAGGGGAAGGAGATGGAGCCAAGAGCTGCTCAGCACTGGAATTCTTCAGGGAGACTTTTGCATTGCCTGTGCAGTGCCACCAGGCTTGGAGAAAGGGCTGTGATCACAGTCACAATGTGTCTTTATTTTTAAAGTCACACATGGGGACTGGTGACTTCTGCCCACGAAGGGATATCACTGTATCTCACATTTCACCATTCAAATTGCAACTGGACACCTGTACCCAGGCTGTTGCTGGCTGAAATGGAAACTTTATACTCCTCTGATTGTTAAATTTCTTTTTTTTTTCCCAGCTTTAACCTGAAAGATATCCCTGCTGGGCTGGGCAGCGAGTCCAGACTGGACCGCAGCAAAGGAGAAAGCCGCACAGAAAACATCCTCATGGACTCCTCCTCCACCCTGATCAACAACGAGGGTAACATTCCTGGGTGGGCACAGCCCCAGTCCCACAGCTCTTCCCTGCTCAGCCGTACATAGGGGATAAACTGGGGCATTTTTCCTGTGAATTGGGGTGGCTGGACGTGCTGCAGCCCCAGGGTGAAGGACACTGACCCCCAGGGCGCTGCAGAAGGACAGTTTTCCCCCATGACCTCGGGTGACAGTGACAGTGGTGGCTGTGGGCACCACAAATGTGCCTGGTAGGGACCTGAGCTGTGTGGCTTGGGCACAGCCTGGCACGCTGGGGCAGGACACTGGGAGGTGGATGCAATGCTGTGATGAGCTGATTTCTTTTTCCCTGGCCACACAGACAACGAGGAGACAGAGGGCAGCGACGTCCCTGCGGATTATCTGCTGGGAGACGTGGAGGCAGATGAGGATGACCTGTACATGATGGACCACGAGAACCCGCACGGTGAGTGCACAGCTGCTGCTGGGAGGGGGTGTCTGTCCCAGCTGAGTTTTCTCCTGCTCACTGCCACTCTCTCCTCGCAGCTGAAGAGCAGGAATACAGCCTTCCCCAGGAGGCCTTCCCCCTGCGCCACGAAATCGTGGACAACCCATCGGCCTTGGACCACCTGCAGGACAAGGCCGACTCCCCTCACGTCAGCGGCAACGAGGCCGAGACGGTGTCGCTGACCCCCGTGGAGTCCTTCTCGCTCATCTCCATCTCCCACTCGCTCTACGAGAACCGCCTGCCCTCCGACTTCTTCAACCCCATCGTGCGGGATACGCTGCTCTTCTACGCCGAGCAGGGGGACGTGCAGACGGCCGTGTCCGTGCTCATCGTGCTGGGAGAGCGCATCCGCAAGGAGATCGATGAGCAGACGCAGGTAGAGCCCCTGGGATGCAGGGCCGTGCCTGGGTGGGATCCAGAGGGGGTGTGTCCCAATGGGATGGGATCCTGCCTGGGCTTTGAACACATCCCTTCTCCTCCAGCTGCTGTCGGGCCAGCTCTAAGCCAGGGTGAGCAGCTTCAGGATTCCGGTACCTGCCCTGTCACCAGTCCTGGCAGGGACTTGAGCTGGGGTCTGCAGGGCCAGGATGGGGAAGTGACCTTGCCCTGTTGGTTTAGGGAAGGATGCTGTTCCCCAGTGTTGCAGAGCTGTTCTCCCACTGCAGGGATCAGAGAATCACAGAATCCTTTAGGCTGGAAAAGCCCTCTGAGATCATCGAGTCCAGCCATTCCCCCAGCACTGCCAAGGCCACCACTAAGCTATGTCCCCAAGTGCCACATCCACACAGCTTTTAAATCCTTCCAAGGGATGGGGACTCCACCACTACCCTGGGCAGCTGTGCCAGTGCCTGACCACCCTTCCCATGAAGAAATTCTCCCTAATAACCAAACTAAACCTCCTCTGGCACAACTTGAGGCCATTTCCTCTTGTCCTATTCTGTGTTCTCTGGGAGCAGAACTCAACCCTCCCCTGGCTCCCCGCTCCTGTCAGGAACTTTGAGAGTGAGAAGGTCCCCCCTGAGCTTCCTTTTCTTCAGGCTGAGCCTTCTGGGGAATCTTGCCTTTAGGATGCAAGGCTGGGATGCTGAGGGGGTTTCAGGGTGGATGTGGAGGCTCAGCTGTCTGTGGCTGTCCCCAGGAGCACTGGTACACGTCCTACATCGACCTGCTGCAGCGCTTCCAGCTCTGGAACATCTCCAACGAGGTGATCAAGCTGAGCACGTGCCGTGCCATCAACTGCCTCAACCAGGCTTCCACCACCCTGCACATCAACTGCAGCAACTGCAAGCGGCCCATGAGCAACAGGGGCTGGATCTGTGACAGGTGAGGGGGCCCAGAGGGGCTTGTGGGGACAGGAGGATGGGGTAGGTGCCCCTGTTCCCTCTTGCTGCCCCCCCTGAGGGCTCTCCCTGCCCAAACCCACCCCAATCTCCCCGCGCAGGTGTCGGCAGTGTGCCAGCATGTGTGCTGTGTGTCACCACGTGGTCAAGGGGCTCTTCGTCTGGTGCCAGGGCTGCAGCCACGGCGGCCACCTCCAGCACATCATGAAGTGGCTGGAGACCAGCTCCCACTGCCCCGCCGGCTGCGGCCACCTCTGCGAGTACACCTGAGAGCCCGAGAGTACACCCGAGCCCCCCTGAGTACACCTGAGCCCCGTGCCCGCGGGGGAGTTGGCAGTGGGGAGGGGCAGGGGGTAGTGAGCAGGACAGGCAGCGTGTCCTGCCCGATACCCCTGGCAGCGACCCCCCCCTCTATTTATTGTGTACATAAGGGCTGGGGGTGCACCCCCTGCCCGGCCGTTTTTTACTGGATTAAAACAAACCAGCAGTTGAATCGAGCCGTGACTCCTGTCTTTGCTTCACGTGGATGCAGCGATCCCCGGGATGGGCCCCGGCCCCGCGGTGCCCGCGGTGCCCCCACGCCGTTGTCCCTTTGTCCCGGGAGGCCCCTTTAACCCGTGAGGTGAGGCCGACTCTCCGCTTGCCCTTTAAATAATGGCCCTTACCGGGACCCTTAGCAACGCGCCGAGCCAACGGCCCTGTGTACCGTGTGTTCGCGGTGTATGCCGGGAATCGTAGTTCCCGGCGTCTGCAGCGCCGGTCCCGATGGCGGCGGCGGCGGCGCGGCTGCTGCTGCTGCTGCCGCTGGGCTGGGTCCGGCCCGGCGGCTGCACCGACCCTCCGGACGGCGGCTGGTAAGGCCAGGGGGCTGCACCGGGACCGGTCCCTGTGCCGGTCCTGGGGCCCGTGCCGAGCGCAGGCTCCCGTTGCAGGCTGGCGGGCGCGGTGCCGGAGGAACCACGCTGCACCGTGGAGCGAGCCGATGCCTCCCTCACCTACTCCGTCTTCCTGCAGCGGTACGGGGGACCCTGCACGGCCCCCGCGACCGCGGAACCGAGACAGGGGGCCGGGGGCCAGTCCCGGTGCACCGGGCGGGCGGACGGAGAGGGCCGGGGGGGATTGGGGGTCCTGGGGGAGAACCTGGGGGAAGGTGGATGACACCGATCCCGGTGCCCCGGGGGTGTTTTGGAGCCTGTCCCGGGATGGGTCGAGGCTCGTCCCCGTGCTCCGCCCGTGCCGGACCTTGCTGGATGCTCCCCCCAGGTTCGCCTTCTCCCGGCCGGTGATCCTCGGTGGGATCACGGACAATTCAGTGAGTGCCGGGAGGGGACGGAGGGTGGGACACACCTCCCGGTGCCCCGGGAGCGGCAGCAGCAACCCGGCCCCCTGCGCTCCGTCCCCCAGGCGTTCCGAGCCCTCTGCACCCGGGAGAAGCTGCTGGCGGCCTTCGGGCCCTTCCCGGTGCGGCTCAGCACGGCCAACACCTACTCGTACCGCAAAGGTGAGCGCGGGGGCCGTGCCCGCCCGCGGGGGTGCCGCTTCCCCGGCTCATCCGCTCCCTTCCCCCGGCTCATCCGCTCCGTTCTCCCGGCTCATCCGCTCCCTTCCCCCGGCTCATCCGCTCCGTTCTCCCGGCTCATCCGCTCCCTTCCCCCGGCTCATCCGCTCCGTTCCCCCGGCTCATCCGCTCCGTTCTCCCGGCTCATCCGCTCCCTTCTCCCGGCTCATCCGCTCCGTTCCCCCGGCTCATCCGCTCCCTTCCCCCGGCTCATCCGCTCCGTTCTCCCGGCTCATCCCCTCCGTTCCCGCAGTGGATGTGCCCTTCCAGGAGTACGTGGAGCATCTGCTGAAGCCGCAGGACCCGGCCCGGCTGGGCAGCGGTGGGTAACGCCGTCCCGCTCCCCGCAGCGCCCTCCCCTTGCCGGGCTCAGCCTCCCGTGTCCCCCCAGACACCCTCTACTTCTTCGGGGACAACAACTTCACCGAGTGGGGTCCCCTCTTCCAGCACTACGTGCCCCCTCCCTTCCGCATCCCGGGCACCAGCCCCGCCTACAGTTTTGGGATCGCAGGTGGGTGTGGGATGGGAGCCTGCGGGAGGGGATCGGGGCGGGCCTGGGGGCTCTCCCCAGCACCAAACCCCGCTCCCACCGCAGGCTCAGGTTCTGGCGTTCCCTTCCACTGGCACGGTCCTGGTTTCTCCGAGGTGATTTTCGGCAGGAAGGTGAGAAATGAGCCCTAGGGGAAGGATTTAGGGAACGGGGACAGAAACGAGCCCCGAACAGGTGTCCCTGGCCACGGGGAATCCCCCCTGGGGCTGAGCCCGAGGGGCTGGAGAGGGATTGGGAGGGGATGTGCCCCTGGTGTTTTCCAGCGCTGGTTTCTGTACCCACCCGATAAAACCCCTCACTTCCACCCCAACGAGACGACGCTGGCCTGGCTCCAGCACACCTATCCCACCCTGCCACTGGCCCAGCGCCCACTGGAGTGCACCCTGCGCCCTGGGGAGGTGAGTCCAGAGGCTCGAGGGGACCCCAAGCCCCCCAGCTGGAGCCATGGGACCCCACTGTTGTGTCCTGCAGGTCCTGTACTTCCCTGACCGCTGGTGGCATGCCACGCTCAACCTGGACACCAGTGTCTTCATCTCCACCTTCCTGGGCTAGGAGCACGAGGGGGGACACGTCACCATCATCCCAGCCAGGGCAGGAGCTCCCACCACCCTCAGGGAAAGGCAACTGGTATTGGGACCAACTGCCGGAGAAAGTTCTGGGTTTTACTGCTCTTTACCCTTCCCGGTGGATTAAAGCTGTTCTACTGAAGCACACTGTGTGTTTCTACATGCCTGGATGGGGATCCCCATGGGATGGCACCAATTCCCAAGCCAGGATATCCCCAGAAATGGCTGCCGTGAACCACTCCAGATTCTTTTCCATGTTTATTGCTGAATTTTTTTATTCTTTTTATATATATAGATTTATTTTTTTTTTAATGGACATTGGCAAACTTCCAGAGGGCGCTCAAAAGCCAGGCAGGCCGTCAGCCGACCGAAACGCTGGAATCTCAGTTGGATGCAAATCTGTTGGGTTACTTTTTGTGAGTTTTTTAAGGGATTTCATTAAAAGGAACAAGAACTTTAACCCAGGTGGTTGTTCTTAGGGAACCACAGTCCCAGTGGGGAAGGGAAGGTGGGAACCTGGGCAGTTGTTTCCCAGGAAAAGCAAGAGAGTGAGTCGGCATCCCAGCAAGTGGTTGTTAACTGGGAAGAAGAGCCAGCCCTGGCCAGGCAGGAGGTGGGAAGAGGAAGAAACAACTATAAACACAGGGAAGGATGAGGCTCCAGGTGCTCATCCCAGCAAGCTCCCTGTGGCAATCCCTGGAGCAGGACGTGCTCTTTGGGGACACTGGCTGCCCTGGCTGAGGGGGTGATGGACATGATGGTGAGGCCACTGCTGAGGAGCCAGCATTCCAACCCCCAGGCAGGTCTTGGAGCGGGAGAAGGGAGCCAGGGAGCCGTGGTGCCCGCCCAGCCACTGCGGCTCCTCGGGAAGGGGACATGGGGCCGTGCCCTTGCCCAGCAGCAGGCCTGGGGCGGCTGGGCCAGAGGGGGAACAGCCAGAGAGTGAGTAAGGCATGGTGCCAGCCCAGGCAGAGCCAGCCAGGGCACCCGGGCGGGCAGCGCTGCCCCCGGCCCCTCAGTAATCCTCCACCCAGCCGTTCTCCGAGATGAACGCGTCTATCACCTCCTTCATGGCGAGGTTGGGGATCAGCTGGTCCTGGGTCAGGGGACTCCGCGTCACCGGGTCGAAATGACCCACACGCTGCAGGGCAGGAGGAGGAGGGGAACCGGTTACTCCACGTGCCTGGGCTCAGCCCTGAGGCACAGGTGGCTGTGAGGCCAGCACCGTGTGGCATCTGCCCGGGTACCTGCCCGTGGGAAGAGGGAGAGCCCCCTCGGAGGTGCCTCCCAGCAGGATGAGGGCAGGTCAAGGTGCGAGACCCCTGCCAAGAGCCGCCTCTGCTTTGGGCAGGGCCTGGCAGCGCCTGCTCTGCAGGGAGCTGCCCGGGCAGGCAACTGTGGGACCAAACCCAAGGAGCCTTCGGAGCCCTGAGCTGAGCAAAGAGATCCCACCCAGGCAAGAGAGGACTTTGGGCAAGGTCCTGGGAAAGCCCCCACTGCCCCTGGCCTGGCAGTACCTGGAGATGTTCCTCAATGTCTTTCCTGTCATAGGTGATGCCGCTGGGTGTGATGCAGGGCTCTCTCATCAGCTCAAAACTGATCTTCCCACACAGGTAGTCAGGGATGTCCCGCTTCTGGCTCGAGAGAGGCACAGCTGGGTCAGGGAAGTGGGCTGGGAGGTGGTGCTGGCTCAGAGCAGGGAGAAGGGCACACAGCAATTTACAGGAGCACAGGCTGGGCCACACTCACCTTCCTCTTCTCATCCACTTGGGAGAAGAGCTCATCCATGTCTGCCAGGTATTTGTCCTGAAAGAGAAGCCCTTGAGGACGAGGGGTCCCTGCTGTGCAGGGGCTACAGGTTCCCAGGGAGAGCCCCAAAGCCTCCCACCCATGGGTGCTGTGGCAGGCCCTCAGTGGCCCCTCTGCCTGTGCAACTCCTGGCTGAACCTCATAGGGGTGATCCAGCTTAAAAATAACCTTCCTCTGTGGGGCTATTTTTATCTGGGATTAGTCCCCAGCACCCAGACCCACATATGGCCAAGAGCCACCTGTGTTCCCTCAGGGAACAACAGGCCCAGCAGGCATCACCGCTGCCAGGCTGGGACAAGAGGTGACCGAGCAGGGGAAGCCATCATGGGGCAACACAGCAGCCCTGCAATGGTGGCTTGAGCCATAGAATGAAGGCTAAGCCATGCTGTGTCCCAAGGTTTCCCAGCTTTCATCTGCACAGCTGCAGCCCTGCAGCTTCCCTGGCTTTAGCAGAGCATGAGGATGGGATGAGGAAGCCCCCAGCCACCCACTCACGTGTTTGGCCTCGATGCTGGCCAGCTGCACACGGCTCCGGCTCTCGTCCGTGTTTTCCTCCTGCTGAGTCTTCCGGCACTCCGCCAGCTCCCTAGGACAGAGTGGGAGATCAGGAGGATGGGAGAACACTGCTGCTCCCTTCCCTGCTGCAGGGCTCTGCAGAGGCACCTCACAGAGCCGTGACAGCCTGGTGGCACTACAAAAGCCTTTCCAGGTGCCCCGTTACCTCTCCTTCTCCGCCATGATCAGCTTGGTCAGGTGAGAGTGCAGCTCGTTCTCCTGGTTGATCCGCTTCTCCTCGATGCTGTTCCAGCGTTTCTTCTTGGCGATGCGCAGCGCGCTGGGGATGTCATCCCCAAAATTCAGCCGCTGTTCCTTGGCGAGGTTGTAGGCTGAGGAGAGAAAGGGCACTCAGAGCCAGCGGCAGCATCCCTGTCACCACCCCTGGTCCTTTCCCAGCAGACAGGAGCAGGGGACGGTGGCAGCGTGCCCGCTCACCTCTCTGCAGGTTGGCGATGGCCTCGTCGTAGTTTTCCATCTCCATCTGGCACTGGCCCAGGAAGAAGTGAGCCTTCACCGACTGCCCGTCCAGCTCCAGCGCCCGCTTGCAGTCGGCCAGGGCCTTGTCGTGCTGCTGCATCTTCAGGTAGCACAGGGCCCGGTTGGTGTAGTACACGGCCACCAAGGGGTTCCGGTTCTGCGGGGACAGGCCCATGTTGGTGGCGGCGGCAGGGCCAGGACGCGGTGACAGCCGGGTGACAGCTGGGTGACTCGGCGAGCCAGCGCTGTCACCCTGGGCAGGGAGAGCCAGGAGTGCCAGCGGGGCGTGCACCCCGTGGGGAGGTGCTGGGATGGATTGGGGACACACCGGGGCCAATCCCCATAGGGCAGCCTGTGTCCCTGCCCACAGAGGGGACTGGCACCCCTGGCACCCTGACTGTCCCAGGGGAGGTCTGTCCTACCCAGCCTAGGGACAGGGCTAGGCTAGGATAAACAGGCTCAGGGTGGGGACACTCTGGGGGTGGGTGTAGGGCAGTCCAGCCTGGAGTTCGGTGGGGGACGGGATGGGCTGGGGCTGTCCAAGCCCAGAGAGGGCTGGGGGGTGCCTAGGCCAGGCCTGGGCGTTGGAGTCCAAGCCCGGGAGGGGGAAATCAGGCCCAGGGGTGTGTCCAGCCCACCCCCCCCCGGAAGGGCCAGGCCCAGTGAGGGAACAGTGTCCAGATTAAAAGGGTCCCATCTCACGGTCTTGGCCAGGCCCTGAGGAAGAACCGTGCCCAGACCAAGGAGGTTCCATCCCGGTGGTATCCAGGCCAGGGCCAGGGAGATGTCCAGGCCGGGGGAAGGGACATCTTGCAGGTGTCAAGGCCAGGTGTGTGGCGGGGCTGTCCCATCCCTGGGGATCCCATCCCAGGGTTAGCCAGGCCAGGTCCGGGAGGCTGCCCAGGCCAAGGGAGCTCCCGGCCTGGGGTCATGGAAGCCAAGGGGGAGCTCGGTGTGTCCCGTCCCGGGGCTACCCAGACCAGGCCCCTGGGGACGGGGGTTGCAGGGGTCCCCTCCCCGGTGCTCCCGTCCCGGGGGCCGGTCCCGCGCGGGCCGAGGGGCGCCGCTGGGACTCACGATGGCGCGGCCGTAGCAGGCGGCGGCCTCGGGGTACTTGCGGCCGCCGAAGAGCCGGTTCCCCTGCTCCTTGTGCTCCTGCGCGCTGTGGCTCTTCTCGGGGCTGCCGCCGCCCGCGCCCCCCGCGCCCGGCCCCGCCGTGCCGGGCCCCGCCGCGCCGCCTTCGCGCTCCTCCTTGCCCTTCATGGCGCGGCCCGGGCCGGCCCTGGGGCCGCGGCTCCG
>JACBWW010000024.1:817612-854018 GCA_020086605.1 Lanius collurio | reverse complement strand
ATCTGCATCCCGGTATGGGAATCTGCTCCCCGGTACAGGATCTGCATCCCAGTATGGCTGCAGGCATCCCAGTACAAGAACCTGCAACCCAGCATGGGAACCTGAATTCCGGTCCAGCTGTGGGCATCCCAGTACTGGTACCCACATCCCAATATGGTAACTATATCCTGGCATCCCGATGTGGTATCTACATCCCACATCCCAGTACTCACATCCTG
Organism: Lanius collurio; assembly: GCA_020086605.1. Lineage (NCBI taxonomy): Eukaryota > Metazoa > Chordata > Aves > Passeriformes > Laniidae > Lanius > Lanius collurio. The sequence continues at coordinate 853,800 of JACBWW010000024.1, read as the reverse complement.
GCTCAGTACCTGCATCCCAGAACAGTTCTGTGCTTGGTATGGGTACCTGCATCCCACTGGCCATGTCCCAGCGCTGGTACTCACATCCTGGTGTGATCCCTGCATCCCACTGGCCATGTCCCAGCACTGGTACTCACATCCTGGTGTGATCCCTGCATCCCAGGACAGGATCTGCGTCTTGGAATGGGAACTCGTATTCCATTTCCAGCGCTGCATCCCAATACAGGCACACATATTCCAGTACAAGTACCCACATCCTGGTACCTGGATTTGCACCTGCATCCTGCTACCAGAATCCATATCCTGGTACAGTACCTGCATCCCAGAATGGACACCAGTATCCCAGAATGGACACCAGTATCCCAGTATGGACACCAGTATCCCAGAATGGACACCAGTATCCCAGTATGGACACCACTATCCCAGTATGGACACCAGCATCCCAGAATGGACACCAGTATCCCAGAATGGACATGGGCATGCCAGCAGCAGGTACCAGCTGAATCTGGCACAGGGCACTGCAAACATTCCCTCCCTGCTGACCCTGCCCCTACAGGCCAGCACAGTCCGGGTACATCCCCCATGGCACAGGGGACACAGAGCCGTCACTGCTGTCCCCTGCCCCAGGGTCCCTTGAACTGGCACCTTCATGTGATGTGCCCACTGTCACCCAGGCCAGGCTCTCCTGGACCCCCAGGCAGGGCAGGGGGTGTCCCCAGGACCCATCCCTGGCACCGGCCTCACTTCCTGGAGCCACGGCTCCACCCCACTGTGGGTGCCCAGGAGCTCTGGGCTTCCCAGCCCTGCCAGGCTCCTGGCACTGTGTGTGGCCGTGGCAGGGGTCCCATGGCCCTGCCACACGTGTACCCTGCCCCACTCCCGTGTCTGTCCCAGCACAGCGTCCGTGGCTCCGCACACCAGCGCTATTAATACACACCAGGGCACGTGGGCCCGCGGCTCCCATGGGATCCAGCCTGGTTTGGAGTCACCAGGGAGCACCGCGTGTCCCGTCCGCCTTGGAATCTCCTCCTCTGCTCGGCATGGCAGCACCGGCTGTGTCCTTGCCATCCCTGTCCCCTGGCTGGCCCTGTGGGAAGGGTCTCCTCTCCCACCCCACAGCCCAGAGCGATCCCCTCACACGTAGGAGCAGCCCGACCCCATCCAGTCTCAGTGCACAGGCTCTGGAAAATCCTCTTCTCCGGCTGCGCCCACATTCCCTGTGCCCAGCGCCCGTGGCTGAGGCTGCAGAGACAGAAATAGCTGAGGGAAAAGCTGCCACGGGAAAACAGGAGCAGGGATGGGAGGTGGCACAGCCCTGAGAGCTGCGGGCATGGGGGGAAAGTGGCTGCAGGGAAGCGGGGAGCTCCAAACCCCACACGGGGATGGGCACAGAGATTCACAGCTCCCAGGGCAGCCAAAGCCTCCTGCATCCCACAGATCTCGGGCAGAGAACCACAGGCTCCACCACCTCTTCCCTGTCTGGCCCCCCTGGATGGCAGCAGGACCCGTGTCCCCAAGCACCAAGGAGCCCTGGCCAGCCCCAAGCGTTTTGCCACCATACCAGGCTTCAGCTCCTGCCCCAAATCCCTCTAACGGCACAGCCCAGGCCCTCGGGGTGGCCCTGCTCCCAACTGCAGCCCACAGAGGCGCCAGGCTTGGTGCAGCCCTGGCAGGGACGAGGGTCCTGCTCCCCAGGTGATGCAGGACACGCTCTGCAAGCGCAAGGTGTGTAAAAATTTATTTTGCTGTAGAGACCAAACCTAAAACATTACGGCTCCAGCAGCCATGGAGCAGGGAAACACGAGGCACGGGCCCGGCTGGCAGAGCCACGCACGGTGGGCACAGAGAGGGACACGAAACACGAGTGTGGCCCCGGCAGTGCCAGGGCCCAGGGGCCAGCAGCGAGTCGGTGCCCGACTGCCAGAGCAGCTCCAGCACAGGCAGGGACCCCTGTCCAGCCAGCGCTGGGGACAGCGGGATGGGGACACCACCCTGGCACTGTCCCCGGGACAGACACTGGTGCTGCCCAGCGATTTCTCCCCCTGCCCTTGCATGTTAAAAAACATTTAAATAGACAAACACAGAACAAGCAGCTCCAGGTGCCACCTGGGAGCTGCCCCAGCAGCTGCCTGCAAAGAGACGGACCCTGAGCGTGCTGGGGAAGGCCAGGCCGGTGGCACCAGCCAGGGGCTGATCCAGGCTCCCCCTGGGAGCACGGGAACCCAGGGATGGGTGCTGGTCTCTCTCTTTGGGACTTGCAGACAGGGACACTGAGGGGCTTTGGCCCCGAACGGGTACTAAGTCAGTCCCAGCAGCTGACACCAGCTCGGGTGTGGGCAGGGGACAGGAGATGGGGCAGCAAGGAGCTTCCAGTGGTACCAGGAGATGCAATGCCCAGAGCCTCACACTCTGGACAGGGCCCCACAGAGGGGACAGCAGGACATGGGGACGCAGGCATAGTGATGGCACTGCAAGGGAAGGACTGGGCACACAGTGGACATCCAACACCCTCCCAGTCCTTACCAGGGCTCCCAGAGCCCTGCAAATACTGGTGGCTGCAAATACTGGTGGCCTGGGATGGGGAGGGAAGGGGCCACACAGGCGGCAGGAAAGGAGGGCGGATGGACCCTGAGCCCAGCACCTGCAGGACTCACAAGAATTTTGTGTAGAAACAAGAGAGTGGAGCTCAGGACAAACCCTGGCTGATCACTGTCACCCCTTAGCCCAGGACAGCAGCTACTGTGTCCCAGCAAGAGGGGCCAGGCCTGACCCCAAAACACTGGGGCTGTGGGGTCTAAGTGCCTGGGCCTCTCTCCCCCGCTGCCTTTCCCAGCACTGGCGGAGGAAAAGCGGGACAGGAGATGGAGATGTGCCCCAGGGAGCTGGAGCCATGAGCTCATTTGACAGCTCAGCTGCTGCTGGAACTCCCAGAGGCTCCAGGAGTATTGTCCCCTCCAGAATTGAGGGCACCAGCACAGCCCTCTAGGGAGGGGATGTGCCCAGTCCAACAGACACTGAAACACTCATGTTTGAGCTTAAAAACAAGCGTTAAAAAAAAATGAACAGAATAAAAGATGAGAGTGATCCTCCAGCTGCTGGTGAGGCAGAGCCTTCCCGGCAGAGCTGCCTGCCCTGTGGCCACGGGGGCCAGGAGGCCACAGGGTGAGGCTGGCTGGTGCCAGGGATTGATCCTGCTGGTGCTGGGAGGTCTGGCTTCACTGGGCCTGCAATCCAGGCTGGGGGCAAAAGAGGATTTCCTACCAGGGGCCAGCTTGAGGCAAGGGCCCCTCACCAGGGCGTCGCTGGGGACGGGGAGCTGGTGGCACAGGGGGTATGGGGTGGAGAGCAGCTCTCATTTGTTCTTGGCCAGCAGCCGGTACAGGGTGAAGCCCACGAGCGCCGTCACCGCCGCGCCCAGCGCCACCCGCAGCCAGAAGGACGCCACTCCCAGCTCCACGGCGTTCAGGTGGCTGCAAGGAAACACAGGAGAGGCCGCTGAGTGTGGCTGTCCCAGTGCTCCCACCCCACATAGGGAGGCTGGGGGTGCCAGGGGGCGAGCACAGCACCGGGGGGAACAGCCCAGCTGAAGGCGAGGCTCCCAGAGATTCCCATCACCCGGCATCACCATCAAGCCAAGGGAGGGCTGTGGGACGGATGTGGCTGTCCCCTCCCCTGCCCTGGAAACAGCTCTCCAACACCTAAATAATTAGACAGGTATCTGCCTTTCTAGGTCAAGCTGCCTTTCCAACTCCCAGTGCATGGAGAGCTGGGATGTCACGGGGACATCGGTGACAGGGACCAAAGGGCAGCGAGGGACAGGGCCCGGCACTGGCCCAGCGTACACATTCCCTTCCCAAACACGTGCTGTCCTGCACTAACTGCTCCTCTCCTCTCCCTCCATCCATAATTCATTCTCCACTACATCGGGGGAGCACAGCCAATCCCCGGCCCTCCATTACGCTGTTATTTATTTATACCACATACCCTAAGATATATTAAGAATATTTAAATTTTAATACTGCAGAGGGGAGGGAAAAAAAAAAAGCGTCAGCTCTAAAAATAAAGTTGTTTATTGAAAAGAAGCTGGAGGGAAAACTACTCACTAGTAATCCCATCCTGCCTTCCAAGGCTCCCACACGTTCTCCCCGCGAGGGCTCGGCCCTTGGAGCTGTGCTCGCCCTTCCCAGCCCCAGAGCAGAGCGATTCCACTCACAGGGATCCTCCTCCCTTCCCACAGCCCCCCTCACCTCGCATGACCAGCCTGGTGCTGTCCTACCCTATCCTCAGCCCCTCTGGGGTGCAGCTCCTCCCAAAGGGAGCCTGTGTGACAGAGGTCTCGCATCACTGACCTCTTTTTCAGTCTGATCCATCTCATCGAGAGAAAATAGCTGCCACCCCCCCCGCGGGCCTTGGCAAACTAAGCTGGCTACTCCTCTTCAGCGTTTTTTATCTTAGGCTTCAAAAATAAACACTCCTGTGGCAGGATCTATCTACTCAATCTGCCAGAGACACACACACACAGGCAGGAGAAAACCTCCCCCCTCTGCAATTAGAGGAAGAAGTGGCTTTTCTGTTTCAATTATTTGTATAAGCAGATCACAGAATCCTGGAATGGTTTGGGTGGAAAGGAACCTTAAAGCCCATCTCATCCCAACCCCTGCCATGGACAGGGACACCTTCCACTGTCCCAGGCTGATCCAAGCCCTGTCCAGCCTGGCCTTGGGCACTGCCAGGGATCCAGGGGCAGCCACAGCTGCTCTGGGCACCCTGTGCCAGGGCCTGCCCACCCTCCTAGGGAACAATTCCTTCCCAATATCCCATCTAATCCTGTCCTCCTTCAGCTTAAGGCCATTCCCCCTTGTCCTCTCACTGCATGCCCTAGATGACACCAGAGTCACTTGACACCAAAAGCTGCGGAGAAACCAAAGCAAAGGCAATGTGGCAGAGGCAGGGGTGGGACACAGACCCCTCCCCAGGCTGTGCCCCCAGCAGAGCCCATCCAGGGGAAGGATACTAACGGGAAGGTGGCAGCAGTGGCCAGTTTGGTGTAGACAGCGGTGCTGGGTGGTCCCTGGCTCTGGCAGGAGAAGAGGAAGGGTGGAGGGAGGCAGTGCTTGTAGCAGAACTCAGCTGGGAAGAGCCCTGGCTGCTGGCTGGCTTCTGGCAGGTCTGTCTTGGAGGCCACGAACACACAGGGGATCTGGCTGTCCACATAGTGCTGCTGCAGAGACACAGAAACCCCAGCGAGGGTTATGGACCAACCCCTGGGAGATGCAGGGCGGCCACAAGGGCTGATGTCCTCCATGCCCTTGGTGAAGTCAAACAGGACCCCTGCGGTCCCCCAGGACCCCTGTGAAGTCCCCCAGGGTCCCTGCCAGCTACCTTATAGAGGCTGGCACAGTAGGTGAAGGATTTGGGGTCGCTCAGGTTGTAGATGAAGCAGGCGACGTCGCAGGCTGTATCTGATGGCTTCGTGAACGTCGTGTCAGCACTGACCTCGTACAGCTGAAGCAGAGGGGACATGGTGTGTGGCACAGCAGTGTCCCAGGGGGTCAGCTGCTCCTCCCAGAGGCACATGGACCGAGCCAGCAAAGCCACAGCCCAGCCCCATGTGCTGGCACATGGGGACGCATCCCAGCCCTGCTAAGAACCAGACACGGCACGATTCCCTGCTCTCCCAGACTTACTATAAGGTACTTCTCCTGGCCATTGACCTGCACTGTGTTGATAGTGTAGAGGGACGGCTGTCCTGGGTTCTCCCTCTGGGCCTGTCACCAAGGAAAACGCTGTCTCAGGCAATGGAGACACGAGCAGCTCTGGGGGAGGGACAGCGTCTCACCCCACCCCAAGCCCCCGTGGCCTGACAGCCACCTGAAGGGTAGCCAGGGCCTGTCAGGAGATGTGGGGCTGTTCCTAATAGGCAGGGGAAGTCAGCATCACCCTGGCCAGACTGGGAAAGGCACAGCCCCTCCAGACCCTTGGGACAAGCTGAGGGAGCAGGCCCACTGCCTGGATTAGAGACACCAAAGCCACCAGCACAGAGGGGGTGTGAAGCACGGGCAGGGAGAGCATCACACAGGGGGGGCCTGGCCACGGGCAGGGAGGTGCCAGGGAGGGGACAGATCGCTCCAGCACCCCTGGCTGTGCCTCCTGCTCCGCCCTGGGAGTGTGGCTGGCCAGGGAGCAGCCACTCACCGCCAGGCTCCTGCCGAGGAAGGCCTGCAGGAAGGCAGACTTGCCTGCGCCCCGCGCTCCCAGCACCTTGCACAGAAACACATTCCTCTGGGTCTGCCCTTTCTCCAAGTCAATCCTCTTCTCCCGGGTCACTGGCAGGAGAGAGGGTGGGTGAGAGCCAGGAGAGACCCCAGCTGCAACACAAGAGGAGGGCATGGCTGTACCTGTGAGGGCTTGGGTCTGGGAGTCCTGCTCTGAGAGGATGGGGTAGCCCAAGTAGCCCAAGCACTCCAGGCAGTGCCGTACATCCAGGTAAGCCACGAGCCTGGAGAGACAGAGCACGCCAGGAGGGTCAGCAAGGGCTCAGTGATGTGACCAAGGGCCAGGGAGAGGGACTGAGCTTACGTCCACTGGCAGAGGAATCCATGCAGGGAAAGCAGGCCTTTATCAGTGGTGCATACCGTGTTGTAGAGCTCGGGGCCCCAGGGCACGCAGGGGAACACGCTGAAGAAGTTCTGCAGCTCTGTGTGTGACAGGGCTCCGTCCTGGTCCTGCCAAAACACACCAAGTCACCAGGGCAGGCAGGACCCAGCCTGTGGCCAGAGGGGGCCCTGCCACACCGGCCACCTCCCTGCTGTGCAACATCACAGGGACACTGTCAATGGCAGGAATCGATGGCAGTGAGGCTGCAGCTGGGTGAGCTCACAGAGCCTGTGCCTCAGGGACTGCCAGCACTGCACAACAGCAAACACACTTTGGGATTGCAGCTGCAACCAGGTAGGACCCATCCACGCCCACCCCATAGCCCTGAGCTGCTGTTCCTGGCATTCCTGGAACCAGCTGTCCCACAGCAGCCTGTGTCAGTCCAGCCTGACCCTCCACAGGCCAACTCAGCACTCTCAGGCTGCTGCACCCGAAGGGGACCTGCTGGCACCTGGGCACCCAGGGATGAAAATCCATTCAGTGCTGCCACTCCCTGTGGCCCCAGAGCTGATGTGGGCACACAGGGACGTGTGTCCCCTCTGTGCTGCCATTCCTGAGCCACTCCCTGTTGTCACAGAGCTGCCATACCCCAGATGCACATCAACATCTCAATAGCCAGTCCGAGCAGGTGCATGCAGATCAAATACATCCCCTTTTCCCACTCTCCAAGAGCCTGAGTTTGGCACAAATGTGTTGCTTTCTCTCCCTCTCTCCAGCCTGGCAGCCCTCCACCAGGCTGGCAGATGCTGGTGCTTGGTCCATGGCTGCTGGCCAGCAGCTGTGCCCGCTTCCCCGCTTGCCTCCCTGCCTGCTTCCCTGCCCACTGCAGCCAGTAACTACAACGGCCATGCCAGCTTGATGCCAACTCAGACCCAATCCCTGAAGGTCCAAACTGACCTTTGGTCAAGAGTAGTGACCACCAGACTACCTACAGCTCACTGTGGCCACTTCCTAAAGCCTCCAAAAAGGGAAAACTGTGGCAGAGGAAAGCCCTTCCCTGGTGCTCCATGGGCTCCCTGGCACAGAGGGGTGATCAGGGGAGCACCTGTGCCCAGGTGTGTGGGCCCAGCAGGGCATCCCCTCCCCTGGAGCCCCTGCAGTGCTGCCCACCTTGTCGTGCTTCTCAAAGAGCCTCTGCAGGAACTGGTATCCCAAGTGGTTGAGCTCTGTGGAGCAGCCTGGGGGCACACGGAACCTGTTGGGAAAATCATGGAATGATTTAGGTTGGAAAAGCCCTTTATGATCACCAAGTCCAACTGTTCCAACACTGCCAAGGCCACCACTGACCCATGTCCCAGGTGCCACATCTACCTGGCTTTAAATCCCTCCAGGGATTGGGATTCCACCACTGCCCTGGGCAGCTGTGCCAGTGCCTGACCACCCTTTCCATGAAATTTTTCCTAATATCCAATCTAAACCTCTCTTTTATCCTTTATATCCTATTCTCCAGTTCAGAAGTCGAATCTCCTCGAGTCCTGAACAAAGGGCAGTGTGTGAACACATCTCACCCAGAGGACACAGCTCCCTCCCTGCTCAAGGTCAGCTGTTGCCTCCAGGCCTGGCTATTCCTTGACACAGCTCCCTTATTTTGGGGAGAACCCCCTAAGGATGCAGTGGCCTTTCCCTGGCACATCCCAAGCAGCCAAGGAGACGCGGTGCCCTAACTCTGCCTCATGCCCAGGGCTTCGGCAGGGCACAGCAGTGCCCCGGGGTGCCATCCACCAGCATGTCCCTGTCACCTCCCTGCAGCCTGCTCTCTGGGAAGAGGAGGAGGCAGCTCCCAAGCCAAACCCTTCCACTGCTGCCAGCTCCCCATCTCCAGAGTGGCAGGGAGCAGAGAAGAGACAGCAGCTGCACAATCAGCCGCGAGGGCTGTGCTGACAGCTCACTGCTCCCGACAGAGCTCCTCTGCCTCGCTCAGCCAGGGACAGAGCAACCTCCAAGAACCCCTTGCTGATGCCAAGGAAGTCTGGGATTTCATTCCCCACCTTCCTGTCTGCCTAAACCAGCATCCCCAAGGCCTGCTGATCTTGTCCCCAACCCCATGTGTCAGCTCCTGGCCAAGGGGAAGGCGATGACTGCAAAGCTGACCCTGACCTAAGGGCCCACAGCAGCTCCCGGGGTGCAGGAAGGATCCAGCCAAGGTGCTGGGGATCCTGAGCCATGCACCAAGGGAATGTGACACCCTGGCCAGCCCTGGACACGCACTGTGGGTACAGGTAGTCATCTGTCAGCTCCAGCTCATCGTCGTAGCCAAAGCGGCGCAGGATGGTCCAGGTGGTCTCGTGCCGGCCCCTCTGGATGAAGAGGGTGTTGAGGAAGAGGAAGCCTGCAGGAGAGAGCAGGGGGCTCAGTCACACTGGAGTCAATTCAGGCTCAGGGATCCACTCCTCAGGGGGCTCAGTCACACTGGAGTCAATTCAGGCTCAGGGATCCACTCCTCAGAGCCATGCTTCCCCTGGGAAAACAAACTGCTGGGACACAGAGATTTAATAGCCATAGCAGGCTTGTTTTAACGAGGGACTAATTAGGCTTGGAATGAGAGCCAGGAGGCTCAGGCCAAGGACGGGGCCCTGTGGGATGTGCTCAAGGAGGTGGGTCCCCCCATCCCCTGGGAAGGAGCAGGGAGCCCTCGTGCTGCTCCTCACCATTCAAGGTGAGGCCGTTGTCCTGCACCCCGTCCGTCGTGTTCTTCCACACAACCATCTTCACATCCTCCAGGGCCTGGGGAGCCAGGGGGTTCCCAAAACAGGACTTCTGCCTCCCAAGAGAATGAAGGCCATTGTCAGCAAAGCACTTAGAGAGCACAGCCCTGTCTCACCAGGCTGCCTCTCCCCTGGAAGGAGTGGGGTTTCAGGGAGGGAAAATCCACCCAGCTCAGGGATTTCTGCCTTAGGCCTTGACCAAACCCCTGTTCTTCAGTATCCCAGTAATTTAGGACTCTCAGCATCTCCAGAGCCTCCTGGTCTTCCCATGGCAGAGCAAACTCGGCCCAAGCTTAGGCAGATGGAACCCTACAGTGCTTTAGCTGTGCCACAGAAGTGCTGAGCAGGAATGGGGTGGCTTTGCCAGGAGAGGGGCAGCTTCCCTGCTGCAAAGGGAATCCCAGGCACTGGGAACACCTCAGCCCTGCATCCACCCTACCTGGAAGTAGTTGAGTTCATCATCACTAAGGATCTGGTTGTTGTCCTGGTCCGAGAGGTTGAAGATCCGGGTCAGCGCTCGAGTACAGGCAGGTTTGAGCTGCAAGGACCAACCATGGTGACAATGACAGGGAACCAGGCACAGCCTGGCCCTTCCTCCTGCAGCCCCACACACAGAGTTCCCTCCCCGCACTTCTAGGCCAGTACCCACAATCACCCTGGAGGTGGGAAGCATGGAATCATTAAGGTTGGAAAACCCCTCCCAGCTGTTCCCCCAGCACTGCCAAGGCCACCACTAGCCCATGTCCCCAAGTGTCACATCCACAGAGCTTTTAAGTCCTTCCAGGAATGGTGACCCCATCACTCCACCTGTGCCAGTGCCATACCACCCTTAACGTGAAGAGATTTTTCCTAAGATCTGATCTAAAGTCAGAGAGGACGATCCATGGGGAATTTTTCTCCCAGACACTTCCCTCCACAACCAGCACAGAGTCTGGAGCATGAGGGCTTCTGCCCCAACACACCCAGCTCCTTGCAGGTCTCTGTGTGCCCAGCTGGCTGCACTGAGCACAGAAGACGAGCACTGTCCCCTGGCCGGTCTGTGCCAGCCCAAACCCTCCAGCCTCACCCCAAAAGCTCCACCCAGAGCAGTGTGACAGGAAGGAGATCCCTCCAGGAGCCCACCTGCTTCTCCTCCGGGTCATAGAGCGGGGCAGTGGGGTGCAGCACGGCTTTCTGGGCGTAGTAGAAGAGCTCAGAGATGTTCTTAAGGTTCTTGGCAGAGCACTGGGGAGTCAGAGGAAGAGACAGCCCCAATGAAAAGGGCAGGAGGAGGATGATACAATCTCCCCAAGCCAGACTAGCTGTGCCTCAAAGCACAGAGCAACATTTGTCCACCATGAGGAAAAATCAAAAGGGAAAATCTCCTGGGATTTGCTCTGGCTTTGCTGTGCCCATTCCACAGTCCCAACGGGGCGTGTGTGGAGCTCCAACAGCAGTTCCAGCTAGGGAGCCACAGAGGGCAGACACAGAAAGCTGCTCCCTGCAAGGGGCACAGACAGCAAGCCCAAAGCACAGGCCCTCAACCCCTGGGCACGGGGACTTGTGCAGAGCAACATCATCAGGGCAGCTCTCCACAAGCACAGAGGCTCCCTGACTCCCTCCAGACCAGTACTCCAGCCCGTCAGGGAGGCTCTGCACAGCCTCTCCAGCTCCCTCACCTCCACGCAGGTCTCAATCTCCGAGAACTGGTTCATGATGGGCAGGATGACCTCCATGGAGCTGCCCACCTGCAGGTCAGACTTGTTTCCCACCAAAATAATGGGGATTCTAGGAAAGACACAGAGCTCAAGTGAGGCCACTCCTCTCTTGCTCCCAGCGCTGCCCCAGTCTTTGGTGTTCCCACAGGCAGGCAAGGGAGGCCCCAACCCTCTTCTGGCAAGGTCCAGAGCAGCTTTCCTGCCTCCCACAGCTGGGAGCATCCATCTGGAGAAACAGACTGCCTGATCCTGCTTATGCTTTCACCCAGCAACAATATGTTCAGGAGCCTTTAATCCAGCACAGCAGCCTTCTGCCCAAGTGATCCACCCACAGCCTGGAGCTCCTGATTCCCCTGGCAGCCTCCCCTCCCTGCTCCCTGCCTGGCTGAGAAGAGATCCAAGAGGGGAGAAGGATCTCTCCTCAGCGACCCCCTGCCTCAACTGGATCTCTGGTGGAGAAAAGTCTCCCTGTTCTTCTGCTCTAGGCAGTCTGGCCACAAACCACCATCCTGGAATGGTTTGGGTTGGGAGGGACCTTAAAGTTCATCTTGTCCCACCCCCTGCCATGGGCAGGGACACCTCCATCACACCAGGGCTCCAAGTCCCATCCAACAAAGCCTGGATCAAAACACAAAGCTGGTTTGCTCTCAATACCCTCAGAAGGAGGTGAGGGTGGTGGGCACCCCACAGCCCCCAGAATCCCCCAAATCTGCACCTACAGATCACTCCCCACATGGTACCTGGATCCCTTTTCAAGTCCCCCGTTCACCATGGGGATCCACTTTGTGCGAATCTGGAAGGTGAGCAGAGGGAAAGGGCTGTCAGCACAGCCTGGGGAGGGACAGGCAGCCCCCAGGCAGGCAGCAACAGGGCCCTGCAGCCATCTGCTCCCTGGCATTCCCTCACACCAGCAGGCAGAGCAGGCCCAGGGGTGCTGGATGCCAACACCAGGATGCAACAAGCCCGTTGTCCTGATGTGAGGGAGCAAGCTTGGGCAGGGCTCAGCCTCTGCTTGCAGGGCTCAGCCCCAAAATCCCACACAGGGCTGGGGGCCATCAGTATGTGCCCACAGCACAGGGCAGCACAGAAACCCCAGCACTGGGAACCCTCTCTGGCCCTGCTGCTGGAGCAGGGCCCCAGCGGGGACCCATTACCTTGTCAATGGTGGCCTCCTTGGTGACATCGTACACCATGCAGACCACGTTGGCCTGCAAGAGAAGCAGAAGGTGGTGAAGGGGTCCCTGCCACACTCATGGCAGCAGGGAATGGAGGGGCAGCAGGGAATGGCAGCAAGGAATGGGGGGGCAGCAGGGAATGGGAGCAGGGAATGGGAGGGCAGCAGGGAATGGGAGGGCAGCAGGGAATGGGAGCAGGGAATGGGAGCAGGGAATGGCAGCAGGGAATGCCGGCCGAGCAGCCAGGGAAACGCGGCGGCCGAGCGCACGTGAGCGTGGACACGTACACAGCCCCCGACTGGGCCACCCTCAGCCTCGTGGCCACAAGCCCACGAGCTGCTGGGAGCAGCTCCTCTGCCTCAGGAGCTGCTCCTCCCATGCCCGCCGGCCCAGATCCCCCTCTCACACTACCCGTGTCCCGGCACTCCTCCCCTCCTGACCCCGTGCAGACGGGGCCGGCACCAAGGCTTTATAGGAAGCAGACAGGAGGGATCACTGGTCCTTTCAGGAGAGAGTTTAATGCTAATCCTGAGGACACACAAGGGTTTAGGCAGGATTTCCTGGAACCATTTAAAGCCTCTGTGTACTCCTGCTGTCTGGGTGGCGGGAGCAGGACCCCCGTGCCCACCTCCTCAGCCATTAGCCACCAGGGTTGGGAGATTAAATAGCTTTGCTCATGTGAGAGAGATGGTTTTATTATCTATAATTAAAAGGTCTTCATGTCTGCAGAGTCAAGGCTAATCCCAGGGCAAAGAGCAGCTGAGTCCACCCCAGCCAGACAACTTAATTATTCCTCCATGGCTGCTCCGAGGGCTCCCTCAATCCTCCCTGCTCAGCGCTCGCCAGGGGCTCCAGCTCCCAAATTAACTCCTCTGTGCCACCGCTTCATCAGGCAGCTACAGGGATCTAATGCAAGGAGCAGGGGTCTTGCCCAAACCCAGCAACTGCTTCTCCCTCTTCTGAGCCCACAGGGAACATCCCGAGGCTGAGAGCACAACATCTGCTCCGCAGCCTCCGCAGCCTCCCGTGGGCAGCGAGCTGCCCCCCGCCGCTCTCCTTCTGGAGGCTCCCCGGAGGGCTTGGACAAGCCACACACAACAGCTTACAAGTCAGAGCAGGATTAAACAAGCCTCTAAACAAACCAAGAGCATTAATCCATGGATAACCAACTGTCTGTGCGTCTCTGGGTGGCTAATGGGGAGGGGAGGGGAGCAGCCACGTGTCCCTCGGGGACCGCAGCCTCCTGTCCCCCATCCCGGCCAGCCCTGCTCACCTTGGCGATCTCCTCCTGCAGCTCCTCCTCCGTCTGCTCCGACTCTGGAAGGGGAATGAAGCCATCACCACCTCCCCAGGCAGGGGCACCTCTTCCCAATCCCCTCAGGCAGGCAGGGAGGGGAAGAAGCCAGACAGGACAGGGCCCTACCTGAGTAGTCCACTATGTGTGTGGGGACCTTCTCAGGGGTGACATCAGCCGGGATCGTGATCTCCTCTGCCCGGGGGGGGACCTGCAAAGCCAGCACAGCCCATCCAGTCACAGGCCTCCAGGAGGATGGGTGACAAGGGACTTCAGATGCCAACATGGCCAGGGTGGGATGAGCTGTGGATCATGGATCGCTCTTGGCCCATCTGGCTGCAGCAGTGCCCTGCACTCCAGTCCTTGCATAGGCAGTGACCCCGAGGTGAAACTTCCACCTGCCTCCCTCACACAAAGCTCCTGATCCCGCTGGAGATAAGCCCTGGGCACTCCCTGGTTCCCTGGGCTCCTCTGGGAGCAGCCCTGAGCTGATTGTCTGGGCTGGGCTGGGAGCAGGGAAGGGATGCAGGGCTGATCCCACTGAACCCCTGAGCCAGTGCTGTCCAGCACACCATGGGTAGTGGCAGAAATGTCTCATGGCACAGGGAAAATGTGCCTGGTCAGAAAAATCTCATTTCCCTATCCAAGCTGCTGGGATGGCAAGCTGTCAAGGGGCACAGGCAGGCTTGGATGCTGCTGCTCACAGCTGGCCTGGCTCAGAGCATCAAACCCATCAGGGAATGTGGGCCAGCCCCTTCCAAGGGCTCTGTGCTGGTGCCAGAGACTCCCAGCAGCAGCAAGCGGGGCCCTGGGAGGTACCAACACCCTCCTCAGGGCAGAGAGTGCCACAAGTCAGGATCAGCTCCCAAGCCGGGATCAGAGCACAAACTGAGGAAAACACCACCCCAGCTGGAGCTCTGCGTGGTGCTCACTGAGCTCACCTGAAGCAGCTCGGTGGCTGTCACAGCCCCAGGAGCTGTGAGCACGTCCCACACACCCCCATCTCCAGCCGGGGACACTGGGGACAGAGCTGTCCCACCCAGCGAGGGGGCCCGCGGTGGGCGTGTGCGCGTCCCCTCCCCACTCACCTCTTCAGGAAACTCCTCTCCCACCAGAGCCATGATCAGGGACGTCTTCCCCACCTGGGCTAGGAAATAAAGGGAGGACGTTGACATTGGCACGGGCACGGCAGAGCTTGAAGGAGAGACTGGCAGGCGGGAGCCACGATCGAGGCTGGTGACAATGTCACCCACGGGGGCTCGGGACCACGGCCGGGCCTGGTGGCTTCCCTGGTCCTGCCAGTGATGGGGGCCCACCTGAGCCCCCGTCCGCCCTCGCCCCTCCCTTGCAGGAGAACCCTCTCCCCCGGGGCCCCCGTGCCCCCTGCTCTTTCCCGGGGCTGGAAGGTCCTCCCCCGGCCCCGTGTCCCCCCCGTGCCCCCTCACCCTCCCCGAGCAGGAGGATCCGCACGTCCCGTTTCATGGCGGCGCCGCCGCCTCCCCCCCCCCCCCCCCCCCCAAACTTCCGGCCGCACCACCGAGCGGCGGCGCAGAGCGGCCCAGGACAGCGCGGCGCCCCCTAGCGGGGCAAGCACACCCAGACCTCCAGGGTTCGTCTTTCGATGGTTTATTAACAAAACATTTAACGACAACAAACGGCGAACGGGGCCGTGAAACACATCCCAGGGCCGGGCGGGGCGCCGCAGGCGGGCCAGCCGCCGCCGCCGGCCCCTGCAGCCGTGGGGGCGGTGGTTTGGGCCTGGTTGGGGCCGGGGCCTGTCCCGGAGCGGGCCCCGCTGGGGAAGCGTCGCTGGTCCGGGGCCCGCCGGGCTCAGGCGCCCGTGAGCTCCCACACGAGGACGGCGCTGTGGGAGGCCGTGAGGAGGCGGCGGCCGGAGGGTGCGAAGCGACAGAGGTGCACGGTGTCGTCATGGCCGGCGTAGTCCTGC
The DNA here is from genome assembly GCA_020086605.1 of Lanius collurio. Taxonomy (NCBI): domain Eukaryota; kingdom Metazoa; phylum Chordata; class Aves; order Passeriformes; family Laniidae; genus Lanius; species Lanius collurio. Next base: position 838,324 of record JACBWW010000024.1, on the reverse strand, counting down.
GGGTCCCCAGCGCGGCAGGGCTGCAGCCGCAGCAGCCGGTCTGCGGAGAGGAGCGGCTCAGGGCCGGGCCGGGAGGCTCTCACTGACCCTGATCACCCTCCAGACCCGCTCCTTGGGGCTCGTCCCTGCCACGACCACCCATCTCTGTCACTCTCAGCCCTTCTCCATCTCTAGTCCCTGCCGGAAGCACCACTCCTGGTCACCCCTTGCCCCCTTTTCATGTCTTGTTATAGCCAGAAACACCATTCCCAGTCACCTTCAGACCATCTCCATATCAATTTCCCAGGCAGGAGCACCATTCCCAGTCACCTCCAAGCCCAGTCTCTGTTTTGTCCCTGCCAGAAGCATCATTCCCCCTCACCCTCAGACCCTCTCCATGTCTTTTCCCAGCCAAAGCCCTATTTCCAGTCACCCCAGACCCTCTCCACATCTTTTCCCTGCCAGAAGCACCATTCCCAGTCACTCCCCAGGCTCTCTCCCCACTGCTGAGCTGCAAGTTGTGTCACTGAGCTGAGTGACACAGGACAGGCAGATCCAAACTGCTCCAGGAGTGAGGTGCCCTTGCCCGAGCAGGGTCCTGCCTGTCCCCACGCTGTGGGAAGGTCGGTGCTGCCTCAGAGGCTGCAGCTCACACAGCCACAGAGATGGAGACAGCCCAGAACCCCGGGAAGTCACTGACAAACCCTGCCCATGGAGAAGTATCTCATTTCTGACCCAGCAGTCTCGTGGAGGTTTCTCCTTGCCCTGGACTGTAGCTCCCAGGTTTGAGGACATGTCTCTTGTTTTGAGGAATAAGGACTTTTGTTTCCCCTCTGGCAGAAGAAGGAGGGCCCAGGCACCCCCAGCACTCACCACTGAAGCCGATGGCCAGGAAAGGTGCGGCTGGGGACAGGCTGAGGGACGTGGCAAAGGCTGGCAGGGAGATCTTCCTGAACACCTGCAGCCCAGCAAGAGAAACCCCGACAGCTCAGAGGAGGAAGGCAGCACCCAGAGCTGTGCAGCCCCAGCCTTAAGGAGGGTAATGGGGAGGCTGAAGGTGCTCAGCTCAGAGAGCTGCCCCAGGCATCCAGAAGACAATGGGGAGAGTGCTAATGCTGCTGGAAGCAGCCGCCTTCCCCTCCAGTGGGATCAGGGACTGGCTGCCTGCCTGGATGCAGCCTGAGGCAGGGGCAGGGCTCTGCTGCTCACCTGGGCCAGACTCCAGAGTTTCCAAGATGAAAATCTGTTCCCTGAGCAGCTGCCTTAGGCCACCCCACCCCTGTGACTGAGGGTAACACACAGGGCAGCACTGCCAGCCCCCACTGCCTGTGGCAGGGGACAGGTACCTGTTTCTTCCTCAGGCTGTAGAACAAAGCTTCCTTCTGCATCCCAAAGCCCACGTAGACCAGGACACCGTGCTCCCAAGGGCAGAATGCAGCCAGGCTGGGTGGGAGGCTGTCGAGACCCTGGGGAGGGAAACCAAAGGCAACAAAACTGAGGCTGGATTCTCTTATTTCAACCAATGAGAGATAAAAGGAGAGCAGAGAGAGACAACAGGGCTGTTAGTGTTTGACCAGTGTGACATTAGTATGGTGGAGGCTGCTTCCTCCCTCTTGCATTCCCATCTCAGACAGGCTCAGGGAAAGCACGGAACAACCACATCCTGCCATGGAAACCTGAAGCAAATGCTTTAGTGTTGTAGGTGCAGGTCACATGAGGGTCCAATGGGTTGAATTCCCACTGAGATATTATTGCTGCATGGGCTTGAAGCTGGGAATTGGTTATGGATCAGTTTAGCACAAGAAAAGAGGGCCCAGAAGGCAGATCTTGAGTAGTGGGTGCAAGATCAAACCTTCATGCTGTAGGGAGAGCTGTAGTGAGTTTCTTTCCAGAGGAAATCCATCTTTTTGGAAATAAACAGAAGAAATATCAACAGAACTCAGCTGCTGTATGGAGCCAGGCTGAGGCACTGCCTCTTGCTCCCCCAAAAACACCCAGCTCTGCCTGCCAGGACCAGGGACCATCTCCATCCTCTCCAACATAGATCCTCCTGCTTTTCTAGCAGGTGTCCTGCTGCCCAAACCTTATCCCTGGGCTGGAGCCAGAGGCTTCTGCCGAGCAGCAGGGACACACAGGGCTGAGCACTTGGCTCTGGGAAGCTGCCACCACTCTCCTGGCTCAGAATATTCACGCTCCTCAGCAGTGTCAGAATTAGCAGCACGCTCATAATTAGCTCTCCCTCCTGCACACCGTGCTCACTGCTGCCTGGGCTCGGCTTTGCTGGCACAGGGCTGTCAGCTCTTTGCAGGTGCAGTTTAGGGCTCCTCAAGCTTAAAAGTCATTGCTCCAGGGCACTGGCACTGCTACAGTCTCATTCCACACCCAGGAGGGTGCATTGACAAGGAACTCCGTGAACAGGACTAACAGAGATGCCTTTCCTAAGCACACCCTCGCTCTCTCAGAGCCCTGTGCCTCCCTCCTCCATCTCTGCTGGTGTCCAGCTTCGTACCAGGAGCAGGCAGGGCCTGGCAGGTGCCACGCTCACCTCGGGGCCAGCAGGAGCTGGGAAGCTGAGCCAGTCAAGGAGCTCACACTTGTCCTGGAGCCAGTCGGAGCCCCAGACGCTGACCCGGCGGTCGGAGCTGGTGGCCAGCCAGAGCTCCCCTCCTTCCACCCCGAAGTCATGGTACTGTGGAGCACAAACACAACCCTGTCACTCCAGGGGCACAGAGGCTTTGAAGGAAGGGGACGGTAAAGAGCGGGACAGGAGCTCATGGGAACATGGGGCTTGTGTTTAGGGGATCAAAGCCAGGATTAACCTCTGTTTGTGGCTGCCCCATGATCCCTGGAAGTGTCCAAAGCCAGGCTGGACGGGGCTTGGAGCAATCTAGGATAGTGTCTCTGCCCATTGCAGGGGCTGGAAATTGGTATTTAAGGTCCCTTCCAACCCAAACCCTGCTCTGAATGACACAGTTCCCTTCCCCAGGACCCCTTCTGGATCTGCACATCTCCTGGGAGAGCTGTTTCCAATACCACATGCCCCCTAAAAACATCCTTCACCTAAAATCAAGGAGGATTTCCTCAGTATCAAATTACCAGCAAATACAGCCTTGCAGTGTGGATGATCTTAAAGCCTGAGAGCTTAGGGAAAATTATTCTCATTTCTGCCGTGCAAAAGAAAAAACCTCTCTACAAAGAGGAGGACAAAGGAGGTGCTGAAACCATCCCACTGCTGCACAACCAAGTCTTCCCAGCTCCACAGAGGAATGGTACAGGCTGCCAAAGAGCCTTTTTGGGGGGTACAGGGGCTACAAGCTCACAGCCTGGGCTGCTCCCGAGGGGTGCTGCTCTCCAAGAGCCTGTGGCACCAGTTCATGTCACACCTGTGTACAACAGGATGTCAACAACTGCCACCAAAGGTGCCCCTGCGGGAACAGCCTCCCTCAGGCTGCACCTGCAACACATGGAGCTTTATTCCACTGAACAGATCCCTGGAAAAACAGCTCAGAAGTTGCTGGAGGGGACTGGAGGAAGATTTCCAAAGAGGCAAAGCAAGGGACACCAAAACACACTTGCTGACCATGCTGCCTCCCAGAGCTGTGACACATGGGGACTGTGCAGCCCCTGAGGGCTCACCTGCTTCCTGGTGCACTGGAGAACGGTGATGGGGGAGCCCTTGTGGTCAGCCAGGACATGGATGGTCATTCCAGTGCGAGGGCTGCTGACAGCCACTATGCCATCCTTGCCCCCTGATAAGATCATTTCCCCTGTTGGCAGGGGAGAGAAAAGAATGGGACACTTCTTGTAGGAGGAGAAAAAGGCTGGAGGAGAAAGGTCCAAGATTATGGGATACCAGTATCCTGAAACAATGTGAAAGGCTGGCAACATCCCAGTCAAGGGCTGGGTATGATGAGATGTCTCAGACACACCCATTGAAGCTCCACACTGAAGAAGAGCCACAGTAAATTATAAACCAAAGGTGTTTGTTGTACCCAAAGCCCTTGGCTATCCCAGAGCCAATGCACTCCCATGTCCCACCCACCATGGGCTCAGCTGGCAGAGGTACCAGAGATCACTGAGACAAGTTCTGTTGCTCTCTCTGGCCCCAGGGTTTTGGGGCAGGCGGCCAGGACATAGAGCAGCTGGAGGTCAGGGTAAACCCAGGCAGCATCAAGCCACATTCCCCGAGGCCACGTGTCCCCACTGCCACCTCAGGCAGCCTCACCATCGGTGGAGTAGGTGATTGCTGTCAGTGCAGCAGCGTGGGGGTGCATTTTCAGCTCCATCTCTGTCCTGGAAACGCTGAACACACGGACAGTGCCATCACTGTACCCTGCCACCACGTGCTGGCTCTCGGCGGGACAAGGCCACAGCCCAACGGGACGAGGCTTCCAGGCCAGGCACTGGCAGCTCTGCAAGGAAATTGGCAGAGAGCAGGTGACACAGGGGACACTTCCCTGTGCCAAGGGATTGATGTGCCACAACACTTACTTGGTTGAGCACCTGGAACTGCACCACCAGCTCCGTGCTGCCCAGAGCCCAGATCCTCACGCTGCCGTCCTCCCCGCATGTGGCACAGTGACTCTCGTCGGGACTGAAGCACACCTCAGTCACCTGCTCCAGGGAAAAGGCAGAAAACAGGGGCTCTGCAGGTGCCACAGCCCAGAGCACATCAGCTCCCCTGCCCCTTCATCCCCCAGGATTCTGCTCATGGGAGACTCCAGATGAGATGGAGCATAAAGGTGCAGTGCTTTGGTTTTGGGATGATTAGAGGAAATGACCTCTAGTTGCACCAGGGAAGATTTACATGAATATTAGGAAGAATTTCTTCACATAAAAGGTTGTAAAGCATTGGCACAGGCTGCCCAGGGCAGTGGTGAAATCACCATACCCAAGAGTGTTCAAAAAAAAAGTGTGGATGTGGCACTTGGGGACATGGTTTAATGTCCTTTAGCGCTGGGTTGGCACTTGGACTTGATGATCTTAAAGGTCTTTTCCAACCTTACCAATCAAGGGAAACAATAAAGCCAATCCCAACAGCAGGACCAGGCACTGTGCACAGTAAACCCAACCCCAAAGGACCAGGCAAGCTGCACTGTCAGTTGCCATAGAATACCTTCTCTCCTACCATTTGAACCATTTTTTTCTGTAGCAGAAAGATACCCTGAAGCAACAGCAACATTCCAAGTGTGCCCAGCCGTTCTCACCTTGTTCTTGTGGCCGCTGATGAGCCGGATGCTGGTGCTCTCCACCCAGTTGATGTACCACAGGGTCCCTGCCGTGGTGCCCACAATGCCCATTTCCAGGGAGTCATCAAAGGCTGCGCTCACAATCGTCCCATCCAGGGTGATCTCGTGCTCCAACAGGACTGAGCCAGACCTGGAAGAAGGCAGGGTAGGAGAAGGACTGGCTCAGACCTTGGAACAGCCACTCTGCCTGCTTTAAATCCAATTTTCTTGTGAGCACAGTTCAATGAGGGGCTCCTGTCCATGGAACAGTGACTGGGAGAGCTGGGAGTGTTCATCCTGGGAGACCTCAGAGCCCCTTCCAGGGCTGAAAGGGGCTCCAAGAAAGCTGGAGAGGGACTTGGGACAAGAGCCTGGAGGGACAGGACACAGGGAATGGCTTCTCACTGCCAGAGGATGGGGTACTGGGAAGGAATTGTTCCTTGGGAGGGTGGGCAGGCCCTGGCACAGGGTGCCCAGAGCAGCTGTGACTGCCCCTGGATCCCTGGATGTGCCCAAGGCCAGGCTGGATGGGGCTTGGAGCCACCTGGGCTAGTGGAAGGTGTCCCTGCCCATGGCAGGGAGGGCTGGAATGGGATGGGCTTGAAGGTTCCTTCCCACTCAAACCACTCCATGCTTCTGTGATTTGAACTTCAGTTTTTACAGGAAAGAAAGAAAACAGGGGATGCAACAGCATGAGAGAAGTAACAAAGGCAATGTATTTTCCCTAAATCTCCTAAAGGAATTCCTGCACATCCCTGACACAAACTTCAGGCACCATCAACATCCACTTCTACTATTAAGAGGCTTCAGCTACCAGTGGCAAAAATTGAGTCAAAAGACCCAGACAGAAAGAATCAGCAGTCATAGGATGGAGAGGAAAAGCTAAGGATGAAGAGCTGCAGGAGCAGCGTGGTTGCACGTGGTGTCTGTCTGTAAAAAGCCACCTCTCAGACAGGTCCTGGGGGCTGCCAGGTGAGGGGCCACGAGCTCCTACCTGTCATTAGGCCCTTTCAGCCTCAGCTCCTGCATGGTGGCCACGGACCACAGGCGGATGCGCTTCGTGTTGCTGCCGCTCACCAGCCGCTTGTGCCGACACACCAGCACACCTGGGGATGAAGGGCACCTGTCAGTGTCCATTTCTCCCAGCCATCATTCCAAGGATGCTCCTGGCAGCCATTTGGGCAGGAAAGTGGGAGGGTTCTACAGCCCAACAGTGTTTTACAGACTAGAGGTCTGGAGGTGCTTTGGCACAGGGTGTCCAGAGCAGTCACCATCCCTGAAAGATTCAAGAAGCCTGTGGATGTCGTGCTCAGGGACATGGTTTAATGGTGGACCTGATAATCTTAGAAACCTTTTCCAACCTTAATGACTCTGTGATTCAATGAACCTCCCAAGGAAACCCAGGACCCTGAGGAAACCCATGTCACAGATCCATTGCCACCCTACACATCTTGCCCCCCACACAGCAAACTGGTTTTCCAAGCACAGCTGAAATGGGAAGTCTGCAAGTTCGTGGCTTCTTTCCCAACAAGTTCCCTGTTACAGCCCTGATGCTGCACCCACCGATCTCGCCCTCATCAGCCTCCCACGTCATGAAGCAGGAATTGGTCTCTGTGTCCCACACACAGATCTGGCCTGAGTTGGTCCCACTGTAAAGGAGAGCGTCAGCACCGTAACAGAGAGACGTCAGCTCCACCAGCCCCAGCACGTCTGGGGCAGGGGCTTGATGAACCTGCCAGAGCACAAAAACCAGGAATGTCAAAGGCAATGAATGTGCTTGGATGCATCAGGAGAAAAAAAACATCCTCCTCCCCTCAATTCCTGCAGTTAATGCCTCAAATACAACCAGAAGCTGCTTTGTGCACAGTGAACGTCACCTCACTGAGAGAAATCATCAGCTCTCACAGAGCCCTCACCAGGAGCTTGGAAAATAAGTCAGAGATGCTGAAAATAAATCTTTAAATGTAAAAGGAAGGTTTACCTTGAGTCTGACAGCAGCTCCCTGCTGCTCCAACAGCCAGAACATCACAGCTCCCCTCCCCACACAGGCCAGGTCTTGGTGAGAGACTGGGCTAAAAGCCACATCGTGGAGAGGCTCCGAGACACGAGTGGACAGCATGAGCTCATAGGTGTGGGTGCTCCACAGAGCCATGGTCTGGTCACTGTAGTCCCCTAGGGAGAATGGGAAAGACAGGAGGAAGAATTCTGCTGCCTCAGCAAGCTCACAAGCATCCACACAGCACACACACCCCAGCTGTGTCACTCCCTCATCCAGCTGTTGGGAGATGACTGTCCCAAACATCATTCCAGGCACAGGCACAGCTCCTTTTGTGCCCAGCACAAGCTGCACGACACAACAGATGCTTGTCCAAGTTAAAGATAGACAGAACTGGCCCAGTACTTCACACTGGAGGTTGTAGCAAACCTGTCCTGGCAGCAGTCATTTGGAGCACCCAGGGGTGGGATTGCAACAGGCAGAGCAGTTTTCCTGCTGTTTCTGCATCCTCAGGAGTTGCTGCACACAAACCCTCCAGTGACACTGGGCACTTAGGGCTAACTCTGTCCTGACAAAGAACACGATGTCACCTTTGCCAAGGTCCCAGCTGAGGTAGGAGCTGACCTCAAGGGAAGCCACCACAGCTGGGTGGGAGCAGAAGGCATTGGCCTCGGTGATGGCACAAGCTTCTGCTGCTTCCCAAGCTTCCAGAGAGCTCAGGAGGACAGTGCTCTCCTGCTGCCTTCCCCAGGCTCCAGAAGCTCTGTGGAGACTTTCAGCTTTTCCCTCTCCTGCAGCCCAGACCGGAGGTGGAGGAGGAGAGCTCCTCTCCCACACCGCTCCCTGAAGAGCACAAAGCTCCCTTTCTCTGCAGCACAGCCTGCTTTTCTTTCCACAGGCAGCCTCACCAGCCCAGAGCGAGTGAATTGCCTGCCCCACAGGTCCCCTCTCATGCAAAACAAGAGCTTCCTAATTGCTTGTTGTCCTTTAAATGTCGTCTGCCTGAACAAAACAGACAGCTTGAGTGTCCATCCTGTGCTGGCATGGCTGCCTGGCAGGAGGCTCACAGTTGGGAGCCTGGCTACTTCTGTCCATCTAGGCAGCAATAACAAGTCCAGAAGAAGGCTTTTTCCTTTGCACACTATAAATAGTAACCACAAACCATTTCCAGGGGGTTTAAGAAGCACCAGTGAGTCAGGAGAAGAAAGCTGTAACTGCTGCATTCCCTGCTGTCCCAAGGATACCACGGAACAGCTTCCTACCCATGAGCCTGCTGCACATCTGGCAGGTATTTGGTGCTCACAGCACCTTCCTGCCATGAGCTGTCTGCTCTGGGGTGCACCCCTGCACCCACAGCTTCTGGTACAGGCATGCTCACCGAGGGTGACAAGGAATCTGTCATCCCAAGAGAAGGCCATGGCTTGGACTTGTGTCTCATGGTGGAAGAGCTCTGCTGTGCAGGCCCCATTCTGAGTACTCCAGATGCAGATCTGACAGTGGGAGTCTCCATCCTTCTTCCCCGAGGCAGAGGCAAGAACCTAACAGAACAATGTGGAAGTAATTAGAGAACACTCATTAGCCTTAATGGTTTTTTCTGTCCCACATTAAAGCTATGTGGTTGGCAAACAGGAGAATGCTGTGAGAAACAACCATTCAGCTGATGGCAGGAGGGAAAGGCAGCATCACCCAGAGGAAGGGAGTGGCCTTTGCAGAATAACAGACTCCTTGAGGCTGGAAAAGATCTCCAAGATCATCGAGTCCAACCTGTGACTGATCCCCACCTTGTCACCCAGCCCAGAGCACTGAGTGCCACATCCAGGCCTTCCTTGGACACCTCCAGGGATAGGGACTTCACCACTTGCTGGGGCCCTAAGGGCCCTGAAACAGTACAAAAGGCCTTAGAGCAAGGGACACGCAGCTTACACACCTGAGACCAATAGAGAACTTACACATTCCACACATAACCAATAGAGAGTATGATGTACACACTTGGGGCCAATAGGGGAGTGACACGGTCGCCTGTACGGGACCGGGAGAACTGTATAATTGGGTGTAATGGACAACAATAAACAGAGCCTGTTACATGCATCATGTTGGTGTCGTTGCTCCCCCCCGCTTCCGGCCGCGGCAACCACTCCTTGACAGCACCTTCCAATGCCTGGCCACCCTTTCCATGAAGAAATTCTTCCTGATGTTCAACCTGAACCTCCCCTGACACAACTTGAAGTCATTCCCTCTCTTCCTGTCCCTGTTCCCTGGGAGCAGAGCCCAACCCCCCCTGAGCCCCCTCCTGTCAGGGAGTTGTGCAGAGCCACAAGGTCCCCCGTGAGCCTCCTTTTCTCCAGGCTGAGCCCTTCCCAGCTCCTCATCAGACTTGTGCTCCAGTCCCTTCCCTGACTCCACTCCCTTCTCTGGACATTCTCCAGCCCACACAGAGCCAGCACAACAGATAGCTGACTCCAAAACAATTTCCATACCCTCCAGGCAGAAAGAGGAACAGACAAATGGGATTTTAGGCTGTGGCACTCCAAAGTGACAGGGACAAGCCTGAGGCAGCAGCAGCCTCTCCTACCTGGGCATCGTGGCTGAGGGCGAGTGTGGAGATCTCCTCAGCATGGCCCAGCCAGTGGCTCTGGGACCCCGAGTGCAGGTCTTCAACCACGATGACGCAGCCACAGGAGTAGGCGAAGAAGCCTGGCAGAGGAGGGGGAGGAGAGGGGATGTTTTCATGGAAAGGCTGCACAAACAGCCCCCACCACAGCCCACGTGGAAAGTTCTATGATTCATTAATACGTAAAAGCTGACTCTTCGACGCAGCTCAGCAGCAGCAGGTTGGGAGCAGGGTGAAATCTCACTTGCCCTAACCTGAGTAAAGCAGAGCTGCTGGGCATCATTCCACCTGGAGAAAGGAGGCAGGATGGGCTTTGTGAGCTTCCCTCCTGCTCTGTCCGCTCAACATCTGGAGCCTGAGTCTGCCCCACCAAGTAAAGATTGACAGCAGCAAAGAGCTACTGGATTTCACTAACACAATGCCTGTGTTCAAGCAAAGATCCCAACCTAACAGCCAGAAGATCATAACTTCACTCAGTACCCACCCCTAGAATCACAGAATACAATCACGCATGGGTTGGGTTGGAAGGGACCTTAAAGCCCATCCCACCCCGTGCCATGGGCAGGGACACCTTCCACTATCCCAGGGTGTTCCAAGCCCAGTCCAACTCAGCCTTGGATACTTCCAGGGATCCAGGGGCAGCCAGAGCTTCTCTGGCAGCACATCCCACCACTCCAGAGCATTCCCAGTGTACCTGTATCTGGGCTCCACACCATATTCCCTCTGCCATTCCCATTGTAGCCAATCACTGCTTTCAGCTTCAGGGCCTCACTGCCCGCTGGAGGAGACGAGAAACTCTGCAAGAGAAACAGATGCTGGCTTAAAATAAGCTCTGGAAGAATGGTCTGGTCAGGTGCATCAACACCCACAGAGGAAAAAGTGAGTGTCCTCAAACACACATCCCACACAGATCCATGCCAACACTCACACAATTCCATAACGGAAGAGACAAAAAATATTCCATAACAAAAGAGACACTGCCCCAGCACAGCCAGGCACAGATGCTTTCAGATGGGGCACAAAACAGGCTGGCAGCAAGTGCCCAGCTAAGGAGCAGCTGCTAATCCTGCTGGGAAAGAGTTCCTATGGCCTTGGCTGACTTGGGCTGCAGATATTTCAATAAGAAGAGAAGTGGGGGGAAAATGCTGCCAGGTGGAGGGACAGAGCAGAGGATTGGGGGTGAAATCTGGATGTAGCTGTTCTCCCAGCACTAGCAGCAGAGCTTAGGGAAAGGCCAAGTTAAGTTTCTGTTTTATTCCTGCTGTGTTTGTTAACAGAGCAGGAGCTGTGCCGTGTCTCTCCTCACTACGCTCCATGGATTTGCCTTCCCCAGCCTGCTCTGCCAACGCAGCTGCTCGCAAATATGGGAGCACAGTGAATCACTCCATTGCTCACTCGTCTTTCACTCTCAATAGCACATGCCATTTCCACTCCTTTTGAATAAAAATGTATGCAGATTTGGGCAACACAAAAAGAGATGAGCACAACTCACTTTTTACTAGTCTGGGAAGAGCTACATGTAGAGGAGAACAGGGAATTAACTTTAGGATTTCTCACTGAACATCAGCCCAGGGGTATATTTCCCAAATTGCTTTCCAACAGAGAACAAAATGGAAATAATTTGGAAAATCCACCTACTCCAGCCCCAGAATGCCTGTTCTCCACCTGGTAACCAGCACAACTCTCACCTGGGGGAGCACTGATGCCTTGAAGCGAGGAGTGAAATGCCGGTAGGAGTCCGGGCGGATGGAACATTGGGACTTGGGAGTTTTGGTGCCCTTCCTGGGTTCTGCCACACAAAGGAGAAAATGGTAGCTATGGGATGCTGCTCCTGGGAATGGTTTGGGAGCAGCACCCAGGCTGTGCCTTGCTGACATTCAGGTGCATGTTGTGAACATGCACGAGGCAAAAGTCAGACTGCAGTGTCACACGTGGAATATCCCGAGTGGGAAGGGACCCCGGCCTTGCACAGACCCCCCAACAACCCCGCCCTGGTCATCCCTGGCAGCGCTGTCCAAACACTCCTGGAGCTCTGGCAGCCTCAGGGCTGTGCCCATTCCCTGGAGAGCCTGGGCAGTGCCAGCACCCTCTAAGGGTAGAACCTTTATCTGATATCCAACCTGACCCTCTCCTGGCACAGCTCCAGCCGTTCCCTGGGTCAGTTCCTTTCCCAGTCAGCCCCACCACACTGCAAACAGCCTAAGGACACCCACACCTCATGCTCTGGGCATCCCTGTGAAACCCCAAGCCCCACAGCTCCAGGACTGTAACAGGAACACTGGAGGCAGTTTTATCCTCAGGCTTTCCAACAAGTCCTGCAGGGCTGAGCACTGGCAGCTGCCTGCTCCTGGCAGGTCGCCATGCACCGCTGCAGCTCCGAGGCTGTGCAGCTATTAATAGAGGCATTGGGAGCTTTAATTGCAGCTGGATTTAATGGGATGTGCTCCAGGCTGATACTGGATACTGGCCCCAGGCTGAAGACAGGCTTCTGGTGTGCCCAGAAGCAGCAGCAGGGAAAGAGCCAGAAAAAGGAGCAGTTTTAGGGATCAGTGTGAGCTTCCCTCAATACTGACTTCCCTTGGAAGGTCATGCCCAAGGGAAAACTCCTGAGGAACATGTTGCAGCCTTTCACCCCACAGCTCAGGGCATGTGACTGGGTCTCTCTGCAGCATAATAATAACAGTATTTCCTTGTTTTTAGGGGATAGAGCAAGCTGCCATGCAGACCTGCAGCTCTGTACAAGCTGACAATACCCCTGATTTACCATTTGCTGCTTTTTCAGGAGACCTTGGGCTCTCCTGCCTCACTTTGGGCCTCACAACAGGCTCCTCCTCACTCCTGTCTGATTCCACCACAAGGACTGAGGCATCTTTGTGCCTGTTTGCCACCATCCTGCTGCTGCCTGGCAGGTCTTCTTCCTCCTCCTTGTCTGACTCGGAGAAAATACCTGGAGAGAAAAATCAGTGGGAAGATGGAGCCATCCATGTCCTTCAGGACCACTTCACGTGTTCCTGACCCCTTGACTTCTGGCAGCATCATTCCCCTGCTCTGTGGAACAGTCCAGCTGTTGGGGTGGAGGGCAGAGCAGACAATTCCTATTAGGAATGACCAACGAGGTGTTTAGCTCAGTCAGAGAAGCTGTGCCAGCAGCTCAGTATGAGGAGGAGAGAAGGGCACAAAGGGGTGCTGAACCCCAGCATCTCTGGGCCTTGCCCAGCTTAGGGGAAGGAACTGCAGACTGGTCTGTCAGTCTGCCAGAAGGGATCACAGGTAGGATGGCTCCAAGGATGCTGCTGAACTAGGCTGGTTTTTCCTAAAACAAAGCTCATTTTCCCCTTTCCTGCAAGCAGTCCCTCTTACTTTGAAATCCTGCTTGGTGGACAGAGCTGATATCCAAACACGGTGGGGTGGACAGCAATGGAACAGGGACTGTCTGCCGAGGAGTCTCAGAGACATCCCTGGGCTTCTCAGAGCTGCTGTCTGGGAAAGGAAAAGGAGAAGGCTTGGGGTCACTTCCTTCACCCCATGCTCCTCTCATCCTCCTGCATGGTGATACCTCCAAGCTCAGTTTTTCAGCTTGTCTTTTAAGAAAGAGAGGGACAGAGAGAGAGGGACAGCGAGGGCGAAAGAAGACAGAGGAGATGGAGGCAGAGAAAGACAGAAGGCAAAAGTTGAAAACCTACCAGAAAGCCCAGAGTGGCTCTGCTCAGAACATCCCCACCTAGGCAGACTGAGAGGTGCCAATTAATTTGAGATTGTCCTTCAGGGCTAATCAGCTGGTTTGCCTCCCACTACCATGACTCCCTCAGGGAAGGAACCATCCCCCCAAATCTCTACCCTCTGGAAAAGCTGCCAGCACAACTCGTGGGAAGAGGCAAACTCACCTGACCTCAGCGGCAGAGTGGACGCGGGGGAACGAGCCCTGGGAAGGGGAGGAGACTGGAGTCACACAGGGATGGGGCAGGGAAAGGGGACACAGGGGAGGCACTGCCCAGCACCATTACCTGGCTGGGGACAACGTGACTGGAGGTGGAGCTAGGAAATCCCAGAGGAAGATGGCATCCCCAACGCTGATGACGTGCTGTTGGTCTGGGGTGAAGGCAACCTGGCGCACGGGCTCCGAGTGGCCGATGAACACCTGGGAGAGAGCACGCCTTGAATCCCCCACCATCACCTGTCCTCTCAGGATGGGGTTAGCCCACTCCCTGCCAGGGTCAGCAGAAGGTCCAGAACAGGATCTGTCACACCTACAGTGCTCACACCTAAGGGCTGATCAACCTGGGGCCAGCCTCCAACATGCTCATTTAGGGAAGGAAGCAAAAGCTCAAGACTCCCAAGTCTTACCCGGCTTCTGAAGCCCTGGATGAACCATTTTCCTCTCCATGTGGCCCTATCCCTAACACAGAGCTGTCACCTACCTCTGTCCTTTGGGTCTCACTGGGATGCTCTGGCAGCCCCAGTCTGTGCCCACTGCCAGGTGTTGTTACAATGTGGAAACAGGGCTGTGTTTCTCTGCTGGGCAAACTGGGACTGGGGACACTGGGCCAAGTCACACAGAGCCCACTTGGTGCTGTCTTTTCCAGGGATTCAGCAATGAACACCACCCCCTTCCCTCCCTGTGTGGGCAGTACCTGGAAGTTGACGTTGAGGCGCATCTGATAGTCCCACACTTTGATGACTTTGTCACCAGCAGTGAGCAGGTACTGGCCATCCCTACTCAGTGCCAGGGAGGAACAGGTCAGCTTGTGTACAGAGGACACCTGAGGACAAGAAATGACACCAGCAGCCTCAGCTGAGCTGGTTCATGTCCTTATTTACACTTCAGCAAGAGAACAGCAGTGTGACGGCAGGGAAAACAAGGACAAGCTCAGGCTCACCCCAAGCACAAGCACACTGGGATAGCTGCAGGCTTCCCACTTGTGTTTCTTTGAAGCCTGTGAGCTCCAGGAGGAGTTTTGCTCTCACTTAACCTCCCACAGAGACATGCAGTGCCCAGCCCCCCCCGGAGACCTCGTGGATGAATACAGGTGTCCTACCTCTCGCACCAATCGTCCGCTTTTTGCATCAAGCACAAGGATTTTATTGGAAGAAGTGGCCACCAGGAGCTCGCCTTGAGGCACAGGACCAAAGCAGACCTTCAATGCAGAGTCCAAGACAGTGCTGTGCAAGTCAAGGGTGCTGATGTCCACCCTCAGCAGCTGTGGAACAAGGAGCCACTGAACAAACACTGCAGGAGCCTCAGGACTGCTCCTGTGCTCCTAACACGAGGCTATGGAGTCCCCATGACCCTTCCCTTCCCACTTAATGAGGGGCTGCAGGTCCAGGCAATGCCCAGAAGAGCAGCTCACAGACAGAGGTGAGAGCTGACAGTCTCCACAGCACCTCTCCAAATTCTCCTTCTAGAGGGGAATGAAGCCAGAGGAGAAGAAACCTCGAGTCTGTTATTTCTGTCTCACGGAAGGGAAAACAGGGACCACTCCCTGACACACCTCCCCGGGTGCAGCCTGTGGAATTTCCAAGGGACACCCCTGTCCCAGGGTATCTGCTGGGTACCTCATCGAGTGAGCAGGCCTCCATCACTGTCACCACGTACTTGGAGGGCCCCACAAAGGCCAGCAGGCGACTGTCCCCACTGACCACCAGAGTGTCCACACCGATCCCGGCTTCACGAGCCACCACATTGCCTGGGGACAGAGCAAGGGAGTGAGGAGGAGCAAAGCCCACTCTGATGGTGCTGCTGAGCAGCAGCTGCAGCTTCTCCTGCCTCTGAGCCTGAGAAAAAAGCAGCTTGTACTGTGGGACATGCTACAGATTTTACTTAGACACCCAGAGCGTGCAGTGAACCACCTCAAAACCAAGGTTGAGATGCACAGCTTGTTGCCTGAGTGAACATGCAGAGTTTTCAAGGAGAGCAGAAGTCAAAGGAATAAAATTGATTTTAGAGCTTATTTTTTAACACTACAAGAGGCTGTGACGAGGAGCTCTGTGAGATCTCGGCTGCAGGCTGGGTGTCTGAACCCAGAGCAGAAGGAGGTCAGTCCTGAACACCACCCCACTGATGTCAGTCCAGAGGGCAGAGAGACCCAGAGGTCTAAAAATCACAGAAATTACAGCAATTCTCTGTATTTATTCCACAATCATAATTCCACTGTCCTGTCCCTGGAACGTGACCAGGCAGCAAACACAGTTTCAGAGCAGAGTCACCACATGGGTCCAGCTGCAGCACTGACACCAAATTTGGGTGATTTTGGACAAATTTCCTGATCTCTCCAAGCCCCTATTCCTTCTCCTGCACACTTCCTGGAGCAGGTTACTCCTCTTTGCAATACTGCACTGTATAAAAATCAGAGTTCCCTTTCCCTGCCCAAGCTTGTGCTGTCACAACTCATTCCCAAAACGTACATTAAATGTGACACTAATTTTTCCAAACTGCCTTGCCCATGCTCTGCCTCCAGCTCTCCACCAGCTCCATTCACCAGCACGGAGCAGCTCTGCTGCAGGCAGGATTAGGGCAACAATCCACTTTAAACAAATTAAATTGCACATGCACAGAATGGAAAGAGTCAGGGCTTGAGCATGAATAAATCTCTGTGACTCCAGCACATTCATGAAGTCATCACACCAGCAGGATGAGAGGTTTGAAGCAGGACAGGTAGGGAAGTGCTGGCAGTCACTGGGGTTTGCTCACACACAGAGGGTACAAACAGGAATCACAGAATCATTAAGGCTGGAAAAGCCCTCCAAGATCATCAAGCCCACTAAAACATGTCCCCAAGTGCCACATGAACTTATCTTTTGAATCCCTCCAGGGATGGTGACCCCAGCACTGCCCTGGGCAGCTGTGCCAGTGCCTGACCACCATTTCCATAAGGAAATTTTCCCAATATCCACCTCGGGCACAGCTTGAGGCTGTTTCCCCTTCTCCTGTCCCTGTTCCCTGGGAGCAGAGCCCGACCGCCCCTGAGCCCCCTCCTGTCAGGGAGTTGTGCAGAGCCACAAGGTCCCCCCTGAGCCTCCTTTTCTCCAGGCTGAGCCCCTTTCCAGCTCCCTTGATGCCTTAGGTTTTAACTTTTATATTTTTCCAATCCTGCACTGCATGGTGTGTAACTCTGAAGTTCCCATTCACTTCTGCTCTCTCGTGCCAGGCAGACACAACAAAGCCTCTCTGGGCCTGCTCTCCAAGGACACCCAGACCGTCCTAGGCCCAAAAATAGAAAACAAAAGCCTCTGAGAGGGGGGCAAGCTGAGGGAGAATTACATCATTAAACTGAAGCTTTAATTGGAGAGTTGACCCTGATATGTAAATAAACCAAACCCATACAAGTGTGAAGAACTTGTGACCTGTTGTCCATTTTGGGGTCTATTTTGAGAATAGCCTCTGGCTGACCAGGGGTACCTCTGAAGGCCTTTCAAATAAATACCTACCTTATTCCTTTACTCCTGTCTAGTCTCTGTTTTTAGGTGGCCTCTTAAGGCATCACCCTCAGCTGCTCCTGGAGGTCCAGCCCCTTCCCCAGCTCTGCTCCCTTCCCTGGACACGCTCCAACCCCTCAGTGTCTGTCTTGTGAGTGGCCCAGAGTTGTCCCAAGGACTGGAGGTGCCTCAGCAGTGCCCAGGGCAGGGGGAAATGACAAAGCTCAGAAGGTTCATTGGGAAATATTTCTGAGCAGGCTGAGTTTGGGTTGGCTCTGGTGTCAGGACATCTGTGCTAATAAAAAAAAAAAGAAGAAAGGCAACCCCAACCCCAGAGTCTTACCCAAGACTCTCAGAACTTGGGTTTTCTGTGCTACAAAGCTGTACAGAGCCAGAGTTCCCTGCAAGCAGGAGCTGAACATCAAATTGCCATCTGGAGAGAAGGTCAGCCCGGTGATGGCGGTGCGGTGCTGCCTGAAAGAGGGCAGAAAACATGGAAAACAGGAAGAGAAAAAGGAACCACAGACAGAGGGAACAGTGGTGATGCTGAGTGTAACATGGTGAAGAACCCAGGAGAATAAACTGACCAGGAACAGAGCAGGGCCCCACTGTGCTCACTGCTGTAGCATCCCAGGACAACCAACACTCCAACTTGTCGGAAAACTGAGCAACAAGTGCAGTGCTCCAGCCTGGATGGAACCTGCTCCCTTTGGAGCATCCTCCAAATCCCACAGGGGCTCACAAGGGCTCCCTGCCCAGCTGCTCTCTAGGACAAGCTCATTCCTACTGCTGTGCACTGGGAAGTCACAAAGAAAGTCCTCATGGCTTCCACCATCCAGAGCCTCAGCACAGCCCGATCTGCCCGAAACCCATCCAGCTGGGACCTGAGGCTTGTCGAGCTCCATGATTGGATCTGTCTCATCCCCAGGACATCCAGTTAGACCCAGTGTAGCTCCCACTTCACTCACTTGTGCTCCAGCAGGAGGTCAGAGGCAGCCAGGCTGAAGGTCCGCACCACGCCACTGTCGAAGCCACAGGCCAGGATCTTCCAGGTGGGGTGGAAGGCCACAGAACAGGGAGTTTCTTCTGCAGCTGAGAAGTCATAGAGCTGCAGGGAAGAGACAGCAGGGGCATGAAGCTGGGGAGAACTGGAGCTGCAGCTGGACCCAACAACTGGGCAGCCTCACATCTCCACCATGAGCATGTCGCTGTTCCTGCCTGCATGGATCTTTGGATGAAATCCTGGGAAATCATGGATCCAGTGAAATCCTGGGTCTTTGGGCAGGTGGGTAAAGCCCTTAGGTGTTATGGTTTGTGCTAAAAAGAAATATTCAAAAGATGGAGGAAAAGAAAGTAGTTTTGTCTAACAACACCTCAGAACTCTGTACTTCCAAAGGGTCTCTTGCCCACGGTACCTCTCACGCTTCAGGGAGGGCTCTTGAACTGTGGGGCTTTGATAATTGGACCAAAGAGAGACCAGGGAGACTCTTAATTAACAGGGGACACCTCCTGCCTCTCGTCTCACCCACCTGCTGCATGGAGGTGAGGTCCCACACTCGGATGGTGCTGTCCTGGGACACTGTTGCTATCAGCTTCCACCTCCCCTCCACTGAGAATGCCAGCACAGAGTCCTTGTGAGAGCGCATCAGGGTGTTGTAGTCCCGGGCCTGGATATCCAGGTAGCCCAGATTCCCAGTAGCTGTCGTGGACAGGACTTTGTGGCTGTCTGGGCTGATGCAGACAGAACTCACTGGACCCTCGTGCTCTGGGGGAAGACACAAGAGTCAACAAATCCTCTGGGAAAGGGGCAGCTGGAATACAGCTACAGATCCACACTTAGGAAAGCAATGCCCACAGGAATGAGCAGCCCATGACCTGGAGACTGAGCACTTGCAGGTGTGAGTGTAGAGACAGATTAAAGAGATTAGTCTCTGCCCTTCCTAACGTCCCTGGGCTCTGCTGTAATGGTGATTGTTTCAAAAACAATCAAAACAATCAAGAACTGCTCGACTTCTCCCCTAATTTTTCATGGACAGATGAACTGTGGCTACAAGGGCACAGAAATCAAGGTGGAAAGTCTACTCTCTCCCAGGAGATCCTGCCTTTCTCCCATGAGTTACCAGAATAAACATGAGTAATTGCCACTGGAGACTTCCAAGGCAGTCAGCCCTGGAGACAGCACACATAACTCATGCCCTCACTGCTGAGGATTGCTGTGGGAGCTGTGGCAGTGGAGCTCTGGATCTGCAGCAGATGTGGAGCTTGGAAGCACCACCCCCACCTCTACCCACCTGCCTCTAAGACAGCAGCTGAGAAGTCCAGTGGCCACAGCCTCACGTAGCCGTCCTCTGATCCCGTGGCACAGAAGGTCAAGGACATGCTGATACTGTTTATAGCAATCCCAGGGCCTGGAAACCCAAAAAACACCTCCTTATACAAATGGAACAAGAAAACTCATCCTGAGAGGGGGCCCATCCCAGAGCTGAGTCTGGTAGTCCACCCACACCCAGCTGGAGCCTGAGGAGGAGGCAGGAATCCCACAGTGACTGACAGAAGAGGCTGAAGGGTCTCAGCCAGCCCTTCTCAGGGCTCAAAACTCCTCTTTACCACTGTGAAACTCTTCCCAGGCACAGAAAATTCCTGCTCCTGCCATATTTTGCCTCAGACAGGATCCTGTAGCAGAGGTTATCCCAGATTAACTTCCCGGGATACAAACCCTTTCATTTCCATGTCCCAAATCCTCTCTGCAGAAGGGAGATACAGATCCACAAACTGGCAGGTTTTGATTCATAGAATCATTAAGGTTGGAAAACCTCTCTGAGTCCAACCATTATGCCACCACCAGCCCATGTCCCCAAGTGCCACATCCACAGGTTTTTTGAATATTTTACAGGGATAGAATGGGCAGTTTGTTCCAATGCCTTAGCACACTTTCAGTGAAGAAATTTCCCCCAATATCCAACCTAAATTCGGGTATAAAGGCCGTAAGTCAGAGCCAGGAGGCACCAAGGACTTTGTTTCATCTCCCCTTCTTGCTCATGAAGTGAGAACTGCAGTTATACACCTCTCAAAGGCCACGTTATAGATTAATTAGCTCAATTTGCCAAAGCAAACTATGCACTAAGTTTTAAGATATCAGAGCAATCACACTTGAAAGTCAATTCTTCCCGCTGTTCAAGTTAATGGAAGAGCTGAAAGTTGGTCTACTTAATGTACAGCAACAAAGATTCCCCAAATGCTCTGCACACCAGCTGAATAATGAAAAAAACCCCAAATTCATCTTTTTCCTTGGTCTTAGTTCTTTTTTCATCTCTCCATTAAGCCTCCCATCAGCAAATGAAGACCTTGTTTCATGTTTCTAAAAGTAGTGTTTCTCTGAAAGTGCAATCAGCATTTAAAATGCTCAAATCTTTCTTAAAATGATGCTTTGCTGTACTAAGGAAGATTATTTGCACTCCTTAAGAGGCAAATAGCAATGATCTAAT
>JACBWW010000024.1:807090-817602 GCA_020086605.1 Lanius collurio | reverse complement strand
CCCACCTGAGCTGTTCCCTGCTCCTGCCCCACCTGAGCTGTTCCCTGTTTCCACCTGAGCTGTTCCCTGCTCCTGCTCCCACCTGAGCCGTTCCCTGCCTGCTCCTGTTCCCACCTGAGCTGTTCCCTGTTCCCACCTGAGCTGTTCCCTGCCTGCTCCTGCTCCTGTTCCCACCTGAGCTGTTCCCTGCTCCCACCTGAGCTGTTCCCTGCCTGCTCCTGCCCGTTCCCCCAGGGCTGTGCAGGCAGCAGGCGCCGTGCACTCCGCACACAGACGTTCTTGTAGTCCACCTCCAGCACATGGCCACTCCTGCTGCACACAAAGCTGTAAAAAAATACAAAACAAAACAGGAGAGAGACTTGTTTTTAGTGAAAAACCAGCCTGGTTTACCTGTTCAACTGGTTTGTGTAAAGCAGTCCTGGATCACAGTAATAAGAGGTCAACAAGGTGTCCAAGTGTTCCATGTGCTACCCCACATGTACCCAAGGAAGAGTTTTCAATTTGAGTTTCCTGACCCTTTGGAACAGAAATTAGCAAAAGAGCTAAAAGCTTTCCATAAACTCCAGGAAGGAGCCTCCCTCTGCTACAGGCTGGCTGAGCTGACAGCTCTGCCTTTGTGGGACTATATATGGTGGGAACAAAGGTCTGGCTTTGATGATTAAAATAAAACAACAAAGTGTGTGTCTGTATGCAAGAGGATGTGTATCAGGCTCCTCCTGCTGCCCCAGGAATCCAACAGAGAGCTTCAGGTGGGGAGAGAGTCACTAAATATGGCAGAACAGCAGCATGGCAAGAGGAAAGAGAGGCTGTTCTGCAAGCAGCCAAATCCCTCTATGGGAGGTGCCATGTGCTGAGCGGGGAGAGGCTCTCCCAGCTCCAGGAGGCGGCTGTACTTTGAGGGAGAACCCCAGCAAAGTGCCGTGGTCGAGGGGGAAGGTGAATGCTAAGCAGGGAGAGCTGCAGAGCTCCCTCCTGCCAGGCTGCCCAGGCCAGGTGACAGTGACAGTCCCTTACAGTGCGTGGTCCTCCGGCTCCTGCTGGGGCCCCTCCTCGAAGGCCAGGTCGGTGAAGGCCAGGGAGTGGTACTCGCCCAGGCTGACGGGACACGAGCGCAGGGCTCCGCTCCGCACACGCCACAGCCTGATGTTGTCCCAGCCACACGACACCATCCTGTCCCAGGAGACACAGCCTGAGCACCAGGGCAGGGCTCCCCAGGCCCCTGGGGGAAGGGCAGCGTCCCAAGGGCCACTGACAGTGAGGACTGAGAACAGGAATGGCAACCAGATGGCTGCAGCACCATAATTCCTCCCCCACCCAAGCCATGCCAGAGTTATGGAATAAAAGTGGTTTGGGGTGAAGGGACTTTAAAGCTCATCTTGTTCCACCCTGTGCCACGGGCAGGGACACCTTCCACCGTCCCAGGTGCTCCAAGCCCCGTCCAGCCTGGCCTTGGGCACTGCCAGGGATCCAGGGGCAGCCACAGCTGCTCTGGGCACCCTGTGCCATGGCCTGCCCACCCTCCCAGGGAACAATTCCCTCCCAATGTCTAAGATTCAATACCTTTGATTTTTATTTTCTTGGCACACTACCTGGTATCATCAAAGAAAGCGATCTTCATGGCCTGGATGTCCACATCTGTGTGTGCTTTGGCCAGCACAGCCACGCCTCCACCACGGGTCACCTGAGCAGTGTTCCACACCACCACCATCTGAAGCAAGAAAATACGATGGGAGAGCTGCTCAGAACCTTGGCAGCAGAAGAGGTTTTCATCCTGCAGCTGCTCCAGAGCTGGGCACAAAGTACTGATACCAGAGCTGGAGCAGGGAAATAAAACCCATTGCACAGAGGGTTTAGGACAGTCCAACAGCTTTGTAAAGCTTTATGGCAATATCCTTGTCTGCAATCCATAATTAGAGGTTCTGAATCCCAGGGCTGCCTGGCAACAGGACTCAGACTTGGAAAGAAAATCCACAGAGCAGCGGGAACTCTGCCTGCTGGGACAGAGGAGCTGTCCCAGGGCTGAGGGAGTGGGAGGCAGCACGTGTCCACTGCTCCAGCACAGGTTCTGTGTCTTGCCCATCACCAGGGGCAAGAGTCAAATCCTCTGCCTAAAGCACAGGGGCAGATGCCTGAGGAAATGCAGGAGGATGTTCTGCATTCCAGAACAGTGTTAAAACCAAACCCAGCATCACCTCAGAGGCTGGGATGGGCTGTGGCAGCACTCCAGGAGAGGTGCTCCCCCAGCATCCCTGTTCTCCCACCATGCTTTCACCCCACTGATCCCACCTCCCCAGCTCCCCCACGGATCCCAGAATGCTGCCACATGCTGGGAAAAGCACGGAGCACTGGGTGGTTTTTCCTTCACTTAGTGACGGCACAGCTAATTGCTGATGGTCGTCACTAAAGGATGAAAACAGTGGATGAAAAACAGTTCCACTGACAAAACCAAACCCCCAGTCCCATGGAACAAGTTTATTTTTGACTGCTACACGTGGGATCTGCGTCATCCCCAGCTACAAAGGTGGGCGGCAGCTCCAGTGCCCGGCATCCCTTCCCACAGTGATGCCTGGAGCTGGAAGATTTCACCTCACATCTTGCACTAAATGCTATTAAAATAAAGATATAATCCCATCACCCTGTCTGGGTCCTAGGTGGGACCACTCCAGGGATAGAACAGCCCCAAAGCACAACCCCAGCAGGTCTCTCTGGCTGCTGCCAAAAGGATTTGTTCGCTTTTGCTGAGGAACACCCACAAGCATCAGGGAGAGGGAAAGCATTCT
Organism: Lanius collurio; assembly: GCA_020086605.1. Classification (NCBI taxonomy): domain Eukaryota; kingdom Metazoa; phylum Chordata; class Aves; order Passeriformes; family Laniidae; genus Lanius; species Lanius collurio. The sequence continues at coordinate 814,822 of JACBWW010000024.1, read as the reverse complement.
CTAGGCAGCGAACAAGAAAGGGATGTCCCCCAAGAACACATCCAGGAAAGCCCAGAGCAGAGATTTGCCTGGAAAATACCTACAGAATCTGGAAGAACAGCTTTCCCAGGGAAACCTCCCAGCCCCAGGGTCAGCTCTCACCATTTTGTTGTGCACGTCCTTCCCGACACCACACAGAACAGCTCCGCTGTGGGAAAAGCTGTAAGAAGAGAGACCTGGTGAAAAACAGCTCCTTGTACCCTGAGTTCATTCCCACAGGGCATAAAAGGGGACAAGTTGTGGGGATAGGGAGACAGCAAGGCCTGTAGGGATAAGCTCAGGAGAGAGCTGGCAGCATATCCAGGCCAGCTGCCAGCAGGTCTCAGTGACAAACACAGGCAGCTGTTAATTCATCCCTGGTTTATCCCACGGGAACAGCACGGAAAAGCTGCCATGCCACAAGGCTGAACACACCCCTGCCCCACCAACACCCACCTGAGGGACACGAGGGACTGCAGGTAGGTTTTGAAGAGGCAGAGGCAGGTTCCTGTGGGGAAGTCCCAGAGGCGCCCCACGCCACGGGGCCCGGCCTGTGCCGAGGCCAGCACGGTGCTGCTCCCGCTGAACGCCAGCACTGACACCTGCGGGACAGAGGAGCCCAGCAGAGCTGGCCCCAGGCTGCAAGGACAGGGCTGCCATCAGGGCTTGCAAGGGTTACACTCACCTTGTCTGTGTGGCCAAGGAAGAACCTCTGCTCGCCAGTCTTGAGGAGCAGGGCGACGATGATGGCATGGCAGGGGTACACCACGGCCGTGCTGTCCCGCGTCCACAGCGCCTGCAGCACCGAGACAGGGGGGACACGGCTCCAGAACCACCCCACAGAGTTCTTCCCCAGCCCTGGAAGTGTTCAAGGCCAGGTTGGATGGGGTGTGGAACAGCCTGGGCTAGCAGGAGGTAGCCCGGCCCATGGCAGGGGTGGAAGTGGATGGGCTTTAAGGTCCCTTCCCTACTATTGAACAGCAGATCCAAGGAAAATTACATTGCTGGCAGAGCCTTGATCTGACTGAACCAAACCAACCCCTCCTTTATCCTAAAACAGACCACAAGCAAGGCCCAGTGTGCCACGGAAACAATCCAAAACACAGCCCTTCCTTTCCAGCCTCCAACAAAGCAGTACCAGTTTTAATGTGTTAAAAAGATGTGAAATTTAGGGAAGGGTCTGGAGCACAAGTCTGATGAGAAGCAGCTGAGGGGGCTCATCCTGGACCTTCTGGGTCTCCACAATTCCCTGACAGGAGAGGGCAGCTGGGGCAGGGATCAGGCTCTGTCCAAGGAACAGGGACAGGAGGAGAGGGAACGGCCTCAAGTTGTGCCAGGGGAGGTTTAGGATGGATATTGGGAAAATTTCTTCATGGAAAGGGTGGTCAGGCACTGGCACAGCTGCCCAGGGCAGTGGTGGAGTCACCATTCCTGGAGGGATTTAAAAGCCATGTGGATGTGGCACTTGAGACATGGGCCAGTGGTGGGCCTGGGAATCCTGGGAAAACAGTTGGAATTGATGACCTCAGGGAGCTTTTCCATCCTATGATTCTATCTAAATGGCCCCATAATTTTTAATTCACCATCCTAACAGCAGAGGAGTTGTGCACAGATGCTCGGGCCCATCCCCTTTGGGATCATTTTCCACATCAAGCAGTGCCACGCTCAGCTGCATTTCACACCTCCAAAACATCCCTATCCTGGCCACACAATGACACATCAACTCCCCAAACCATCCAAGCCACTGACCCATTTGGTGCTGCAGCCTCCAAAACCAATAATTGTTCTCAGCTTCAGGATGGGATCTGGTACAAGCCCCTGGAAAAGAAAACCAGACAGCACCATCATGCTTAGAGCCAGGCTGGGGTACTCCCTCCATGGGGCACCCCAGCCCCAGTGCTCAGCTCTCTCTGAAGTTCTCTCAGCTTTGGGTTTCTGTCAGAGGAGAAAGCTTTTAAGCCAAGCCTGGCAGGCAGGAGGAGCTGGGGCTTCTGAGTTAAGCAGCTCTCCCACCCAGCCTCAGTGATGCCCAGAGACCCAGGGCCACTGAGGGAATCCCAGACTGGTTTGGGTTGGAAGGGACCTAAAGTTCATCCCCCTTCACCCCCCTGCCAAGGACAAGGACACCTTCCACTGTCCCAGCTTGATCCAAGCTCTGTCCAACCTGGCCCTGGACACTTCCAGGGCTGTCCTGCAGGCCAGGGCACACCTGTGGGATGGCATAAGGGCCAGAGCCCTTCCTGTACACACCTAGGGTTAAGGTCAGCACATTTGAACACAGGGCCCTTCTTTCAAGGCAAGTAGGGGCTGGTGGGAAGAGCTGCTAGTCAGAAAGAGGCATCTTTTGGACTCCCCAAGTTGAACTGAAACTCTAGTGTGAACCTTGCATTCCCTCTCTCACTTCAGTAGAAATAAACACCCCAAAGCCACCTTGTGACCCTCCAGAATGTCACACACCTCCTCTGAGCCGGGAACAGCTCGGGCTGTCTGTCCCCGCCTCTGACGAGCATAAACATGGATGCCACCCTCGCTGAGTGGCAGTGGCTGCCCCGTGTCCCCTGCACTGTGCAGCCTCTGCTTCTCCTCCAGCACGGGGTCTTCAGCAGCAGGCACAGCTCTCACAGGCCCTGGGACTGCCAGGTGAACCTCAGGGATGCTTTCTGTGATTACAGGACACCGATGTGGCACCTGAGAATGAAGAAAGGCTCAGAGCTCAGTTCTCCTCCCAGTGCCCAGAAGCAGAGACAGGGAGACACCCACGTCTGTCCTGAGGGCTCTTCACAGCAACACAAACAAAAAATGTGAAGGGAGAGCAGCTCTGTGGGTGCCTGGCCTGGCCAGGCTGTTAGCCAGCTGCTCTCCTTACGCTCTCAGTATTGTCTGTGCACAGTTCATCTCCCCCAGACAGCAAACCAGAGCCTTGTCCAACTGCTCCTGGAGCTCAAGCAGGTTTGGGATCACTGTCCTGGGGAGCCTGTTCAGTGCCTAGCCACCCTCTGGGGGAAGAACCTTTACCTAACATGCATTAAAATCTGCCCTGGCACAGCTCCAGCTGTTCCCTGTCACAGACAGCAGAGATGGGAGCTGTCCCTTGGGAAGAGCTGCAGCCCCTGATGACATCTGACCTCAGCCTCCTTTTCTCCATCTAATCAAACCAAGGGACTGCTGCACCTCATACTCTTCCCCTCTAGATCCTTCACCATCTTCATGGCCATCCTTTGGGCACTCTCTAATAAGGGAGCTCGTGCCCCTCACTTTCTCCCTGTGCACAGCATGAGGATGGCTTCCCTCAGTCCCTCTCCAAACACCCACCACCACACTGGTAAGCCAATACGGACCCCAGCCCCCACATCACCCCCAACGGGGAAGAGGAAACTGGGATGAGGACAGCTGGCTGCAGTCCCAGCAATCCCAGCTCCACAAACTGCTCTGCTCCCTGAGGGCACACTGATCACATTCCTTAGTCTCCAGACCTCCCTTCCTATCTGTAATTTGAAGCCACACCGATCTCCTGCCTCCACAGAGACAGGGAGGATGGATGTCTGGAGATTTTGAGGTACTTGGCACATCTCCTGTCTCTGTGCTGCACCACACTGAACCCCCAGGCAGGAACTGCAGGGCTGTGGTCACCAGACCATGCCCGGAGCAGCTGCCAATGACAACAAGCAGCTTCTACATCTTAAATTAAGACACAGATGCAGGGAAAAGCTCCATGGGAAGCAGGAAGGAAGGAGCTGCAGCCTCCTCCACGGTGCACTTACAGCTTTGGGACTGGTTATGGGATGATGGACGAGGGACAGGCGGTCACAGACGGCTCTGGAGAGTGTCACCGGCTGGGTCAGTGGGCGGCCAGGCTCCTCCAGGACCTGGTCACCTGGGCAACACAAGGAGCAGGTTGAGCTCTTTTGGAAACCCAGGGCACCCCCCCGGGGTGGCACAGCCTTGGCTGCTGTCCCCAGCACTCCCACCTGCCACAGGACTTGGGAAGCTCTTCTGGATGCAGTCACACGTCCCCTTAGACCCCTCAGATGGGAACCTGAGCAGAACCAGAGGAGGGCACCGTGTAATTGGGATACTAAAGTGGCACCTGGGAACATCACTTGGTACCTCAGCCTGGCACAGAGCCTCTTCACTGTCTCCTATAAGATCCCCCCCTTTTGCCCCACGGTCCCCCAAACAGGGATACCAAAGGCAGAAGATACAAAGGGTGTGTTTGTTAACAACACCAAAATGCCCCCTCGAGCTCCAGGTTCACCTGGATCATTCCTTAAGTGGCACTCCCCGTCCTGCCTCTCCCCGGGGTGTGGGGAGCTCTGGGAGCTGCAGTGGGATGGGGAGCAGCCATACCTGATGTAGTCATAGAGGTTGTGCCACTTCTCCCCCTTGGGCACAGGGAAGGCCAATTCCCGGGGCATGGGGGCGACCCCGCGTCTGGACAGGTCACTGAGCCTGGCCTCGGAGAACGTCACACCTGGCAGCACAGGGACACACACACAGTGAGCTCTGCAGGCCCAGGGAGCTGCCTGAAGTCCCATTCCCTGTGGGATATGGGCACAAACCACTTCCCACCTGAGAAACAAAGATCACAGGCCTGAGGTTTGCGACACACACACCGTGCACAGGTGTACTCCTAGAACTCTCAACCTCCAAAGAAGAGCCCAGAGCATAAACCCTGGGATTTCAGTTATAAAAACCCAGGCTCAAGATTCATGTAATTTCTCTTCACTGATTCAGCAGTTTCACATGATTTCTCTTAAGGCTCATAGCCCATTTTCTTATTTCCTCCGTGTATTTTTAAATTTCGGAAAATGAAACAGGAAAGATTTCAGGAATTTCAAAGCAGCCCCTATAACTTCTTCCTCACTGATGCTTCCCAGCAGGCCAGGCAGTTCAGACAGAATTCCAGCATGAAAAAAGAAAGACAGAAAACAAAGGGTTTGACCAAAGTACCTCTGCCACACTGAGCAGGTGGATAAAAAAAGCAGGTTGGAAGATTTTTGACACAAAAAAAAACACAGGCTCTTGCAGCAGATAAAAGCACAAGTCTTGCAGAAGTGAGGCTTGATGGCACCTTTCCTTTTTACCCCTGAAAAAAATTTCTAACCTTAGAAAGATATTTAACTTTGCTCTTTTCATTTGCTTTTACAGCTGGAAAATTAGAGGATACTTTCTTCCAGAGTTTGGGAGACTGTACTTCATTCAGTTTTCCTTCCAGTGCCTAAAGGGGCTCCAAGGGAGGTAGGGAGGGATTTTGGACAAGGGCCTGGAGTGACAGAACAAGGGAGAATGGCTTCCCACTGCCAGAGGGCAGGGATGGATGGGATATTGAGAAGGAATTGTTCCCTGGGAGGGAGGTGAGGCCCTGGCACAGGGTGCCCAGAGAAGCTGTGACTGCCCCTGGACCCCTGGCAGTGTCCAAGGCCAGGCTGGACGGGGCTTGGATCAGCCTGGGCTAGTGGAAGGTGTCCCTGTCTGTGTGGAAACTTAACATTGTACAAGTATTTTGCCCTTTCTTTTTCTAACATAGAGCACCAGCAGCCCAGAGCTCTGCCAGGGCTGCAAACTCAGCTTTGAACCCCCCAGGCTGGGCTGGAGCCTCAGCAGAACACAGAGAGCACTGTGAGCTCTGGGCCCCTCACCTGGCTCAAAGAGCAGGTCGCTGGTGCAGAGGTTTTTCACGAGCAGGCTGCAGCAGAGTTTGACCCCCCTGAGGTGGCCATACCTGCGGTTCAGGTACAGGCCCAGGATGGAGGGCAGGTCCAGCACCAGGCACGTCCAGCGCACGTCAGTTGGGGCCGCTCCGGGGACACCTGGGGAGGAGAGGTGGGAAAAGGGATGCTGGGAAAGAGGCCACAGCCATGGACCTTGCTGGACAGGAGACACAAGATCCACAAGGTTCAGTGTAAAGTATTTACCAGGTGAGATTCCCACCAGGCCTGTGCCAAGTGGGAGATGGGAGAACATGTCTTGTAGGTTCAGGGGTGGGGAAGGACAGACAGACATCCCACCACCTCCATGGGCTTATGCCTGGCCTGACACTGCACCCCACTGTTAGGGAGAACAGGGATAAGGGGCAGCCCAGCCAGGAGCTGCAGCTCTGACCTGGCTGCAGAGAGGCTCCTGCTCAGGCTCACCACTGTTCTCATAAAATCCTGGAATGGCTTGGGTTGGGAGGGACAACCTTAAAACCCATCTCATTCCATCCCCCTGCCACGGGCAGGGACACCTTCCACTATCCCAGGTTGCTCCATACCCCACCCCTCCTGGCCTTGGGCACTGCCAGGGATCCAGGAGCAGCTACAGCTCCCCTTCAAACACACTGAGTGAACCTGGGAACTCAGTTTGCTTTCTAACAGTTTATTTTGGTGGGGATGTGCCTGCCCAGCCCCAGCTCCTCACCCCGCCGGGCCGTGCTCGCGTTGGCTGCCCCACAGACAAAGGGGAACTGCAGCCAGGTGGCCGTGGACTTGAACTCCTTGAAGAGGTTGGAGAAGGAGATGCGAACCACCTGGTTATCCTGGGAAGAGACACACACATGGAGCTTTAGTCACCCTGGTGGCTTTGGCAGGGAAGTGCTACAGAGGAGAAGGTATGTGGTCCTGCCTCCAGTCCCCTCCACGTCCCCTGTCCCCAGTGGAGATGCCACCAGGATGGAAACCATCTCCAGCCTGGGGTGACCCACCAGCAGCAAAAAACAGCCAAATTCTGCAGCCCCCAAGCCCACCAGTGCCATCCCCAGTCCTTCCACCAGCCATGACGGCAGTTAAAGAGGCCACCCTGTGTCACAGACCTCGGTGGTGACATCCAGGTGCACGAGGAACTGCTTGCGGGGCAGAGGCCTGAAGAGCAGGTAGAGGTAGCGCCCGGTGAGCCCCAGGGACTGTGTCCCTGCCCGTGGCAGCTGCAGGTAGCTGCTGGCTGGGTTGGAGCCTCGGATCCGGTAGATGGTTCCCTTCAGCCTCGTGTCCTTTAGAAACCAGGGAGATGGGAGGTGGGTGAGCACTGCCCACCCTTGGCCAGGGCCCCCCGCCCCATGGTGCCCCCGTTACCGTGAGGGCAGCCACGTCCCCCTCCTTGGCAGAGCGCTTCCACTCCTCCACACGGAAGTGCTTGAAGACGTTCAGGTATGGACGCTGCCAGGCTGCCAGCACCAGGATCATTGGGAACCCCAGCCTGGATGCCCCCCCACTGCCCCCTGTATGCCCTGAGGTCCCCTGCCCCGTTAGCACCCCACTGTCTGCATGTCCTGAGTCCCCCCAGCTCCAGTGTCAACCTCGTGATGCAAGCCTGGTGATGCCCCCATTATCTCTGTACCCAAATTCCCCTCAGCCCTAATGATAACCACAAATCCCAATGTCCTACAGAGAATCCCATTCCTCATCTCCTCCAGCCCCTGAAACGCCCCTGGTACCTCCAAGCCCCAAGCTTCTCCAGTCCCAATGACATCCCCACCATCTCCACACCATGACCCTGAAGCCCCAGTGCTGTCTCCATGCCCCAAGCACGGTGACAGACCTGGCAACCCCATGTTCCAAGCCTCCCTAGCCCTGGTGGCACCCTGTTAACTCCATGTCCAGAGCCCCCATGCCTCGAGCCCCCCATGCCCAGTGATGCCCTGGTATCTCTGTGTACGAAGCCCCCCAGATCCAGAGACACCCCTGTGCCGGGTGACAGCCCCACAACCCCCATATTCCAAACCCTCTATGCCTGGTGA
>JACBWW010000024.1:772412-806690 GCA_020086605.1 Lanius collurio | reverse complement strand
GGGAGCACAGTGAGCGGCTCGTCTGCCGCCAGCCCCGCCCGCTCCGCAGCGCACGGACACGAACCTTGATGGTGTATTTGAAGCACTGCTCTGCCTCCAGCTGCCGCCCGCCCTGCAGTTACCGCACAGCACCGGGAGCAAAGCGGAGCGCGGGTTAGGCAGGGAAAGACCCTCGAGACCATCAAATCCAGCCATTCCCCCAGCACTGCCAAGGCCACCACTGACCCGTGTCCCCAAGTGCCACATCTACACAGCTTTTAAATCCCTCCAGGGATGGTGACCCCAGCACTGCCCTGGCAGCTCTGCCCGTGCCTGACCACTCTTCCATGAAGGAATTTTCCCAATATCCAACCTAAACCTCCCCTGGCCCAGCCTGAGGCCGTTCCCTCTCCTCCTGTCCCTGTTCCCTGGGAGCAGAGCCCGACCCCCCCTGAGCCCCCTCCTGTCAGGGAGTTGTGCAGAGCCACAAGGTCCCCCCTGAGCCTCCTTTGCTCCAGGCTGAGCCCCTTTCCCAGCTCCCTCAGGCACTCCTGGTGCTCCATCCCCTTCCCAGCTCTGTTCCCTTCCCTGGACGTGCCCCAGCCTTTCAGGGAAGACACGGGATCTCACTGAAATGACATCTGTAAGAAGCTCAGCAGGAAGGACAAAGTGCCCCAGGGCAGTCAGTGCCTCAGGGTGCTGCTCTTCCCATCCAAACGCTCGCTTTCCCCAAGCACAGCCCCCAAACTTTTCATCACTGACCTCTCCACCAGCTCCTCAGGCTCATGAGCCAACCCTCCCCCCTCCAGCCCGATAAGCCCCCCCCCAAAGCCCCCCCCTCCATCAGGGTGGCAGGGGCTGGGCACTCACGTGCATGCAGATAAGGGTGAGATATCCCCACACTTCAGCGTTGGTGTTATTTAGGGCATTGGCTTGAGAGAGAGCATCTTCTGCTTCCACCATCTCTTTCATCTTGAGGGAGAGAAGGAGAGGCATGGACAAAGTACAAAGAGCAGGCAGAAAATGCTTCCCAACTGAACAGGCATTGCTCTAACAGCAGAAGAAATCAGTGCAACAGAAGCTCCTAGGAGGGCTTCCCTAATAGAAATGCAGGGAAAAGTATTTAGGGCACAGACAAGGAGTTATCCACAGTGCCAGCACCTAGATCTCCAGTCTGGAGCAGAAGCTTCCAACTGCTGACCCCTGTGGGATCACTCATTATTTCTAAATTAGCCTCCAGCTGTAAGAAAAGCAGCACAAACCCCTGTTCACCTCCAGGAACTGAGTGATCCAGTCCATGAGGAAACACAGCTGTATTCCTGCTCCCTATTCCTGCTGTGCAGCAGCTCTGGGCAGGCAGGGATAGCTGGTGCCCAGGCCACCACTCACCTCCCTGACCTGATTCCACAGCCTCCCAGGAGGTAAACATTTGGCCAAGGGGGAAACAGAAGTTCAGATTCCTTCCCTGGTACCCCTGTGCTCCCCCATCCCTGGAGCCCACCTTTCCCCTCCAGTGACGCTCCTGGTACCCCTGGGCTCAGAACTCTCATACCCAGTGATGCCTTGGGTCCCCCCATCCCCGCTTACACCCCCATTACTCCCAAACTCCCTTGAAGGAACCTGGTGAGGTGTCCCTTGGGGAGATGCCACACTGCTGGTGGCTGGGTGTCCTTGGCAGCCCTTCAGAGGTGCTGAGTTCCCTTGGACAGGGAAAGCACCGAGATTCCTCCCTGCTGACATCCCACTCAGTGCCTTGGTGGTGACATGCAGGTCATGTGCAGGCAGGAACTCGGAGCAGAGCCCAGATGGTTTGCCATGACACCCTGGGGAAGGAGGTGCTGGCAGGAGCTGGGATGAGGGGGAAGGATGGTTGTTCCCAGAGCAGGGGCTGAAGGTGACACCGTCTGGGGCTGTCACAGCACACAGGACACGATGGCCTTTGGGAACACTGGCTCACAGGCAGCCAAGAGTTGCTTTAAACCAGGGGATCCTTCAAAAACCAGCCCTGTGTTCTGTGCCACCAAGAGAAGCCCAGAGGACACGAAGGCAGCTGCACTCACCCTGTAGCAAGCGATGCCCACGCCCAGCCAGGTGAGACAGGAGGCAGAGTTGTCACAGGCGAGCAGGTAGATCTGCTTGGCCCGGCCATACTGCCAGGAGAGAGACAGACACATTCCCTCTCCATCTTCACATCACTCCACGCACAGGGATTTGCCAGAACACCCTCTTTCCATGGGGCTCAGACACTCACTGTCCCCACTGCTGCTGGGAGAGTGATTTGTTTTGTGGGAACTTCCCCTCCACAGCCTTGTTGGCTCCTCACCTTTTGTTCTTGCAGGTAGATGGAGCCCAGGCGCAGGTAGACAAAGTGCATGTCCTCAGCATCCTCCACAAAGCTGATGACTCGCTCATAGCAATCCTTTGCCTTGTTAAAGTCCTTCTTCAGGTAACACAGGTGCCCTTTCTGGGCCCAGACATTTGGATTCTGTGCACCAAAAACCAGGAGTGAGATATGGATGGGAGAAACACCTGGAAGGGGGGCTGGGACACCTGCAAGCAGCAGGCAGGAGGAGCTGAGCAGTGTTTAATTGTATTATCACAACAACTCCCTGTGTAGTGCTCCAGGCTGGGGATAGAGTGGCTGGAAGCTGCCTGGTGGGAAAGGAAGGATCTGGAGGTGCTGGTGGACAGCGGCTGAATCTGAGCCAGGTGTGCCCAGGTGGGCGAGAAGGCCAACGGCCCCTGGCCTGTGTCAGCAGTGGCATGGCCAGCAGGAGCAGGGCAGTGCTTGTGGCCCTGTGCTGGGCACTGCGGGGGCCACAGCTCGAGTGCTGTGTGCAGCTGTGGGCCCCTCAGTTGCTGAAGGACATTGAGGGGCTGGAGCGGGTCCAGGGAAGGGAAGGGAGATGGGGAAGGGGCTGGAGCACCAGGAGTGCCTGAGGGAGCTGGGAAAGGGGCTCAGCCTGGAGAAAAGGGGGATCAGGGGGGACCTTGTGGCTCTGCACAACTCCCTGACAGGAGGGGGCTCAGGGGGGGTCGGGCTCTACTCCCAGGGAACAGAGACAGAAGGAGAGGGAACGGCCTCAGGCTGGGACAGGGAAGGTTTAGTTTGGATATTGGGAAAATTTCTTTATGGGAAGAGTGGTCAGGCACGGGCACAGCTGCCAGGGCAGTGCTGGGGTCACCATCCCTGGAGGGATTTAAAAGTATGGATGTGGCACTTGGGGGCATGGTTTAATTGTGATGCTGGGGATGGTTTGTCTTGGTCTTAGAGGGCTTTTCCAACCTTAACAATTCCATGATTCTGTGGTATCAGGGCAGGGTTTATGCAGAGAGTCAAGGTCAGCAGGCTGCCTGCAGGACACCAGCAATGGGATCCCCCCCTCCAGCTCCCTGCCCAGTGTCCTGCCTGCACACAGCATTCCCAGGTATCACCTTCTCCCTGCCTTCCTTTCAACCTGCCTCCCTGAAGCCACCTTCCCTGCAGAGAGCTCAATAGCAACCCTGTTTCTCATGAAACAGAACCTGACTCACCCATCCAGGGAGAGAGGATCAGGATGTATCTATTCAAAGAGAAAAGAAAGGCAGATGCTGCAGAGGGAAAGGCAAAGACAAGCTCTGAGATGCTGTCTGCCTGTGCAGGGAGTGACAGGAGGCTGTGAGGATGGGATCACAAAGAGAGCAGTGCTGCAGCCACAGCCCTCCCTGCTGAAATGCTCTGGACTAGCACTGGAATGGTGAAGTGGAAATGAAGCAGGGGCTCTGGGTTCACACACACCAGGACTGCACAGGAATTACCATGGGGTTGATCCGAATGGCCTCACACACACATTCCTCATATCTGGGGAGGTCTTCCTGTAGCAAGTAGGTCCAGGCCAGTGCCAGGTAGTAGGCACAGGTGGGGCCTCCCTGAAGGGTCAGCAGCTCGTGGGCCAGTGCCTTGTGAACAAACTGGGGAGGAATGGCACAGGTGGTAGTTAGGGGAGCAGGGACACCATGGACACCCCAGCAGGACAGGGCAGGAGGGCTCAATAACACCCCTCTGACTTCCACAAACAGAAAATACAAACGAAATTTCTTTTTCCCTTCTTTTGAATGTTGGTCTAGTGGAAGGTCTGTCCCTGCCCATAGCAGGGGGTTGAAATGAGATGAACTTCCAGTTCCCTTCCAAACCAAACCATCCCATCCCATGATTCCATCTAGTTGTGTTTTGCTTTAAGCAACTCTTTCTGCCATGTCAAATTTAGGCAGGCAGCACAATGTGGCAACCAGAGAGATCCCAGAGATGACTGGGTGGGACAGGCACATTCCACAGTTGATACAAAAATCACTCCAGCATACACAAGTGTCTGCACCAAAGGAGCTCAGGCATCTTGGAAGTATCAAAATAATGGATCTCATCTCTGGACACAGAGGGAAGAGCACCCTGCACAGTTCCTGAGCTGGCTGTTCCCTCTGCAGCAGGCAGTGCTGGGCTGTGTGTCCACAGCCAGCATTGTGGCCATACTCTGCCTGGCCACACTTTTGCATCTCTGGGCAGTGGAGGCTTTGCTCCCTCTTGTGCTTGGCCTCTGGAGTGGCCATGGCTCATTCCCTGAGCCCAAGAAAGGGGCTGGCTGGAGCTCTTTGGGAATGAACCAACCTCCCTTCCCACTCCTCCACTCCCTGTTAAACTGACCTGGACAGCATTGACTTTCATCAGGAATTCCACTGTCTTCATGAAGATGGTGCAGGGAGGTGGCTGAAGTCCTGGAGCAGGACACGGTGCTGCAAGAAAATGTGTCTCTGTCAGTCCCCAAGTGGGGTTTTTATTTCTAGAGCCAAAGCAGGGCATGACATCCCAGTGGGAACAGAAAAATCCCTACAACATGGAGCAAAACCCAGGAGGTGGCAGGGAAGGCTGAAGCAGAGATTAACTCAGCATTTCTTTCTGAAGGGCTTAAGTTTTGTAGGAGATCTGAAAAGAAATGATGCTCTTCACCCACTAATTTTCCAGTCCAAACCCAGAGGGAAAAGGGTGGGAATTCATGAATGATTCTTGTCAGAGACAATTACAGTGAGGCTCCTGCCTCCCCAAACCAACCAGGGCACCCTGAGGCACCCAGCACTGCCATCACAGCACCAGTGGGGCTGTGGAGGAGGCAGATCACACACCACAGAACCAGAGAGGATCCCTAGGGACACTTTCAGAGCTGGCATCTCAGGAGGAAGAAAAGGAAGGTGCAGGGTGCAGTGATGTGAGGGAGAGAGCTGCATTCACCTGCTGGCTGTCCATCCTGAGATGCACTGAAAATCAGGATGAACCTGCTTTGCCTGCAGATTCCCTGGCTCAGGAGAGACAACAGGCCTTGGCATCATGGGGGCCATGGCTCCCACATTACTCCCCACTATTCCCAGAGGACCATCTCCCAGCTCTCCACATCCCCATTCCCAAACCTTCTGGGGCTCCCTGCAGTGCTGTAGCCTCTTCCTTGGATGTCACACCCTCCACCACCTCTGGCAGATTGTCAGCTGAGTCATCTGGAATCTCCTCTGGAATAAAACCCCCAAAACCATGAGGTGGAAAGCCATAAACTGCCCAGTTTAGAACATGATTCAACAACAACAACAACAAAAAAATAGAGCAGAGAGAAAATATAAAAGATCTATCAGGTTTTCAAAGCTGGAAAGAAATTTCTTTGCAGGAGGCAATACCTGGGGCTGGGGTTTTGAGCACAAGGTTACCATGTGAAGCCAGAAACAGATATAAATGAGGCAGGATGAGAGAAAACAGCCTCAAGTTGCACCAGGGAGGTCTAGATTGGATGGCAGGAAAAAATTATTCACAGAAAGTGTGGCCAGGCATTGGAACAGGCTGGCCAGGACAGTGGTGGAGTCCCCATCCCTGGAAGTGTTCAAAAGCCCTGTGGATGTGACACCTGAGGACATGGGTTAGAGGTGAACACAGCAGTGCTGGGTTAACAGTTGGACTTGATGATCTTGGAGGTCCTTTGCAACCTTAGACATGCCATGATTCTATGAACATCCTTTTCCTCATAATCAGAAGTGACAAAAACCCACATGTGTCACAAGCCTGCCTGCCTGAGGCACTGCATGAGTGGTGATAACATTAAAAATAAAGCCAGTCAGCATTTCCTGCAGGCTGGCCAAATATTTGGGACTCAGGACAGCCAGTCTCAGCTCAGGCTAGACTCAGAGAGGCTCCAAAGGAAGCCTTGGTCTCAGGGTCACTGCCAGGCTGCTGGTTTGCCCTTCGGATTGGTGAGGCAGAACTTTGTGAGCTGTGTTGGGAACTGTTGGGAACAGTGACAGCTTCCATGGAATTCAGTTTTAGCTCCCAGTCCACATCTTCTACCTTTACCCTTTGTACTTCTCCTCTTAAAAACTCTCCTCTCCTCCCACCGTTCACCACACAGCTCCAAGCCCCTCCTTGCTGGGGTCAGGGCACCTCCTGGGTTTGCCTGTTACCTGGGGCTGTGCTGGGCTTTTGCCCTTCTGCCTCAGCAGCCTCAAGGATTCTCCTCTCCTCCTCAAGCTGTGCTCGCAGGAGCTTCTTAGCCTCACGGAAGTTCCTTTCTGCCTGAATATAATTGTTCTGCAGCTCATAAAACAAACCTGTGGGAGAGACAGAGCAGCATCAGCAGACATCTGAAGGAAGCAAAATCCAAGCCTTCATCTTGGAGCAGGGAGAAGAGGATCGGGAGCAGGAACAATGCTTGGCTCTACAGGAATACCTTGGGCACCAGACTGGCTTGGTTTTGTACCTGAGAGGGTCCAGGCTATGATGCTGGATGGCTCCAAGCAGCAGGCATCCTCAAAGAAAACCTCTGCCTCTTCATAGTGCTGCAGCTTGACAGCCACAATCCCACAGAGCAGCAAGCTGGGGCAGGGGCAGAGCAGTGAGCCCTGCAGCCCCAGCAGTGGTGTGGGGGATACACTCCACACCCTCCCCACCCACCCACCAGGAGCACTCAGCACCTTTGGGTGTGCTGGGGGTCCAGACAAAGGGCATGCTTGAAGCATTCCTCGGCTTTGGTGGCATCCTTGTGCAGGAGGCAGAAGGCTCCATAGTCCAGCCAGGACTGGACGCTGCACTGGTCCTGAGCTATTCTCTAGACAACAGAAATTATCACTGGAGTCAGGCTCAGCACATGCCATGGACTGGGGAGACAATTCTGGAATGACCATGGCTTCCCTGGCCACCCCAGCCCCGTTTAGCAGGAATCAAGCCCTTCTTTGTCACATGCAAAGGTGTCCTCTAAATGGGATCATGCTGGAAGCCCACTTCCTCTAAGCCTCCTCCACCTAACACGTCCTCCAGCTCCAGCTGACATCTCCTAGGGCCCAGTGTCCCCAGAACTGACCCAGTACACCCCATTTTCCCTGGCCTCGAGGCTGGAGTCCTCAGTGACCAGGCCAGGGACAGTCTCACATCCTGCAGAGAGCAGCATCTCCCTGGAAAATCCCTCCCATTCAGCCCAAGTATCCTGGTGATGCTCAGCTCCTGCCTCCCTCTGCCACAGCCAGGGCTGGCTGAGCTGTGAGCAGCAGCCCCACCGTGGTGCTGTGCTGTGCCAGCCCACCCAGCTGATGGGCAGGAAAGAACTGGGGCTCCCTTACCTGCTGGTAGTAGAGAGAGGCCAGTTTGAAGTCCTTTTCGGCTTCAGCTTCACGAGCAAAGAGCTGGAGCTGCTTCTTGGTTACCCAGGGTGGAGAGGCAGGAGAAACCTCTTCCCCAGCTAGGAGCTGGTAGGAAAGGAAACAGAGTTAGCCCTGGGGAAGGGAAGAGTGGTTTGTGTGATCCCAGTATGGCAGCAGGTCCCACGCCAGCACTTCACACAGTACAGACCAGTATGGCTGGGGCTGGGGCACTGGGAAAGGCAAGCTGCTCTGAGGTGGGACACATTCCCATCATTTCTAGGTACCTCTGCCACACAGGGACAGGGCAATATCAATTTTTACACGGACATGGAGTGACAGGACACAGGGAATGGCTTCCCACTGCCAGAGGGCAGGGCTGGATGGGATATTGGGAAGGAATTGTTCCCTGGGAGGGTGGGCAGGCCCTGGCACAGGGTGCTCAGAGAAGCTGTGGCTGTCCCTGGATCCCTGGCAGTGCCCAAGGCCAGGTTGGACGGGGCTTGGATCAACCTGGGACAGTGGAAGGTGTTCCTGCCCATGGCAGGGGGTGGGATGAGATGACCTTTAATCTCCCTTCCAACCTAAACCTGTCAGTGATTCTATGATTATTCACAGCATTTCCTAGACCAAGGTGATGACAAACTTCTGTGGGGCCACTCACTGGTGACCCCAGCTCACACTCTGTCAGCCACCCTCACCACCTGCCAGCTGTGGCACTACAGCAGCTCTACCAGTGGCACCTCACACATATCCCACCATCAGGATTTTGAGCAGTGGGATTCAAATGCACTGGACCCTGCCTCGAGTGTGGCTCATGGTCCACATGTGACAATTCCAGCAGCTGAAAGCATGAGGCTGCTTCTGTGTTGAAGGCAGAAGCCCTTCACATGTCCTGGACCCACGGTGAAGCCATGGCCTGAGTCACCCAGATTTCCCCTACCCTGTTGAGGGCAATGTGCATGTGGTCCACGAGGAACATGTAGAGCTGACTGAGGAATTGCTGGAGCTGCTCCTGGGTGTCAAATGACGTCATCTTCAGGTATTTCTCCCTCACAACCTTCACCACAGAATCCTGTGGAGACAAGGGACATTGGACAAGGCAGGTTCCCTCCCACATGCCCCCCACCAGCTCTGTAATCAGACAGAGACAGAACATATTCAATTTGCCTGAAGCTCCAACTTAGTTTTGAGAAATAAATCCAGCCCACCACTGATAAAACTAAAAAAAAGCAAGCAAGGGGGATTTCCTTTCCCACCTCCCTGACACACCCTTTAGGGACAGCATGTGGATGGCTCATCTCCTCAGGACAGAGAGGGGGTCTCCAGGAACAGCGTGGCTGAGGCTGAGCAGCTGAGAGAGTGGAACCTCCTTTCCCTGCCAGGGCAGATTGGGAATGTGAGAGCAGCCAGCTTTGCCTTTCTCAGGTTATGAGCATGGGGCAAATGGATGTGACTAGCTCCCATTGAAAGGAAGTGTTCTCTTGGTGTGGGACCAAAGCAGCTCAGTGCTTGCTCCATTAGAGGGGAATCCTGTCCCCTCAGTGCCCACTGCAACCACTCCAGGTGGCAGGAAAGGATTCTGGGGCACCATATCATTCCCACCATGGGAAAGCAATTCCTCCCTGAGAAACTGTCAGGACAAAACAAGCAGGGAAGCAAAAAGCACAAAGCAGTCTTCACCTTTAGCTGTTCCTTAAAAGCAAAATATTTCCCAGAGATATTGAGCTCGTAGTTGAGCTGACGCCTCTGTTCCTCCAGGGTTTCATGGTCTATCACTCCCTGGTCAGGCAGCTGCTTCCCAAAAAGCTGGTGGTATTCCTTTAGGATGGCAACAGCAACATCACGGATAGATTTTTCATAATCTTCCACTGCCTAGGAAATAAAGAAATAAATTTCACAAGCCACTTATGCAATCAATCTTGATATGTATTTGATTTGCCACAGCCCACGCCTCCCATTAACTCCACCTGACTCAAGTCTAATTAGTCTGTCACACATCCTTTCCTGTCCACACCTGAGGGCTGAGAAAATATCTACAGGTAAACATAAAATCCTTTCTGCTAGGATTTTCCATCACAACCCAGTATTCCTTCCAGTCACTGCTGTCTCTCCTATAGCAATATAATTGGCTGTGAGTAAAATATCTCATTTACTGGGAGCCTTGAAACCCATGGCCAGCCCTCTTCCCCAGAATCTGTAATCTCCATAATCTTGATCCTCAGAAATTCTTGGTGACCTGAGAAAGGTCAGGGCTGATTCTGTTCAGGTTTGGCTGAGTCTGATGAAGCACAGTGGCTGGTCTGACACAAGAAACTGTTGGGACTGCCCAGGATAAATGTAAGGTTCTGGTAGCCTCTTTTCCCAGCATCCCATCATTTCCTTCTTTCCCCATGGCTGCCTCCCTTTGCTCCATCTCTCCACCTTTTCCCTTTGAATGGGATGTGAACACGAGTGATGAATGGGTTCCCAAGGCACACTGCTGTGGAGATAACACATACAGGAGTTTTCTTTTCTGTGTATTTCACAGGATCATGGAATATGTTACAGATGCCCCAACAATCCCACCCTGTGCCTCAGAGTGGTGTCCAAATGCTCCTGGAGCTCTGGCAGCCTTGGGGCCATGCCCATTCCCTGGGCAGTGCCTGGGCACTCTTTTTCTAATATCCATTAAAACCTCCCCTGGCACAGCTCCAGCTGTTCCCTCAGGTCCTGTCACGGCTCACAGAGAGCAGAGATCGAAGCTGTCCCTTGTGAGGAAGCTGCAGACCCCAATGAGCTCTGCCCTCAGTCTCTCTTCTCCAGGCTGAACATTCCAAGTGCCCTCACCACTCCTCATTTGGCCCTGTTCCCTTCTAGACCCTTCACCACCTCTGTGGCCGTGCATCCTCGTCCTTGTCAAACCTCATCCCCCTGTTGCTGTGGGCTGAGAATGAAGACTCTGTTGAGTGAGAGGGATGAGGGCAGGATGGGGTGGCAGAAAGGTGGCAAGGCTCTCACATGTACCTTTCTGGCTCCTCCTGTCCAGTGGGGCAGCTTAGGTTGGGGACGAATCAGCTCCTTGACCCTGTTAATGAGAGCAGAGGAG
Organism: Lanius collurio; assembly: GCA_020086605.1. NCBI lineage: Eukaryota > Metazoa > Chordata > Aves > Passeriformes > Laniidae > Lanius > Lanius collurio. Next base: position 795,985 of record JACBWW010000024.1, on the reverse strand, counting down.
AGATCAGCAGATCCACTGCCAGGGATGCTGGCTCGTGTAGTGTGGGGCTCCAATCTGCCATCGTGTCCCTGAGACACCTCCCAGGGACCTGGGAGGAAAACTGAAGTCTCAGACCAAGAGTGACCAGGTCCCTACAGCTGATGGTTGTGGCTCATCATGACAGAGCTAACATTTACTGCTGACCCAAACTGCTCTCCTGGAGAAGCACATCTGATCTCGGAGCTCCTGGTTCTGCAGAGCAGGTGTAAGGAAGGAACCAGCCTGAGGAAAGCTCTGGAGAATTTGGTCACTAAACAGCCCAGGCTCTTTAACTAAGATTTTATTAAAGTGAGGGTGGCTGAGCACTGGAGCAGGATTCTCTGTGGAGTCTCCTTCCCTGGATATATCCAAAAACCATCTGGACACAGAGTAATGTGCTCTGGGAAACCCCACTTGAACATGAACGTTGGACTAGGTGACCTTCGCTGGTCCCTTGCCAACTGAATCATTCTGGGATTCTGGACTTAAAATCCTTCGTGCCAAACAGCCTTAATTCATTTAAATTTTTTTCAACATTTCCTGCTTGCTGGACACCAGGACACCCTCAGTCCTCAGAACACGATCCAGCCCACCAAGCCAAGGTGCACACAAGCAGGTGAACAAGGAGGAGTTATGCTGAATCCACACACATTGCAGAAGAGTAGAAATGTATAAAATAGGCCAGGAAAAGGTCTGTTCTAAGAGGAGCTCAGCCTGTTCCTCCTGGAAGACAGCAGGCAGCCATGAGGACAACACACTTCAATGAATGGATATTTCTGTTTGAGAGACATAAACCTGCACCTCTTATACCTTACTAATCTGCCCCATTTTCTATTTTTTTATTCCATAAATTAGATGTGTTATGACTTTCTAACCCATAACACAGCAGGGCTGCCACTGGACAGGAACTGGAAGCCTCAAAGCAGCCAAGATGAAAGAGCAACTCTGCAGCAGAACAACATGAAAACTAACATAAAAGCTGAGGAATGGGTGAAACATTGTGAGAAAACTTCTGGAAAGCTAAAAATGAGAGAATGCTCTGGGGAAGCAACAGCAGCACTACCCAGGGCAGCCCATGCTGGTGGCCAGGACTGACCAAGCCCCTGAACATCACATGCAAGAGGCAAGCACATGAGGATTAGTGGGAAACAAAGCCCAGACAGGAACACAGACACTGCTGTGCTGCTCTGGTGTCTCTTGTTTTGAGAGGAATGGCAGGGAGATGCCAGCTGGGATGAACAAGTGTTTTCCCAACACACCAGATGCCACGTCTAAAGCAGTCTGGCCAAATCCTCCCCCTGATTCCTGTGGGCTTTGTCTCAGGCCCTCTTTATGGAGTGTTCCAAGGGGGGTTTGCTGTACAAGCCTCTCTCCACCCTACAGAGAGGAGCTGTCAGCCCCACAGCCCATCCTTACACACCTTCTGACGAGCTCCTCCCGCAGCCGCTTTGGGACCAAGGGCCTGTCCAGCTTTATCTCCATCACCAGGAATGTTCCTGCCTCGCTGTACTGTGGAGATAAACATTGCTCTCTGGGTCGTGCTGTCTGCAGCCTGTGCTGGCACAATGAAATACTGAGCACACAGCCACAGAGCTCCAAACTGCAGAGATCCAGCTTGTTTTATAACCCGCCCTCGGCACGAGTTACAGCAGCAAAATTCAGCTCAAGAAACCAGGCTAGGGAAAAGGAGAGAGCCCAGATAATCAATCTGCCTGCAGAAAGAATGTGCATTCCAGAGGAAGAAGCCAAAATATGAAGGGATTTAAATAAATGCTTGACAATTTACAGAGACCTTCTATCCCAATGCCAGTCTGCTCTCCGGGTGGACGTCACTGGAAGAACTCTGGGACAGGATCTACGTAAAATATCCCTTGTCCAACTCACTCTTGAGGAATTTGTGTGAAAGGTGTGAGACACCAGCATGGTGATGCTTTATAGTCTCTCCTTCTCCTTGGAGAGACATAATTACCTGTTCTTCAAGGCTGAGATTTGTGACATTTTCAGATCCTCCAGTGCCATCTGACAACTGGATTTTGGATGGGTTGAGTAACTATTAGGAAAAAGAAAAGATGTCTCTTGTTTCCGACTCAATAAATCTCATATCTTTGCAAGTTCAGGGTGTGAGATGGTGCATTTGTTCAGGCAGCATGTCCTAAGATTTCAGGATAAGGGAAAGCTGCAGCTTCCTCACAAGAAGCAGCTCCAATCTCTGCTCTGTGACCAGTGACAGGACCTGAGGGAACGGCTGGAGCTGTGCCAGGGGTGGATTAGGCTGGATATCAGGGAAAGATTCTTCCCCCAGAGGGTCATTGGGTACTCTCATGACCCCAAGGCTCCCCCAGGAGTGTTTGGACAACACCATCAGGCACAGGGTGGGATTGCTGGGGTGTCTGTGCATAGCCAGGAGGTGGACTCATTCATGATCCTTGTGGATCCCTTCATGTGGAGGAGATTCTGTGATTCTAGGATAATGAGTATCTCTCAGCTGCCTGAGGCAACACAACATCCATCCCTGGCTCCTGCATGTCCCAGCTTCCTGTGACGTGGAAACAGAGCAACCATGGTGCCATGAGCCTCCCTAGACCTTACCGTGGCACTGGAATCTTTGTCCTCCTTCTGAGCCTTAGTGGGAGCAGGTCTGGAAACAGGAGAGGTCCCCAACCCTTCCTTGACCAGACTGAGCTGTGACCCGAGATCCCGGAAAATACTGTGCTGAATTTTGGTCTGAAAAATAGAGGGAACAGAGAGAATCAAGGGACAAAGCAGGCTCCTTCACTCCTTTGCCTTAACCTCTCACATCACAGAACACACTGTTAGGGTCTTAAATGCCTTAAGAAGTTTTGTAACCTCATTCTCTCCTCCTAGAGTTCAGCTGCAGGTGCTCCAGGCCAGCTCTCAGTGAGTCTCTCCATCTTCCCTCAAAGAGCTGTATTTTCACTGAGGAGTAGCCCTTGATCCTTGCCTGAGATATGTGGTGAACATGCTGGAACCCAGATCCAAGATCCTGAGTTCCTGGTGGGACCCCAGACCTGCCCCACAGCTATGGACTTGCCTGGTGATGAGGACTGCTGGATGAATAAGGCTACTCTCACCATGCCTACTCTACACATTTTTGGGGTCCCCGTCTACCTGACAGCATCTCTTGGCTCCCAGCTCATTTTCTGGTGTGGAGCAACCTCCCTGACACACACCAGGGAATTGCAAGGAAAAGGTTTGTCAGACTGTGTTTTTACACCGTGTTTGACCACCTAGAGAGGCTGTTCCCTCCCACACATCCTGGTTCCAGGAATTGGGCTAGCAAGAGTTATGAGGATCCTGGGGAGAGGATGGAGTGGCTGCAGGGAAACTCCTTAAAGCAAGAAGCAACCCAAAGTATGTGGGGAATGAGAAGGACTTCACTTGTAACAGACAAGTGGCACAGGACAAGCAGCACCGTGTAGCCAAGGGGTCATTATTCATGGCAGGGAAGCAAAGCCCAGCAGACACACTTGTGCCCAGCCCAGCTCTGCAGCAGCCAGTGGGAGCAGGGAGGCAGGAGAAGGGCTGGAATTAACTGGACTCCTGCACCTGGACTGCAGCCCCACAGGGAACGTGGGTGGTAAAACCAGGCTGTGCATCTGCCCTCCTGAAACAAGCTCAGGTCTGTTCCAGGAGGAGGGATAGACTGGGGGAAAATGGAGATGTAACTGTCACTCTTAGTAACAGAGGGAAAAACGTGAAGACAAATAAACCTCGGTGAGCTGGAGCTGAAAGAGCTCCAGTGACAGCTTTTTCGGTGGTTGCCGGGGGTAACGCGATCCTTTTAAAGCCACTGTTTGCTCTTCCCAGCAACACAGTTCCCTTGCCCATCTTCCAGGCTGGGGAGATTGGAGCGTGCTGGCACAGGAGCGAGTGGAGTGAGATTCAAAGCCTCTCTCAACCACCAAACCTGCTCACACTCCCCCAGAAATCCCCTGCCTTGGTGAAATCTGCACCTAAAAGCTTGTATCACTATTTTTCTCCATCACCAGAAAGGAACTGAAGGTTCAGATCCAGCTCCAAGTACCACACTGCCTGCTCCCAGACACCCCCTGTGCCCACACTGCCTGCTCCTAAACACCCCCTGTCCACACTGCCTGCTCCTAAACACCCCCTGTCCACACTGCCTGCTCCCAAACACCCCCTGTCCACACTGCTGCTCCCAAACACCCTCTGTCCACACTGCCTGCTCCCAGACACCCCTGTGCCCACACTGCCTGCTCCCAAACACCCTCTGTCCACACTGCCTGCTCCCAAACACCCCCTGTCCACACTGCTGCTCCCAAACACCCTCTGTCCACACTGCCTGCTCCCAGACACCCCTGTGCCCACACTGCCTGCTCCCAAACACCCCCTGCTCACTGCCCCTGCTCCCAAACACCCCCTGCTCACTGTCCCTGCTCCCAAACACCCCCTGCTCACTGTCCCTGCTCCCACCCCCTCAGTGCAAACCCAGCTGCAGAGCTGGAGCAGAACCTGCTGCTCTCACCTTCTCAAACACCTCGCTGTCCTGGTAGCTAAAGACACGGAAGGCCCCTCGGATCTGCTTCACCCCAGGGCACAGCAAATGCATCATGTTGACATATGCCACGCCATGGAAGGCAATCTGCTTGTCCTCATCTCCCTGGAAACACAGAGCAAGGGACTGAGATCTTGAACAGACTGTTATTCTCTTTAAGAGAACAAGGTCACCAATCTCATTAAGAGGAAGCCACACAGCAAACTGATGCACCTGATGAGCCAGTGGTTCTGTCACTGGCACGCAGCCGAGACAACCTGGATGAGCACACTGGAGTCATTCCATATGTAGAATATTAATTTTATCCCAATCCCCATGGGGCAGCTTTTCTCTCTAATTCCTGCACTCTGCTATTCCTTGGGATGGTCTTGTTGAGATACAGCTGGAAGATTATCAGCTGTGTGGTTAGAAATCCAGGTGACCCTACCAGAGTTGTGCATCTCAGGCTGGACAGAAACCAAGTGGCTTAGGAGGCCTGGTGAGAAGGATCATCATCAGAGCTGCAAAATCCTGGCACTGGTGAGTGCTGAAAGGGATTTACACCAACCTATACGACTTTGGCCTAGAATAGATTAGGAGCTTTCACACAATCAGCTGCCAGGAGAACAACCATTCTCTGAGGGACTGTTTCTCTGTTAAATCCCCCTGGTTTTGATGCAAAAGTATAACTTACCTACAGCCCAAGAAAGATTGCATGAACTTCTTCAAGGTGTTTCAAAACCCCATTGGCTAAAGATCAGCTCAGTGAATTACTTCTTATTCTCTTCAAAGCCAGGCTTTGAAGCAACCTGGTCTAGTGGAAACTGTCCCTGCCCAATGCAGGGAGTTGGAAGGAGATGGAGTCTGGGGTCCCTTCCAACCCAAATTATTCTGTGATTTTAAAAGGTACTCTCTCCTGTCCCCTTTCCACTGAGCTACCACAGACCATCAGTGAGAGCTATAAGGAAAATATATGACCCTGTATCTATTTAACAGCCCTATAAAGCTGCTTTTTCACAAAGCCTTGTGTTCTCTGACTCACTTTGGCTGCTTCAGGGCCGATTTTGGTATCACAAAGGCCTCAAAAGGAAAATGCCTGATAATGCAATGCTACTCCACAAGCCAGACCCCACTTTTACCTTGGCAGCTTTGCTGCTTTTTACCTTGTCAGCTTTGCTGCTTTTTCCTTTTCCTTGTCCACCTGAGGCCAGGGACATCTTGCAGATCTCCACGGGCCAGTAGTGGCACTCAGCAATGCGCTTCTGCAGGCTGGGCACAAAGCAGATGCAGAATGCACTGAGGAGATGCAGAAACCCAGCTGGAGAGCCCCACCATCCTCCTTTGTGCTCCAGCAGCCCCTCCTGGGTTTGCTTCATCCTATTCCCTCAGCAAACACCCTCAGGCCACAGGTACACTGATTTGGGGCAGGCTGAGTACATTTTCTCCTCTACCCACTGCTGTGTGCATTTATGGCACAGCCAGCTTTAAAACAACTGTGAGAGCAGCACACCGGGTTTTCTCTCTCCCTCGGTTACTCCAGGAATGAGTAAGAAGGAATGTGATTAACTCTGGTATAAATCCTGACTTGTACAGAGCAAGTGGATCCTGAGCTTGCATTCAAAGTGGCTGGTGACTCTGACACCAGCAGGCAGGTGGATGGATGTGTAGGGAAAAGAATTTAAAAAATCAAATGAGATAGAAGGAAGTATTTCCACACGAAGAGTAATTTGGCTGTGAAATGCACAGCCATGATGCAGCTGAGGCCAGAAAATAGCAGGATTCAAAGATAAATGGAACACTCATCCTGATCTTGAGCGTATCTGGAGCTGCTACAGGCAACACTTACCCAATAAAAAAGCAAATGAAGAGTGCCCACATGGAGTGAAAGGTTTGTATGTACTTGGGATTCAGTAAAAACTTAATTAGCAGCTCAGAGGAGAGCTGTGGAGGCCACTCTACTCCATGTCTGCTCACCATAACTGCTGCCCCTTCCTTCAAACCACGGAGGGACCAGCCCCCAGCCCCAGCTGCTGGCAGCAGGAGTGAGCATTTGTGATCTGGAGACAGCAGCTCCAGCCAATTCATGTTCTCTCAGGACAGCAGAACAAAGCTGCTGCCAGCAGTTCAAGGCAGTTCAAGAGCTGTTCCCTTGCTCTTGTGGCCAAGAGACAGCCCCAGCAGCCATGAGAGGTGAGGCAGAGCCACAGTTTGACCCCTAAGACCCACACGTTGCTGCTCCCTGCCTCAGGTCATTCATCTGAGCCTGTTGTGGGGTGGGTCCCTCCGGTCCCTTACAGAGCCACTGCAGCAGCATCCAGGTAACAGCGCCTCTCCGTGTCCCACACGATTCTCTTTGTGCTCTCTGCCTGCGTCCTGAATTCCCTGTCCTGTGAGAAACAGCGTGCAGTCAAAGCCAGGACAGCAAACTCCACGGCCTGCATCATCCTCAGAAATGTCCCCGGAGAGAATGTGAGTCAGACAGAGGTGTCCAAGTGCCCATAGCCAGGCCAGCCCTGCAGAGAGGCTGACAGCCTTTCCTGCAGACACCATCAGTGTTAAGTGCCTGGCTCACAGGAGATAACACAGCTCCCAGCCCAGCAGCCCAGTGTGGGTGTTTTCTGGGACCAGACCTGCCACATTCTCCCTTGGGATATCTCCTGCAGTGAGTCAGCATGTCTGCTGTCCCAGGGGAACCATCTCTGTGCTGGACACTGCACAATGACCACCCATCTCCCTCTTACCAAGTCTCTCAGTCCCTTCTGGTTCTCTTCCAAACCTGCCAGTCCTTTCTCACCTTGCTTTTGGTGAGCTCTCCATCCTCATCCTCATAGGGCCCACCAACAATGAAGGAGTTGGGTATGGTCAGAGCACCAGGGGCCAGGAGGGTACCAAGGGGCCAGTTTTTGGGCCGGGGCAATGGTTCTTTTTCACCATCAGGCTTCAGGATGCCATTCTGGAAGAGCAATAGCAATTCCTTCTAGAGAGACATGAGAAACAAAAGATTTGCATTTCTAACAGGAGTGGGAGCAAGAGCCAGCTGCTCCAAGCTGGGATAACAAAGCAAAGCAACAGTACAGGGTGCCTGGCTTGGAAAATGCACTCCACCACATGCATGCAAAGAATGGAATAAAAATAAAGAGCCACATGGAAAAAACCCTGCCAGTTTGAATCCAAATCTTTCCAAACAGACCTTTGTTTGTGTTAAAGAAACACGTCACTCCACAGAGACTGTGAGCCCTCCCAACAAAGGCTGCTGGTGCACAGGCACAGGAGCTGTGCACCCCACATGACTGGACACTTGTTCCGTGGGGTGGGAGAACAACTCAAACCCAGCCAAACCCCCTGTCACTGTGCCTGGACCATTCTCACCTCACCAGCTGCTGGTATTTCCAAGCAAGCCATGTAGTTTTTCTGGGCTTCAATGGTAAAGACTCCAGGGACAGAATAAGCTGCCTCCATTGTGATGCTCAGGAGGTTCCCACTTGAGAACTGGGTGGCAGAGAGCAGGAGCTCTTTGGTGCTCACCGTCACTTCAAGGCCACCCTGTGAGACAAGGATAAAGTAGAGCCAGTAAATAGACAATTATAACTTGCCTGCTCTTAGGGAGAAGCAAGCAGAAACCCAAGGCCAGAATGTATGATGTTATCTTGTGCCTCATCTCAGATGTAAAAGAAAACAGCCCAGTACAGGAAAGGAATTTCAGGACCAATTTGGCTCAATTGTGGTATTTGTTTGTTTAAATCACAGCCTAGCTGAGGTATGGCACATGCCCCAAGGGTCTCCTAAAATGAGCCGTGGAGAAAGAGGCAGGGTCTCATGAAAGGAATCACAGAGAAAGAACATCAAGGGTGGAAAATGATGCTTTTTTTCCCCCTGGTGATTCAGAGAGCCACAGCTTTGCCTCTGCCCTATCTCCATGCTCTGTGTGGAGAGCCTTTAATTACTTGTCCCAGCCCCAGATGGATGGTGTGTGAGGGAAAACCAGCTGGTCAGCATTTATTACCTGTCCTCCCTAATGAGTGCCCCCCCACCTTGCTCACTGTGAACTCAAACACAGAGCTGGTAATGGGACACCCACCCCTCCACTTCGCTCCCGGTGCTCACTGCAGGCAGGTTCAGGAGCAAAATTGGACACATTTTCCCAGCCTCATACTTAATTCCCTGTTTTAGTCACTGGGTACTTTGCAATCTGCTGAATGAATAAGGACCTTGCAGGAAAGGCAGTCAGAGTTTGTACAATAATGGACTCAGACATTTTATCTGCAGAAAAGAAGGCTAATAAAGCTGGGCAGGTGACCCTGCCATTGCCTTTTGGGGGGTTTTCAGCACTGTGCTTTCCATCTTTATTATTTCTTGCAGAGCAATTGGCTAGCTGCACACATTACCATTTCCCAGCACAACCTCACCTATCAGAGGGAAGCAGGGACAGACGTCAGAGGGAGCGGGAAAGGCCTCCAAGCCTGTAACATATAGGGCTGTACCACATCCGTGATGAGCCAGGCAGCTGAGTCATGTTCTCCCTCCCTCCCATTAAAAAGCAGCAGAGAGCTGAATGAGGAAAGGAACAGTTCCAAATTCCACATACCGTGGCCTTGGGGTGAAGCTTCTCTGATGAGGAGCCAGGCACTGCATACAAAGGAGCAAAGACCTTCAGTGAGTGCACTCCTGGGAAGAAACAGGAATGAGAACAGCCTGAAGTGAGACCCTCTGCAAAGAATCATAGTCATGGAATGATCTGGGCTGGAAAGGACCTTAAAGATCATCTCGTCCCATGGGCAGGGACACCATACATGAGACAAAATCATGGTCTAACTCTGAATGCTGAGCTACTCTCTCTTCCCCCTGTGTCAGATTCTGTAGAGCTCTGAAGGTCATTTTGTCAAAAGGAGATAAGTTGTAGTCAGGGGTCCATAAGCAGAGATCCAAAAGTGCCAGGGAGCAAGGAGTGGTCATGGAGGTTGTGGAATTCGATGTTGTACCTTGCAGCAGAGGTAGAAGGTCCACCACAGCTTGGCCAAGAGGAGTGATTTTCTCTGGTTTTTTTTTCTCCTTTGGCACCACTTCTAGCACAGTCACTAGGGAGATAAAAAGAGAGGAGCTGGCTGAGTTCCTTGAACCAGCAGGTCAGGCACCAGGGAGGGTCTGTGTCAGCTCTGGCACATGCTCCTCTTCACCTCCCAAGGCTGACAAGCACAGCAAAGCCAAAGGAGCACGGGCCAACATGAAAGGGGATTCTTCCAGCTGGCAGAGATGGGTAAGAAGTGCTGAGATCCTCCCACCATGGCTGCTGAAGTGCTATTCCTGAACCAGTGACTCCTGCAGCGACAGCACCCAGCTGCAGGGTGGGAGATGTGGCACCAGGTACTTACAGAGCAGTGGTTGCTGCACAATGACATCCAAGGAGTTGGGCCCTTCGGGGCTGCACTCAAAGCTGGTGCTGAAGTTGTATTCTGCTCTCCCATCTGGCAGGACATCAGTCTTGGGGGATTCTCCCAGGACTGCTCCGTTGTACTCCACACGCACCAATGTAACCAGCACGTTGTTTTTGAGAGTTTTCTGTCAAAAAAAGAGCTCAGTGAGCAGCTGGGTCTGTGGCAGCATCCCAGGATCAGAGTTCCTCTGGCAGCAGCTCGGGTCAGTGGCCAGGACAGGGCTTGATGTGGGGGCCTGTTCCACCACAGGAATGGGAAAGAGAAGCAGAGCTTGGACCTCACCCTCCCCTGTCTTTAGGGGGGAAATGTCCTGCTCCATGATGCCCCAAGGATTATCAGGAGCTGTGGCAGGGGGAGATTGAGAGGTCCAGGCTTCACCTCAGGAAAGACACATCAAGAACAAATCCCAAAATACTCCATTGATATTTCTGTACTTCCAGGAAGCTTGAGACCTTTGCTGTCTCCTAAGAAAGCAGCTCCTGAGATACAGGGATGAGCTCACAGGACACCTGTGGATGTCATATGGTGCAGAATGTCCTGAAATGGGCAAGAGAAAACAGCCTTAAGTTGTGCCAGGGGAGGTTTAGGTTGGATATTAGGGAAAATTTCTTCACTGTAAGGGTGGTCAGGCACTGGCACAGGCTCCCCAGGGAAGTGGAGGACTCCCCATCCCTGCAAGTGTTCAAAAGACACGTGCATGTGGCACTTGGGAACATGGTTTAGTGGTGGCCTTGGTGGTGCTGGGTTAAAGGTTGGACTTGATGGTCTTAGAAGCCTTTTCCAACCTAAACGATTCCATGATTCTATGAAATCAAAGGAAGGGCTCCAGCAAGCTCTTTGGCAGCTCTGCAATTTGTTGTTACACCACCTTCATACCACTTTGCTTTAGTCAGAGATGAGGAGATTCAGATTTTACTTCGAATTTCAAATGTCTAAACAGAGGGGCTTAAACAGGGCTGGAGAGGAACAGTGAGGGTACAGCATGTGGCACTGGGGGCCCACATGGGCAGCATCAGCACCTCCACAGCAAAGGAAGTGCTGGGCAGCAGGTACCAAAGGGCTCCCTGCAGCAGAAACACCGTTTAGTCCTCAATCCACAGAGAAGTGGCTGAACACAAGGACCATTGTACCCAAACCCAGCTTTTCCTTAGTGCTGAGCCACAGGGATGCCTAACCCGCCCTCAGCTCCCTCTCTCTCTGTCACTGGGGTAATTAGTTCCATGCTGGTTCTTACACAAAAGGAGACCTCTTTCACTTGGTTTTAATTTTCAACCCTTCTCACTGTCTCCTTGAGCATACATCCTATGAATGGCTAAACAGAAGAATCCAATTAACCTTTCCCTGTACCATTAATTATCCAAGGCTCCTCTCTCATCCTTCTCTACGTTGCCTCTAATTAAGCAGATTCCACACTTATAGCCAGAAGTGGATTCCACATTCTTAGAGCCGGATTTTTTTCATACAGTCACTGTGATTATTGCCCTTTTGTAACCCCCCCTCCCTTTTGTACAGCCCTTTCTCACGGTGGAGCAATCAGAACCACAAAGCAACATTCCAGATGCAATCAATCCATGAATCTTTCCTTCCCAGCATTGTTTATCCTCCTCTCACCTCAGACCTCACCTAAGCTGCTGTTTGCTGAATCTATCAGTGTAAGAGGTACTTCAATACTACAATGTAAAAGCCTCAAGCAGGTGCTTTTGGATTGCTTTTTCTGTCTGCTGCTGGAGCAGAAGGAGAGATTTGCATTTTTTCTGCCTGCAGCAGGAGCTGAGCTTCTCCTCCACATTCCCTTCCAAATGCCAGTGCCTCTGGAAGACTTTAAGGACAGCTGGGAGCATCACATGGAAATCACAGCAGTGGTGGTTTCATTGGCACCACCTCACAGCCTTGAACTGGATCCACTGCCTTTCTAAAATCAGAGCCACCCTATTGCTTTCAATATGATTTAAACAGCTGGAGCTGGGATGAAAAATCTGGCTTTACTCACAAGGTGAGGTCCTTTCACAGGTATTTGTCTCACTGATCACATTTTCGCTGTGTTCTGCTTAAAAAACCTGCCATTTACATACAGTTAGAGGAGGCAGTGAGGTACATTTCACCCCAGTATCTCTGGCCTGCTGCTAGGGAGGTGTGTTCCCCAATTTATGTGCCTCACAAGCTTTCAAGCTTTTTCCTCTGTGTCACCTCCTCAGCAGGGAGGAGGAAGCCCCAGTGTGGCATTGCTGAACCTCTGATACCCCCACCACTCCTTCCTTTTGCCTTATCACCACCCCCCAGCTGGTCTCACAGGGGATCCCTGTGCATACAGACTTGCTCTGGCCTTGTTTATTAAATTAGTGGAGGTATTTTCAGAACTTTACCAGGTCCTGCGCATTCACGACTGTGATCTGTACTGGTATTGGCTGTGACATACTGGGAAGAGATGCAGCAGCGTCCTCCCCACCAGTCAGCACCGCAGGGACCTCCATGGCTCTGCAGGAGAAAGAATGAGGAAAGAAACATGAAACTGCTCCGTTCCTCTCCCAGATACCTCCGCAGGACACAGCAGTGCTGGTTGTGAGCGCTATTCAGGGCTTGGCTGTCAAAACACCATTGAAAGCACAGGGCTTTGGCAGTGACGAATCTCTCACGAGATGCAGGGGGAGGACTGGGAAAAATGTAATGTGAAAATTATCCATCTCTGTAAGCTTCACCCAGCTGCAGCTCCCAGGAAAGCTTTGTTATGCCAGGCTGCTCTCAGCTCCCAGCACCGGGTACATCCCTGGCTCTCTTTTACTCCCTGTTTAAGTTAATGGTGACCCTGTGGGCCAAAGGCCTGCGGCTGCCAGCCCGTCCCCTCATGGCTCCCACACGCCGTGGGGACCTGGCTCCATCTGCTCCTCAGGGTTGTGAATCCCTCTGGATCCCCTCAGGGCACCCCAGGGACTCCACGGCCCCCTCGCCTCACACCCCCAGCCTGGCACCCCCTCAGGGCAGCACTGATGGGCTCAGGGGTCCTGCACACCCTCACATCGGCGGTCCCGGGGGTCTTCCCAACCCGGGGGCTCCTGCAGCCCCTCACCCACAGGCCTGGAGGTTCTCCTGCCGCAAAATGCTCCTGCAGCCCCTCAACCGACAGTTCTAGAGGCCCTGTCGCCCCGGGGAGATCCTGCAGCCCCTCACCGGGAGCCCGCCGGGACGCCGTGCGGCGCCGGGGCTCGAACCTGCGGCCTACGAGACTCGGCGGAGGGCTCGCGTCCCGTAACCACAGCGACGCGGCTGCTCCCGCAGGACCCCGAAACCTCGCGGGACCCCGGCCCTTCCCCGCGCTTCGGGGGCGTGCCCGTGAGGCCGCGGCCGCCGCCATGATGGGTGTGGGCAGCCCTCACCAGCCCCCAGCGGGGCGGGGGTCCCCCCGGGCCGTCCCGTGTGAGTTGGCGGTGCTGTAGGGCCACCATGTCCCCCTTTGCAGCCTGGTGCGCCCGTCTGCTACCACAGCCCACTGCTGGCCTCCGCCCCGGCTGGCGGAAGCCGCAGTGCCCACCCAGGCACTCCCTCACACCCCACTGAGGGGGTGGGGGGGGACCCTGCAGGCCGGGCTGGGGTGCGGACCCTATGGCGGGGGGCTGAGGCAGTGGCTTTGTGTCCCTATGGTGACAGAGGGGTCCCAGGGTCTTGGGCAGCCCCTCAAGCTCCCCCTAGATTTGCAGTGTGGGACGCTACAGCGTTTTGGGGCACCCCAGTGCCTCAAGCGCGGCTTTTGGGGCGGGAGCCGGACCCCCGGAGCGGGTTGGCCCGTTCCCGGGGAGGGGATGCCCAGAATAGCTCCGCTATCCGATTCCGAGGGGCCGCAGCCGTCTGCACCGCCGGCTCCTGGGGGCTGACATTTGAGCCCAGCCACGGGACGGGCCGGGACGGGCGCCGGGACTGCCGGGGATCTCCCGGCACGACCGGCATAGGAGCAGGATGGCGGGCGGGAGGCGCCGCGGGGGTGGCGGGCGGCGGGGGGGACCCCGGCAGCACCCGGGGACCCCCGGCCCGGCCTCCTCGCCCGCACCCGTCTCTCCTGCAGCCGCCGTGGCCCAGCCAAACACAGGCGCTGCCCCCAAAACCGGTCGCTCCAAGAAGGCCCCGGAGGAGCCAGCGGCTAGGGCTCCCGACGTGGACTCGCTGGGCTTCCAGGCCATGGACCGTAACGTGCCGGGGCTGTCCCACGTCATCCTGCAGAAGCTCAACATGAAGAGCTACGAGGACTACAAGTGAGTGAGCACCCATGGGTGCCAATTCCCCACCCCCTCCCCCGGAGAGTGCATCCCGTGTGTCCCCCAGCAGCTGGAGCAGCTCCCATGGCTCATCCCACCCTCCCGCCTCAGCCCACAGGGAGCTCTGATGGGCTCCTGGGTGGACCCCTCCAGAGTGCCTGGCTCCCCGTCCACCCAGGCCTGGATGCTCCTGGCTGCAGCTAAAAATCTTGGCAGCCTCAGAGGCAGGACATCAGCCCCACCGTTGTGGCAGTGGGCTGGATTCTGCTCACCCTCTGACGTCTGCAGGTCTGCCATGGACGGGAGGAAGAGAGGCAGCGATTTCGGCATCCGGACGTATTTTGACATGTTCCAGAAGATGGAGGACACCTTCAAGTTTTGTGTTGAGTGCAAGAAGCTCCCCGATGCCCTACCGGACCCCAAAAGCCTCCGGCGTTGCAAGAGGTATGGTGGGGAGATGGTCTGATGGCACAGGGATGGATCCATCCCTTGCTTTCAGCCTGGTGGCTGGGGTGAAGGGAGGGGTGTCTGACCCCAGTGCCCACCTCCAGCCATGGGGCACCCTCAAAACAGGGATACAGCCCTGAGAGGGGGTGGCAGGGAGCCAGGCTCGGTGAGCTGGTTTGTGCCCCTCCTCCATGGCTGGGCATGCTGCCTGTCTGCCCAGGTGCCAAAATGTGTACTACTGTGGTGTGGCATGCCAGCGTGCCAACTGGCCTCTGCACAAGAAATTCTGCAAGAAGCTGAAGCTGGTGGCTCTGGATAGGCTGGTGGAGTGGCTCATCTTCACAGGTGGGGCATGTGTCCCCCCAGGCCTGCCTGACCCCCATCCCAGGCTGCTCAGGTCCCATGGTGGGATTTAGTGTCCCTTCTCCAGCCCCACTCCCACAGCACAGGTGGGACAGGCAGCCTGGGCTGTGGCACCACCACTGCACCCTTCAACCTCCTCCTGACTCCCCAGGAGACATCCCATTTCCCACGGAGACCTGGACAAAACCCGCCCAGGACGTGAAGGGCTGGGAGGACTGGTTCTCCATGCAGGAGCAGCTGGAGGAGAAGCTGGGTGCCATCGTGGCAGGGAGGTACATGACCCTGCTCTGGGCCAACGCTGGGAAGCCCCGGCCGGAGGACGCCGAGCTGCGGGAATCCATCCGGCGGCTGGTCACCGACTTCCACTCGCGGCCGCTCACCATCGGCCTGGGACTGCGGCTCTTCGGCATCAACCCCCTCACCAGGCCCCTCACCGTGCACGTGGTCGGGGCTTCCCACGTGGAGACCCTCAACACGCGGCTGACAGACTACGACGAGCTGACACGGATGTTCCCAGGGCACCAGGGTGTGGAGATGGTGATGGTGGGGGTGGACGTGGTGGACGGACCCATCATGAGGCCACCCCTGACTACGCTGGCGCCCCGAGGGAAGGTCTATCTCAGCAGCTACAAAGGGCTCTACCACGACTTCTGGGAAAGCCACGTGGAGACCAAGCTGGCCGCCCGTCCTGACCTGGTGGTGGGCTTTCACCCGGGTAAGTGCCTGCGCCATGGAGGGGTTAGACCCTCACACCCCACTGCTGGGATGGGGACATCTCCACAGGGTGCATGGAAGGCACTCCTCAGGGACTGCCCTGAGCGCCATGGCAGCACCTGGGCTGAGCCTGCTGGTGGCTTGGGACATGCCCAGGGCTTTGCAGCAAGGCACAATGGGCAGGCAGGGGGACCCCCTGGGACATGCCTGCCTCGTGTCCCCACCAGGCACTCTGTCCTGCCTATGTCACCCACCTACAGGTGAAATGGATCCTTCCCCTCAGGTCTCAGTGCTGTGGCTTAGCCCAGGACCCAGAGTTTGGGGTGCCCCACATGCTGGGGGGGAGCCAGACCCCACCTTGCTGAGGGCTGCCAAACTTACCACATATTCTGGGATGTCCAGCACAGAGTGGGTGCGGTTGGAGCTGGCTTTTCCTGGGGCCAGGGTGGGATGGGAAAGAGGTGGAACCTTCACGGCTGTGTCCCCACAGGTTTCCATGCCTGCCCAGACCTGCTGGCGGGCTGGCTGCCCACCCTGCTGCTGCTGCGGGACTATCGCCTGCCCGTGCTCTTCACGGTGTACAGGTGAGCGTGGCCCCACCACCCCGGTGAGCTGGCACAGACACCCAGTGATGGTGTCTGTCTTCTCTTCTGGCAGTGAGCAGGAGCTGAAGGCCTCCCTGCAGATCCTCGTGGAGCTCGAGACACACATTGTGGGCTACGCCAGCAACCCTTTTGCCTCACTGCGACCCGAGCAGGTCTACTCCAGCCCCAACAAGGCTCCTGTCTACTGCAGCTCCCACTACATTGCCCTGCTGGGAGCAGAGGCTGTGCTGGGGGCTGAGGAGATGGAGGATGATGATGGCTGGCAGGGAGGAGAGCCCAGTGCTTCTGCTGTGGCTGGGGGCATTTCCCCAGGGCTAGGCTGATTCCTGCCTGCACTGACCACCCAACCCCCAGAGCCTTGCTGTCCCAACTAGGACCCCATTTCCCCATCCTGGGATCAGCGATCCAGACATCCCTCACTGTGCACATGCAGGCCTGGGGGATGCAGCACCCCAGCACAGGCATGACACCCTTCCACAGCACCAAATAAATCACTACCAGCAACCAGCTGCCGTGTCTCAAGCTTTATTTCCAAAAAGGCCTTTGTTTTCCTAAAGAAAACGAGGGGCTCAGCCCACCCCAGCCAGCCTCGAGCAGCCATGGCCTCTGAAGGGACAGTGAAGGGGACCCCGACTGCGGGACCAGCCATGCATGGAGCTGTGCAGCCCCTTGGGGTCCTCTGTGGAGCCCCAGCCCAGCGCCCAGCTGTCACTGTCACCCTCACTGTGCCCCCACGCTGGTGCCTACCCTGCAGGGCACTGCTCCAGCCTGGCACTGGCCACCAGCCTGGCCACGGCAAGTGGGCACCAGCTGGCACCTCCCCACTGCTCGCCAGTCTCAGTGGCATTTGTGGACACCGGGGCAGTTGGAATCGAGGGAAGCAGCTCCTGTGGTATCGCCCGACACTGCCGGGGACCCGCGCTGGCCTGGCGTCCCCTCCTGGTGCAGCCAGCGGGACTGGCACGGCAGTGGTGGCACCGACCTGTGTGGGCACCCACGGTGGCTCGGGGAGGCCAGCACACCCCAGGGCTGCCAGCGCCCTGACAGCGAGTGCGGGTCCCTCCCCGGGCTCTGCGCCCGTCGGCGGGGCCGGGGTGGGCGGCGGAGCTGGCACAGTCCGGCACGGAGTGGCATCGCCGGCGTCACTCGGCGCCAGCGCGTTCCCGCAGCGCGGGCAGCGTCAGGGTCTCCGGCGCCGACTTCTTCCGTGGGCGAGTCTTGGGGGGAGCCAGGAACTCGGGGGCCTCGTCGCTGAGGGGGGTGGAGGGGGCGCTGGCAGGGGCCGAGTGCGTGGCCGTGGGCTGCCCCACCTCGCTGACCGAGATGGCCGGTGCCACCAGGCCGATGAGCTCGTTGGTGGCCTCCTGCGTCTCCTGCTCGTAGCGCCGCACCTCCTCCATCGTCATCCCTGCCGAGCACAGCCGGGCTTGGGGCCGCTCGGCAGCGCCGCGTCCGGCACCCCCTCATCCCGGGGCTGCCTGCGCCCCGCGCCCCGGCTCCCCACCGAGCGGAAGGGGGACAGGGACTGGGGACAGGGGGTCGGGCAGGGAAGGGGATGCTGGGCAGCACAGCCAGCTCCCCAACTCCAGCACCAGCCCAGCCAGCACAGGGGAAGGGATGGATAGGCAGCGCAGGCAGCGCAGGCAGGGGACACGCGGGGAGGGCAGCTGGGAGGGGGGACCCTCCGCCGCGGGGTGCAGGGGGGGCATAAGCCCCCCTGCCTGCACCCACCCCCAGGCAGCAAGGTGGGGTCTGGGGTGTCCGTCCCCGGCAGGCAGAGAGGGGCTTAGGGGTGCTGGTTCCCCAGCTTTTGGTTTGTGGCCACTTGCATCTGAGTCTCGAAGGCCCGGACCTCTTCCAGGGACATGTCTGGAAGGCAGAGAGCCGCTCACCGGAGTGGCCTGGCGCCCACTGCCAGCTGTCACCAAACCCGGGGGTCCCGTCCCCGTGCCCGCACATGGCAGCCGCCTGCAGCGCGTGTCCCTGCCAGAATGGAGGTGCGGGCAGCACAGGCAGGGTGCTGGGACCCCTGTCCCCGTCCTCCCCGAAGGGTGCAGGGGAGTGAGCAGCGTGCGGGGGTGCAGGCAGGGGTGAGCAGGCAGCACAGGCAGAGCAGGCAGCAGCACAGGTGGAGGAAGAGCAGGAGCTGTGGTGGGGTTAGTGGCATCAGCAGTTAGACCTGCAGCCCCCTCCCTCCGTGGGCACCGTGTGCCCCCCTCCCCACAGTGCTGGGTGGCCCCACGGACTCACCGCACCACTCGTCCACCCAGGCGAAAGCCTGCCGGTGCCCGATCAGCAGGATGTCCCGGATCACCTGCAACACCACGGGTATCAGCACCCTGTCACTGCCCCCCCAGTGCCCCTCAGACCCCCTTGGGCCCCTCTCACCTTGTGCACAAACTGCTCCACCCGCGTCTGCAGCCCCCACACCTCGAACTTGACGCTCACCAGTTTGTAGGAGCACATGATGGGCTTGGTGTGCTGGCGCCAGCCCTCCCGCAGCGGCCCCCGGCCCGTCTTGGCCGAGCTGAAGAAACGGGGGTCCTGGGGAGATGGGGAAGAGTAGGGTCATGAGTCCCCCCCACTGGGACAGGAGACAAGGGGGGGACTTCAGGGAGCTCCTTCATCCCAGCCGTGATACCTCCAGGCTGCGGTAGTAGCGCTCAGGGATCTCGTCGAAGGCGATGTCCAGGAAAGAGACCTCGTGGTCACCCAGGATTTTGTCCCTGTGGAAGATCTAGGGAGGGGAGGGAGGGTGAGTGACATGGAGCATGAGTCACGAAGTGATGAGTTTGCCAGGTCTCAGCTGTGGTGCACACTCACATTCTCGCTGTCCCCGCAGTTGTCCTCGTACTTAGTCTCGATGTAGATGGAGAATTTGGGCAGGAAGGAGCACTGCAGGGAGTGGCTGTCAGCTGGGCCCCGAGGGATGCCCATTCCAAGGCATGTCACTCCCAGGGATGCCCACCCCAAGGGATATCTCACCCCCAAAGATGCCCAACCCCAAAAGATGTGCAGTCCAGGGATACTGATCCTGAGGGACACCCACCCAAAGGACACCCAGCCCTGAGGGACACCCACCTCCAAGGATGGTCATCCTCAAGGACCACCCACCCAGGGGACTCCCATCCCCAAGGGAATCTGAGTCCCACGGGACACCCACCCTGAGGGATGCCCAGCCCAAAGGACACCCACCCCTAAAGGATGCCTGTCCCAAGGGACACCCACCCCCAAAAATACTCCCCCAGCTCTCCCTCCCCAGCCAGCAGCTGGGCAAGGGGACAGGTCATTCCATGCCACCTACTTACCGTGTACTCTGCAGGGACACCATGCCACATCAGCATCACAGGGTGGCATCACCAGGTGGCATCACGGGGGGAGAGAGGGAGCAGTGAGACTGGGGGCAGCTCCCTGCAGCCCCCCCCCGCACTGGGCAGGGACAGGGTGCCCAGGGGTGCCCATCCCACACGCTGCCCAGGGCTCACCCGTGATGGTGTAGGGGTAGTAGTTCCAGGCCCTCTCGGTGATGTAGAAGATGCGGGGGGTCACCGCCCGTGCCCAACTTGGCAGTTTGCTGTGGGCACCATGGCAGGGCACCCCCTCAGAACAGGACATGGCTGGTGCCACTCGTCCATGCGTCGTCAAGCACAGCCTGACTCTGGGACCCCCATTCCCACCCCAAGAACCCCACCCGCTACCTAGGACCCTCACCTCCACCCCAGGGATCCTCAGGACACACCTCAGGACACCCCCAGGGACCCCTGTCACCTCCCCAGGACCCTCATCTGCAGCCCTGGATCATCACCTGCACCTCAGAACACCCTCAGGGGACCCCTGTTGCCTCCCCAGGACCCTCCCCAGTGGCCCAGCATCCCCTCACCAGAGACCCCTTCCACCTCCCCAGCACCTTCATCTGCATGCCAGGACCCCCTCAGGATCTGTGCCAGCTCCCCATCTCCACCCCAGTGCCCCCAACCTCTCCTCATGTTCTCCACCTCCTCTCCAGACACCCTTACCCCCCTCTCCTCCCCAACAAACCCCCACCCTCCTTCCTGGACCCCCACCCCTTCTCCATCACCCCTCCACCTCCCCAGGGCCGAGCCCTCAGGGTACTCCCGTTCCTCCCCAGCACCCCGGCAGGATCAGGCCCCCTGGGGAGTCGGGAGGTGGGTTTTGATTAATTTTCAGGCGTTATAAATAAATTTCAGGTGAGAGGGAAATCGTGAGTGCTGCAGCTAAAAATAACCCGTCTCACACCAGCAGCTCCTGGTGGGGAGCAGCCCGTGTCCGCAGACGATTGAGGGGACATGAGGACAGTGGTGCTGGGGGGCAATGACAGCCCCACAGTGACACCCCCAGGGCCAGGGCGTTGCTGAGCCCCGAGATCCAGTGCCCACCAGCACCCGGAGGTGGGTGCCCACCAAAGAGAAGTGGGTGCACCCCTGCAAGGTGGGTGCATGTCCTGAGATGTGTGCACCCCATAAGCAGGGGGGCAGCGCCCCAGAGAGGAGGTGAACCCCTAAGATGGGTACACCCTGGGACATAACTCGCAAAGATGGGTGCAGCCCCTGAAGACGTGTGCCCTGGGTGATGGGTGCAGCCCCCCAAAATCAGTGCACCCCAAGAGACGGCTACACCCTGAGAGATAAGTGCAGCTCCCAAAACTGGATGCAGGCCCCAAAGATGGGTGCATCCCAGGACTTGGGGACCCCACTGGGAGACACACACAGCCCTTGAAGATGGATGGGTGCCTGGGAGATGGGTGCAGCCCCCCCAAGATCACTGCACCCCAGGAGACGGCTACACCCTGACAGGCAGGTGCAGCCCCCATAGTTGGGAGCAGCCCCCCAAGATCAGTGCACCCCACGACTTGGGGACACCCTTGGGAGATGATGGAGGCAGCCTGGGAAATGATGGGTGTAACTCTGGGAGTGCAGCCACACTGCAGGGTGTCCAGGACCCAGGAAGGAGGTTCCCCAGGAATTTTGGAGGAAGAGCTGGGGCCACCCTGATGCCTTCCCATGCCCCCCACCGCAGTGCCCACCCAGCAGCCACCACCGGAGCCACAGGCTCACCTGGAGAGGTGGACACGCTTCTCAGTGAACTGGCCGGGGCCGTGGACGGGGTCCTCGTGGGGCTCGTTCTTCACCACCTCCACGCCCTCGCCCTTCTCGCTCTCCTGGTGGCTATGCTTGCTGATGGTGTAGAGCTGCCCCACGCGGTACTGCAACCACAGTGCCCGCCCTCAGTGCCACCGGCCCCGGTGACCACCCGGCACAGCCCGGGGGCTGAGCCACGCTGCCGAGAGGGGAAACTGAGGCACGGAGCAAGGGGTGGCAGATCCTGAGCCGTGCAGCGGGCAGGGGGTTCCTGGGGCACACTGTGTGACCTCCCGTGTCCCTAGGCTGTCCCAACAGCCAGGCAAGGGCTGGATCCTGCTCTCCCTGTGCTTTCCCAGTGCCTTGCAGAGTGCCTGGAGGTTTTCTGCTTGGCAAACTACCTGGGAGCCAGGGAAAACTGTGTGTCTGTGATATATAAGGATGTGTCTGTGTCATATGTGTAACGATGGGGTGTATTTGTGTATTTGGTGATGCAGCTGTGCACCAAGGGTTTGATTGTTCTGCTGAAGATCCCATCCACCACCCCACTCGCCAGCACGATTTTACCACCCCACTCTACCTAAATTAAAACCTTCCCCAGGTGCCACCAGAGAGGGATGGCACTACCCCGGCTGGGCACCGCTGCAGGTTCCCGCTCGCCAAAACGGCACCAGATGCTCACGAGGGACCTTTGCCCAGGGATGCTGCCAGCTGTCAGCGCTGTTTGCCGATGGCATCCAGGCTCCCTGCCGGAGCAGGGATGGCGCTTGTGCTCCCTGTCACACCACGGGCATCCAAATCCCCACCGCCCTTCCCCTGCTGGTTCATCCCCTGCTCCTGCTGTGCCCCGGTGCTACCGTCGGTCTCTGTGCCCCAAGGTCGCCGTGCCCAGGAACGGGATGTCCCCCCACCTGCACCCCAAAGTACGGCTCATCCCTCGCACGGAACATCCCGAGCCCAGCACGCCCCGGTCCCTGCCCCAAGCCGTGCCACGAGGGCACAGCAAAGGGGTCCCCGTGTCCCTCTCAGAGCAGGAACCGATCCCTCGGCGCTGCGCTGCTCCAGGTATGAGACCCCCACCCACAACCCCTCCATCGCTATGTCCGTGACGCCCACAGCACTCCCCGATCGTGCCAGCCGCGGCCCCGTGCCCCGCGCTCACCTCCTCGGTGGTGAGCGGCATGCAGATGCGGTACTCCTTGACGAGCATGGTGCCACGGGCAGGGTGCCACGGGCAGGGTGACACGGGCACGGCGGGCAGCACGGGGGTCAGGCGGAGGCGTCGGCGCTGGCGGGGACACAGCTCATGCCGGGGGGCCGCGGGCAGCGGCAGCGGGGGGGACGCGGCGCTGCCTCCCACGCTCCCATCCCAGCACCCCGCGCTCGAAGCAGCCGCCCCGCTCGCCGTGACTTCACGAGCCGTTGCCATGGCAGTGGCGTGAGGTCACCCGTGCGAGGAGCAGCCTGGGTGTACCCAGCTGGGGACACCCCGGCACCCCAAAACCCTCCCGGTGTTAACCCTTTCCCCGCCAGGCAGACGAACACGCCCCTACGCGGCTGTCTTGGAGCACACGTGTCCCCCCAAAGTAGGGTGCCAACCCTTCGGGGTGTCACATCCTCACCCAGTGTGGTGGCCAGTGCGGCAAGAGGGTTGCAGGGATGTGAGGATGGGGTCAGACCTGCCCGATGCTCCCGGGGACCCACCTCTAAGCACCCACACTCTGCCCTGTCCTGAGGAGCTGCTCCCCAGCAGCCCAGGATCATGTCTCTGATGTAGGACACCCCTTCCCCAGGCAGGAGTTGGACCCTCGCCCCCGAGGCTCCCGCCAGTACCTGTCCCTGCCAGAACGCACTCTAGGGCTGCCCCTCAGCACCCACCCCAGCCATGGCACTGCCAGGCTGGCACACTCCCTCCCCTGTCCAGCCAGGGCTGGAGATGCTCAGAGTGAGTAACAGGACAGCTCAGGGAGCTCCTGGACGTGGCCCCCAGCCCCACAGAGAAGGGAGGGGACGTTGGCCTTCCTGAAAGTCACCCTAGATGGGGGATCAGGCCTTGGAAGGGGCAGATGGGGGCTCACGTGGGGTTTTGTCTGGAGGCAACTTGTCCAGCTGGGGGCAGAGGGACATCTTTGGGG
>JACBWW010000024.1:700233-742418 GCA_020086605.1 Lanius collurio | reverse complement strand
GAGGGAAGGAAAAATGGAGAAGGGAAAGGTGTGAGAGCACAGGGGGAGGAAGAGGTGCAGGGAAGCTGCTTGGGTCAGCACAGGGAGCAGTGTGTCAGCAACAGCAACATTCCCAAAGAGAGCTCCCTGCTCCTCCACAGGGTTCCTGTCCTGCTGGGAAACTAGCACAAGAGAAATCCAAACAAGGCAGAGGGAAATCTCCCTCCTAAGTGTGGCAGAGGCAGAACAGAGGAGGTAAGACTCAGCTTATCCTATAAATCATGATGGCATGGGAACAGGAGGGATGGGGGGAGCTGGGAGAGGACAGGTGAGCACCAGGGGACAAGGAGAGGGGAGGGAAGGATCCCCTGCTCCAGAGATCCACAGCAAACTGCCTGGATATATCCAATATCCCTGTGCAGTCAGGGATCACAGTGTCCACATGGAAAAAGTGACTGACATCACACCAGGTGGTTACGCAGGACAGAAACAGCACAGCATTAAACCTGGGCTTAAGCCAGGGCTAAACCAGGGTTAAACCATTAAACCAGAGTTACTTGCAGCCCACCCAGATGCCCCAGAGCCCCTGACTGAGCAGGGAGAGCTGCTCCCACAAAGGCAAGTGCTGAGGGTGACATTGAGTGAAATAAAACAGGACCAAGAGCTGTCTGAGGAAGCTGGAATTTTTGGGGTGCCAGAGAATCCCTCCAGGTGAGGGCACTGACTGGTCTGGTCTCTTAGAACTCTACAGATGTGGTGATACTGGGAAGGGGACACCCCAGAGGGATATGTCCTTCTGGAGGCTCCTTCCCTCCTCCATGTGCCCCCTGCTATGGCACTGGCAGGTCAGAGCAGTAGGAAAGGCACCCCAACTTTTCCCTGGAAGGAATCAGGCTGCCAGCAGCCTCCAGCTGTGTGCACAAGAGAGAAACCCCCATTCCAGGAAAAAGATACCAGAATTAAACCCACTTTTCCCCAGCACTATGCAATATATATCCAGAAATACAACTCTCCAAGCTTATTTTGGGTTTTCCTTCAGCAGAGCCGGCAGCTCGCACGGATCAAGCAAACAACAACAGGAGGATGAGCTTACCTTGCCACCTTCTTGCTGGAGAGTCTTTTATTTGGGCTGCAAAATGAAGGAAAAACAGGAAAGAGTTAGAAAAGCTGACAGTGGAGAGCCAAGGAAACAGGAAACTGCAGGGACTCCGGGGCACATCCTTTGCTCTGGCAGGGAGCGCCCTTGGCATGCACCCCCAAACCCCTGGGAAGGGCAGCAGAGAGGCCACTCCCGTGTGTAACAACGAGGAGTAACAAAGCACATGGAGTAACGCTGGAGAAGAGCTCGCTGCCCCCCGCCACACTCCGCTCTCCCGCTGATCCTGCCTGAAAACCGATCCCCAAGGAAAGAGCTAAGAATAGCAGGGAGGCTGGGGGGGCTTCAGCCCAGTGCTGAGGGCACACTGAGCCACATGTCCTGCATCCCATGGCACCCCAGGCCTCCCCTGCCACCCCCGAGCTCCCACGGCCTGGGGACACGGAGCATCCACCCCTCTGCCTTTCCCACAACCATTATCCCGCTGGATCAATCCATCCTTCTGCCCTTCCACAGCCACCATGGCGCTGTTTGGCTCCAGATCACCAGGGAAGTGCTGCCTGCTCGTAGCTCAGAGGTTCAGGAGCTGTTGGTGGTGTCCCTGGCTGGATTTTGAGCATGGCCCTGTGGCAGTGGCTGGGGAGGGGGATGAGCTCTGTGTCCTTTTCCTGGATAACCAACAGAGAGCCTGGATCCATGTCTGAGCCAGCTGCCACCATACCACAGTGGTCAGGGCTCAGTGCCACCGCAGGGACGAGCAGCCAAGAGCTGTGTCACCGTGTCCCAGCCCCTGGGGACAGGCTGCAGGCTCTCCCTGCTGAGAAAAACCAGCCTATTCCAGAACCAGCTCCTTGCTAAGATGCTCCTTCCAGTCTTCTGGTGGTGACTGGTGCGGGGGAAGTGGGCAGGGCTTGGGTCTCACTCCTCATCTTCCACCCATGCTGGTGTCACACATGCCACCAAATCCTCTCTCAGCGATGGCAGCAGCGACAGCTCCAACCCAAGAAGCAGCAACCACATTCTCTGAGGCTTAGCTCAGTTTTAGGAAAAAACAACAAATAAAATCATCTGGGAGTCCACTCCTGCCTGGAGCTGCAACATGAGTTCTTCGAAGGAGGGATTAAAAATAGCTCAGGACAATTTGCTTTGTAAAGCAACCCCCAAACCTGCCTGGGGGTGTTGTCAGGGTGACCAACCCTCAGGTCAAAGTGCATCCTCAAATCCCACATTTCCAGGGAGCACAAGAGCTGCTGCTGGCTGGGCTTCAAGGCTGCTCAGCGCCCAAGGCGGGGAGGTCAAGCCCTGGTGTTTGCCAGGAATTGTAAGGAATGGCCCCAGCACTGGGGGAAAAATGTTTTCCTCTGGAAAAAGCTCCTGGGGAAGTGATGGTACCCACAGAGTCCAAAGGCTGAGAGACCAGCAAGGGCACTGGAACAACACAGAGGCACAAAGCACTTCATCCCAAGATCCTGGAGGATTCTTCCCTTCTTTCCCGTGCTGTGGGCTCCAGAAGCAGCTCCCCAGCACTGGGAGCGAGCTCCCCAGTTCATTCCAAGGATAAAACACTGTGTGCCGGCAGTTTTTAAGGGTGAGGCTGTTCTGGGGTGCTTTGGGCTTCATCCCAGCTGCCAGGATCCCCTGGAGGAGGTGTCTTCAGGCTTGTCCCAGATTTTGGTCCAGTTCCTGCTGCTCTGGGACTTGTGCCCTGCTCTGAGGGCCTCACGTCAGTGGTGATGGAGGGAGGAACAGCAGGTCCTGCGTGTGCCACAGGACGTCCCCCATCCCCAGCACACAGAAAGAGGGCATTGCCCCTTCCATAAAGGCCCTTGGAACACATTCCCAGTAAATTTGTCCTCAGGAAACCCTGAACACAGATGGAGGAATTGCACCTACTCAGAGGACAAATCAAAGCCAATGGAATTCCCACAGGACAGAGAAGCTCCACAGGAAATCTCACCCATCACAGGAGGCTCTGAGGTGTTAGCTCAGCTTTGCAGGTAAATTTAGTGGAGAAAATCTGAAATGCAGTGGGGCTTCCAGGGCAAACCAGTGTTCTCCTTACTGGCCTGAGATATTAATGACCTTAATAACTCTCATAACCTGAGACCCATCACTGACCCTCAAGGCCTCCAACAGCAAAGACAACTATTTACCCAAGGAAAAAAAAAAGGGAGGGACATTTATTTTTTTCATTTAAAAGGATTAAATTCAAGCTCCTATTTGTTTTCCAGTTCTCTTCCCATAGCCCAGGAGAGCACCCAGATTACACTGTCCCTGCAAAGGACAGTCAGAGACAAAGAACATGACCAAAAACCAAAGCTCTGAAGAGGCACATCAGCCATGAGAAGAAAGATTATCACCAACGCCACCATCCTTCCACCAAGTGGGCTGCAACCAGCTCTGAATGAACAGATCCATCCAGAGGCAGAAATCCCTCTCCACTTCCCAGACAGCACATCCAGCTGCAGGCTGGGAGACCTCCAAAATGCCATTCCAACTCTCCTCGTGTTCCTGGTGTCTGTCACATCCCCCCGGCCCGTGGTGACCCCGGGGCAAGCAGGCAGTGGGTGAGACACGATTTCACTGCTCCCAAGCCACATGGAGCAGGCTGATGCC
The DNA here is from genome assembly GCA_020086605.1 of Lanius collurio. Lineage (NCBI taxonomy): Eukaryota > Metazoa > Chordata > Aves > Passeriformes > Laniidae > Lanius > Lanius collurio. The sequence continues at coordinate 738,727 of JACBWW010000024.1, read as the reverse complement.
TTCAGGTTGTTCCTGCAGCAGGAGGAGGGGCTGTCCCTCCCACAGCATTCCCAGTCCTTCCCTGGTGACAGAAATACTGTACACGGCCAGCTCACGCTCCCGGGGCACCCACCACGACAGCATGCAAAGGGTAGACAACGCTCTCCCTGCCTGCCAGCCCCCAGGGCCTGCATTAAAGGCACCTCCTGCTCACCTTCCACGAGGCCACCACCACCTGGAGCAGCTTCTGTGGCCGGGTGAATCTCATCCCCCTTCCCCCCTGCAATCCCCCCAGCGCTGAGGGAAAAGCTGCAGCGGGCAAGGAGAGCGTTCCCAGGCAGGACATCATTCCCCAGGCTGAGGTGGCCACACACACGAGCCCAGTTACCTATTCATTTCAAGATCATTCAGACGAGCAGAAAGATCCTCGAGGCGGTTGATTTGTTTGTGGCACTGGCTACAGTAAAACTCAAAAGCTTCATCTGCGAGAATGCTGTGCAGTTTCGCAGCGAGCGGATTGGTGCTAGAGAGATCACAAGGGTCATGTCAACAGCACAGAACGCACAGGGAGCAGCTGCAGCCGTGGCTTCCACAAGCTCAGGGTCCCTCAAAGCAGGGGAATTGGTGGTGGGAGAGATGAGATTTGAATTAAAAAAAGTCAGGGCAGGTCGGGTCGTTTCCCACCGTGATTTAATTAAAGCCAATATGGGGTTGTTTATAATAAGATATAGATGATTTATAATTTGGAATAGTTTAGAACAATGTGTAGCTAATTGATAATTTATAATTGCTCAATATAATTTAGAGAGCTGATAATTAGCAACACTTCCATCACCATCCTCCCAGAGAACTCCCAGCAGCTGAGCTTGGCCCACATTTCCAAACCCCTGAGCCAATCTCAATCCCCAAGAGCCCAGGGCAGGTGAGGTAAGTGCTTCCCACAAACCTACAGCACTGCAAAGTTTATTTTCCAACAGGATTTTCCAGGCAATGTCTCAGATGGCTCCTGGTTTGCCTCAGTAAGTGCAGGATGAACCTGCACGCTGCAGGACTGGGTGCTGTGACCCAGGGCTGAATCTAAGAGGGGGTTTAAGCTGGATTTAAGGAAAAGGTTCTACCCTTAGAGGGTGCTGGCACTGCGCAGGCTCCCCAGGGAATGGGCACAGCCCCGAGGCTGCCAGAGCTCCAGGAGTGTTTGGACAGCACTGCCAGGGATGCCCAGGGTGGGGTTGCTGGGGGGTCTGTGCAGGGCCAGGGGTTGGGCTCATGGTCCTGGTGGGTCCCTTCCCACCCAGGACATTGTGTGATTCCATGATCCTTTGGTCACTGTCCTGTTTTCCAGTGGCAAGCTTTAAAAGTAGAGCAGCTGTGCTGCTGCAGACCCACCATCAGTAATGCACAGAGCCAGATTTTCACTGCAAACAGCTTTTAAGCTCATATGAAATGGGCAGGCACAGTTTAAGCCCTCTCTCCTGCCAAGTAAAGCCCAGAAGAGCCAAGCATCAGTGCTGTATTCCTGCAGGGAATGCCATTTGGGAGGGGGAATGGGGGTCTACAGGACTTTCACAGCTTGAGAAGCTGGGAGACATCTCCTCATGATTTGGGCAGGACAGAGGGGATCCTGAACAGCAACTGGTTTGTGTTAATTTGGGGCCAAACAGCCTCCACAGATCCTTCCTGTGGGAAAATGTGCTTCTGGAAGCCACGGGCGTGAATCAAAGAAAGGTTAAACAGTGAAAAACCAAAGCAGTTCCATAAGAGGGACAGGTAAAGGTGTGAGCAAACACAAGCAAGATAAATCCAACAGGCATCGGGAAGGGGCAGTGAATCCCGGGGTACAAACACACCAGCAAGTCCTGGCCCGGGGATGTGCAGAGCTTGGGACATCCTGAGGGTCCCCTGGCTCAGCCCCCACCCCAGGGTCAGGCCTGGGGTCTGTGCTGTCTGTACAGTATTTCCCAGCCCCCTCAGACAGGCTGGACACCAGTAAATGCCAAATTAGCATCTCTTCCCGTTCCTGGAAAAAAAGAAAATCCAATTGCAAACCATTCCTCCCTCGGGGTGGGCCTGGCCCAGGGATAAGCCCTTCCCAGCAGCAGACAGGAGGGTGGCTCGGGGCTTGTGCTGGGAAGGGGTGACAGCAGCTGTGTGGCACCTGGAGGAAGAGATGTCCCTTTTTGGGGTGCTCTTGGGTGCATTCCCTTCCCAGGTGGTGCAGCCTGGGCCAGATGGGAACCCAAATTTCACCAGCACTAATCAAAATGAGAAGTGAGGAGGAGAAGCCCCAGGCCAGCCTGGCAGCTCCTGGGGTGTGTGCAGATCCCGCTGGCCTCCGGCTGCGCTGGTTCCCTGCCCGTGCAGTGGGTGAGAGCTCAGCCCTGGGGTGTCCCCACCCACTCCAGGAGCCTCATGGGTCCTTTCCAGCTCAGCACATTGTGTGGTTCTACAATTCAGAGCCTTCCTGTGCCTCCCTCCATCTCCTGGAGCCATGTTTGTCTTCCACAGGTCCTCGGTGCTTCCTGGTGGCCGGGATGGGCACAAGGAGCTTTTCCCTTTATTTCCCACCCAGAGCTGCAAAGAGGCTTTTCCTGCTGCATGGATACTCAAGGGGAGGCCCAAGAGGAGGGATCACAAACACACATACAAGGACTGGGCAGGGAGGCACTGCATCCCAATGTTCCCTGCAAGCTCCTGGGGTTTGTGTCAGTCTTCTGGAGTTGTGGCAGGAGAATTTCTGGACATTATTCCCATTTAGAGACTCTTGTGGAGAGGAAAGAGTCTGTGGGGATGTGGCCCTTTACAAGTGATGCTGTTTGTATTCAAAATACAGCCAAAACCCCCACTCAGCCTGAGCCAGGGGCAGCCTGGGGCTCCTTCAGGTGCCTTTAAACACCCTGGGGCTGCTCAGGCATGGAATAGTTTGGGTGGGAAGGGACATTGGAGCTCATCCCATCCCAGGGCAGGGGCACCTCCCACTGTCCCAGGCTGCTCCAAGCCCCGTCCAGCCTGGCCTTGGACACTGCCAGGGATCCAGGGGCAGCCACAGCTGCTCTGGGCACCCTGTGCCAGGGCCTGCCCACCCTCCCAGGGAACAATTCCTTCCCAATATCCCATCCAGCCCTGCCCTCTGGCACTGGGAAGCCATTCCCTGTGTCCTGTCCCTCCCTATCCAAAGTCAAGAAGAGCTGCACAGACTCCAGGAATGTTGAGGGAAGGACTTCACACACACAGAGCAATAATCTGAGGGGAGGCTAGACCTGAGAGGCATGAGGAAATCCTCCAGCTCCAACAGCCCCACATTCCTGACTCCAGAGGTTTTGCAGGGTTTATCTCCAGCCTGCCTCCCCAGCAAGCCCCAGCAGAGAGTCTCCAGCACAAACCAGCACAATCTGCGTGGCCACGTGCCCAGCGAGCCCCTCCCAGCACAGGGGAGGTGGGATAAGGTGTGGATCAGATCCAAAGTCAGAGCAGAGATGGTGCCCTGGCAGAGCAAGACTGGAACACCAGGAGCGTGGGCAAACTGGGAGCTCTGGCCTGATGTTAAAGAAAAAGCTGAAGTGACTGCAAAGCTCCTTTAGCTGGGTATTTTCTTGCCAGGAGCCTCCTGGATGAGGCTGGCAGCTCCTCTTCAAGGGAAAATGAACACCAAGGCTGGGTTTTAATCCAAGAGTTCTTCCTATGCCACAACACCAGCACAGCCAGCCCCACATTCCTGCACGGATCAGGACTGTGCCCGTCCCACTGCAGGGTATCTCAGCACTGGAGCATCAGTTTCCTCAAGGAAAAGGTTGGGAATTCTTTACAGCAACTCTCCCATTTGCAATTAACACCTCCAACATTGCTGCTGCACCAGCCAAAAAGAAATGAGCCCTGACGTGCTCTTCCCTGCCAGCCCTGGGCAACCAGAATTGTCCAAACTCCATGAAGGGGTTTGGGAAGCTGGGAGAGAACAGGAAGACAGGAAAAACAAAAGAAGTTTTGAGAAGTTTACACAGAAAGGCACAAATGTGTCATTCCAAAGAGAAAAAATTGGTTTTTTGTGTTTAGCACAGGTGCATGGCTGGCAGGGATCACTCCTGCCCTGTGCAGAGATGTGCTTCCAATGGAAGGACACATTCCCTGTCACCCCAGACACGCTGTGGGCTGCAGCACGGGATGGTGTTCCAGCTTGTACTGATTTTCCTTAGAAATTGAGCATTGAAGGGGTTTGTACCACCCCATCAGCTCCTCAGCCTACCCTGCTCAGGCTGGAAAATGGACTTTTCCTGGTTTCAGACCCTAAAGCAAGGAGGAAATGCCACAGCCTGCTTCCTGCTCTACATATCCTTAGAGAAGGAATGCTGCTGCAGCTCGTGCAAATCCAACCAGACACTGCAGCAAAGCCCAAAATAATGAAAGAGAAAAAAAAAATAAGAGACATCCTGCAGGATCAGGGGTAAAGCTGCAGGTGGTTTTCTCTGCTGGAAAGTTCTGTGAGGAGCCACATCCCTGACAGGAGTGGGAATGTGAAGCTGGAAAAGCAGACAGCTCTTCCACCTCCCGCTGGGCGTCAGCAGGACGGGCACTGACCAGGGAAAGGAAACACTGAGGGAGGGAATCCCTCCCCCACTTCCAAGCTGATTATCCTGTTGTACCCCAAGTTTGCCAGGCCCCCAGCCCAGCAAATCCCAAGGAAACCTCGGTCCCACAGAGCAGAGTGAAGGCACCGAGCGACTGCCCCGGGTGGGGCAGCACCAGGGGCGGGCATTACCTGGGAGAGAGGAAGGAGGAGCTGCCAAAGCTGCTTTCCCCATTACACAAAGGGTCCGGGAAGAGATCGGCCTCGTTCCCTTCCCCGTAATCCTCGAAATGCTCCTCCCCGCTGATGACGGTGACGATGGAGTGGCTGAGCTCGGAGCCCAGGGCCAGCTCGTGGGGATGGGATCTGTGGGAACAGACAGGCACAGGTTAGAGAGGGAGGTGCCCCAGCAGCCTTTCCATTGCATCCAGGACATGCCCTTCCCAAGGGTGCTGCGGTTGTGTGGATGGGACTTGGTGCATTGTGGGAGAAGCTGCTGGAAGCTGCCCCCATGTCCAGCAGAGCCCTTCCCTGGTGGCTTCAAGATGGACCCACTGCTGGCTGAGGCTGGGCCTGGAATGGTGGTGGCACCTCTGGGATAACAGATTTGAGAGGGAAAACACACAAAAAAGTGATGGGGCAGCTGGAACTGAGTGCAGAGAGGAGTGGGCTGAGAACACGGGAGAGGAACAGCTCTGCAGGGCAGGAGGGGCAGGGGCTGCTCTGGGCACCAGAGCTGAGATTGCCCTGAGATCCCTGGGATTGCCCCAGGACCTTTGGGATTGCCCTGAGATTCCGTGGGGAAGCCCATGGGGAGGCAGCAGTGTCCCTGCAGCCCACAGAGGGCAGGGGGTGAGAGCCTGGAGCCCTTGGAGGAGCCCAGGCCTGGAGCAGGGGATGCCTGAGAGGGGCTGTGAGCCCACGGGAAGCTGTGCTGGAGCAGGGTCCTGGCAGGGACCTGAGGATCCATGCAGAGAGGAGCCCATGCTGGAGCAGGGTCCTGGCAGGGACCTGCAGATCCATGCAGAGAGGAGCCCATGCTGGAGCAGATTTCCTGGTTGGATCTGTGACCCTGTGGGGGACCTGGGCTGGAGCAGGTTGTGCCTGAAGGACTGATCCCATGGAAGAGTGACCCATGGTGAAGCAGCTCCTGGAGAACTGCTGTCTGCAGAATGGACTCAGGTTGGAGAGGTTCATGGAGAGCTGTCTCCTGTGGAAGGGCAGGGGAAGGACTCCTTTCCCTGAGCAGTGGCTGGAAAAATGTGTGATGAACCAGCCATAACCTCCATTCCCACCTCCTTGTGCCACTGGGGGGAAGGAGGGAGAATTGGGAAGGAGGGATGATGGGGGGTGAAGGTGTTTTTAAGGTCTTATTTTACCTCTCATTACCCTGCTTTGATTTCATTAGTAATAAATTCAACTAATATCCTCAATTCGAGCCTCTTTTGCCCATGATGGTATTTGATGAGTGATTTCTCCCTGTCCTCCCCTCAGCCCACGAACCCTTTGTTATATTTCCTTTCCCTGTCCATCTGTGGAGGGCAGGGACAGAGCAGCCTTGGTGGGTTCCTGGTGTTCCCAGGACCCACCAAGTGAGTGATGTGTCCCATTTTGGCAGGACAGGACAGTAACAGCCCAGGCACCACTTGGAACTTTATGGTGTTTTTTTGCCCCCAATAAACCAAGTTTTTCCATTGGCAGCTGTACCACAGGATTTGAGGGCACTCAGACTTGCAGGGCAGTGTCCAGGGCTGGTGCCAAGCCCTCGCTCGACTAAAAGCACGGCAGAGAAAGAGCTGGGCATGTCCCACACACATCCCAAAGGCTGTGAGTGCCACGGCAGCCCGTGCCAGGCTCACACTGGCTGATGCCTAATCCTCTCAAGGGCCTGGGGTTTAACCCCATAACCCCAGTGGGATTGGTGCTGGGGAGGGGTGGGTTCAGGCAGCTGGGACAGACCCCCCCCAGCAAGACAAAGGAGTCCTTTCCCTGCTTTTTGTGCTGGGAAAAGGCTGTGTGTGACAATCCAGGAGTGGGGAATGCTGCTCTGTGTGTTTTGAACACCGGATCCACAAGGCTGGAGCGTGTGAAGCCTCAGTGCAAACCCAGAACACGGCCAGCACAGGTCCTGGGATGTCCCCTGCTCCTGAGGGGACACAGCCCAGCACAGTCACTGTCCCTGGAAGTCTTTCCATTGCATGGAGCCACAGAATCCTGGAATGATGGGTGTTGGAAGGACCTTAAAGCTCATCCCATCCTACCCTCTGCCATGGACAAGCACACCTTCCACTAGCCCAGGCTGCCCCAAGCCAAGCCTTGGGCACTACCAGGGATCCAGGGGCAGCCACAGCTTCTCTGGGCACCCTGTGCCAGGGCCTGCCCACCAAGCCAAGCCACCTTTCCTGCCCAGGACTACGGAAGTTTTCAAATTAAGCTGGAGAAAAGGCAGGGGGGATTTGCAACAACCAGGCTGTGAAAGCAGCCACGGGGCTGAGAGCCACAGGTCTGTGTTTTGAGGGGTTTAACAATGCCCTCCTCTCCAAAATTCTATGCTAAAAAATCATAATAATATTGCATTATTACAGAAATTGGTATTTCAGGCTATGCCCTCATCTCCATGCACTTGAAGGGAGGGAAACAGGGTATGAGCAGATTGCTGGACTAAACCAGAAAGAAAAAAAGATTACAGATAAGCCATTTATGCCAAAAACCTGCTCCATCTGAAGGATTTGCCCTTATCCCGCTAATAAAAACATGTCAACTCTCCAGATCTCTATTTAACCACAAATAAATCCAGCCCAGCTTGTGGGCATCTGCACATCCTCTTCAAGCCCTTGAGAAGCACCAATATTCCACAGTGGGATCCAGCAGAACCCATCCATCCCCGTGGTGAGTCAGACTCTCGCCAAAACCAGCAGAAAACTCTCCAGGAATAGAAGCCAGGGGGTGGAATTGTTAATTCAGAAGCAAAACCCAAGCCCAGAGCTCTAAATTTGGGGCTGTGGTTTGATAAGCACTGCACAGAAGCAGATCTGATCAGGCACCTGGAAACAACCCTCAGCCTGGATGCTTCGGGCAGTAAATTTTATTTCCTATTCCCCTCTCAGGCAGTTTCAGGATCCAGAGTCCAACTAATCTTTACTACACACACCCTAAACAACCCTTAAGCTCAAATCATTTCAGGTATGTTGAGCTTTGAGAGCTCCTGAGATGTGATGCTGAAGCTCTGCTTCAGCCCAGCAGCTGCACTGGTGGGGCTGGACTCACTGGCTGTCCCTGAGCACCAGAGGTGTCCTCCTGCGTGGGGTCAGATGGCACCAAACCAGCCCTCAGCACTCCCAGAGGTTCCCATTTCAAACCTTTCAAATCTATAAATCAAATTAAGTTTTTGGTTCCCTGGAATTTGCATACATTTAACAATCTGGGAACAGGCTTGGAGAGCACCCAAAGGACATCTGACCTTCCCAAGCCCACACCCAGGGCAGCAGGGAATCCCAGAATGGTTTGGGCTGGAGGGACCTTAAGGTTCATCCCATCCCACCCCCTGCCATGGGCAGGGACACCTCCCACTGTCCCAAACTGCTCCAAGCCCCATCCAGCCTGGCTTTGGGCACTGCCAGGGATCCAGGGGCAGCCACAGCTGCTCTGGGCACCCTGTGCCAGGGCCTGCCCACCCTCCCAGGGAACAATTCCTGCCCAATATCCCATCCAGCCCTGCCCTCTGGCACTGGGAAGCCATTCCCTGGGTCCTGTCCCTCCATCCCTTGTCCCCAGTCCCTCTGCAGCTCTCCTGGAGCCCCTTTAGGCCCTGCAAGGGGCTCTGAGCTCTCCCTGGAGCCTTCTCCTCTCCAGGTGAGCACCCCCAGCTCTCCCAGCCTGGCTCCAGAGCAGAGAGGCTCCAGCCCTTGGGGCATCTCTGTGGCCTCCTCTGGACTCTTCCCAACAAGCCTGTCCCTCCTGTGCTGGTGGCCCCCTACAGCAGAGCAGGGAGGCCAAGCTCATGTCCCCAGGGTCCCCTTCTGTACCTGCAGGCAGCCGAGTCCGGAGCCGGCAGTGTTCCCCGGCGTCCGGGAGCGCACTCAGGCCACCGTGACCCCTGCAGGGACCCTGTGCTGGTGACAGGGAGCTCACAGCTGATTATATCCCAATTTAACTGTCACCGAGCCGGGCACGCTGTGGCAACAAGAGCCCAGCCAGATAATCCCATTTCTGCTCTAATCCACAGCACCCTTTCAGCCCCGGGGCCCAGCGCTGCTCGCTGCCTCTGCAACGTCCCCAGATGGGATTTTGGGGTGGGAGGGAAGCCTGGTGCTTCCAAAAAGCAATGGCAGCTGTAAGCACCCCCTGGAGCACCAGCCCTGGGCCTTGTGGTTGGGGATAAAACTGTGTCCTGTGTGTTACAGACCTTAAGCAAAGAAGCTTCCAGAGGTTTTGGTGCAGATTGGTGTTCATGGGGCACTAACCTGGCACTGGCACAGATTTTCCAGGGAAGCTGTGGCTGCCCCAATTCTGGACATGTCCAGGATGGGGCTTGGAGCAACCTGGGATAGTGGAAGGTGTCCCTGCTCACAGCAGAATGAGACAAGCTTTAAGGTCCCTTTCAACCCAAACCATTCCATGTTCTGTGATCCTAAATGAGTTCTTCCCTGCCCTCCTGCCTGCCAGCATCCCAGTTTCACCCTAAACCCCACTTTTCCTCCAAAAATGGGGTGGGCACAGGAGCAGTTTCGCCAGCAGCGGTTCAGACCCAAGGAAGGAGATCTTGGCTCACATTTCAGTGCTCCAGGCAGAGGTTTCAAACCAGTTATTACAGGAGGTGCTTGCACATCAAAGGGCACACACATGTTTTTAGGGAAAACAAAAATAGAACGAGTTCCCCTCCTAACTGGAAAATTATATGTTGTGTTTCTGGCTTAAGTGATAGATTAAAAACTGCAAGTCTTTCAGGTGTTTGGATCACCTGAGAAGTTATTTTAGAGGTTAAAAGATGCTAATGAGGGTACAGGAGATTTCCCAAGGCAAGCAACGATTAATTCAAAGAGATTGCCAGGCCAGGCTCCAAACCAGCCTACACAAACCAGCCTAATTATTCTCATTATTCCTCCAGAAGAGCTATTTTGGTCTTGCACGGAGTTAAAAACACAAAGAACAAACCAAGTTCCAGCAAGACAGCCTCGGCCCACTCTTTGTGGAACCCTGAGGCTGTGTGTCCCGCAGCCCTCGCTGCCTGCCCCGTGCAGGGGGCTCTGCTCCTGGCTGCCCCTGCTCACCCATGCTCTGGCTCCTCGATGGGATCCGTGAATTCCGAGTGCACGGTGGAGTCGATGGCGCTGTCGGTCTCCACCTCGTCGTGCATCTCGTGCTGGACCAGGGTGCTGGTGTCCTCATCTGTGAAGGTCTCACACTCGCTGTAGGTGCTCTCCGAGCCCATGTAGGCACTGTCAGTCACCTCATTTGCCTGGTTTTGAAAAACAAAACAAAACACACAAGAAGGGAAAAAAAAATATAAGATCCTACAGCTGAGTGGATTCATGGCAGAGCAGGACAAAGCACGGAGGAGGCAGAGGATTTTGGCTGTGTTGCATTTCTGAGCACAGAAGTTCAGCCTCTGGAATCACCCCAGGTCCAGGTGCTGCTCTGTGGGCACCCCGGCCTTTGCAGGGTTTGGGAAGCAGATCACAAAAATAGGGACTAAATAAAGAGTTGGAGGGAGGTTTTGTTGTGAGCCAGGATGGATTTGGCCAGGGCAGGAGGGATTACCCACTGCTGACTCAGCAGTTCCCATCACCACTGCTTTCTGCCATCCCATTCCAAGAGGATGTGTTACTAATCTGAATTCCCTGCAAAAAACCACCATTCAAAACTCACAGTTAGCCCTTAGAGCACCTTTTTTTTTTTTTTTGCTTTGTCTGGCAAAACCTTCCATCCCTTAACAGCAAATAAACTGTTTCTAAATCTTCATTACAGCTTCTGATTCACAGGGACCCAAATCTCAGCACTCCAGCTGGAGCAGCACCTCAAATCCAGCACTGAGCAGGCTCTGTGAAAGCAGTGGGATTTGGGTTTTAAGAGACTGATATGAGCATGGAGAACTGGGTTTCTCTCCCAGTTCTGCACCCCAGGCAGGTGTTGAGCTGCAGTCCTGCCTGTTTGCTCCTCCACATGGGCAGGGATGATCCCTTCTGATCCTGATGCCTGGAGAACCACGGGAGCAGCACAGAACCCCCCCTGAAAGCCAAAGCTCTTGTTACCCCTCACAGTGCCAGCCCCCTTCCCAAGATTTGGGGATTTCCCCAGCACGCCTCAGAGCAAATCAAGGAATTTTTGGATCTCCCAGCGCTGGCGCTGAGCTCCAGCTGATCCCTGTTCCCAGAGGGGTCAGGCAGAGGGGTGGGAGCCCTCCTGGCCTCCAGCTGAAGAGCTGCTCATGGAAAGCCATCTGCTCCATCTGAAGTTCACCTGATGGATCCCACATGCCCAGCTGCCCCTCCACAACAGCAGCAGTTTGAATGCAGGCACGACTGAAGCAAACCCCTTTCCCTCTGCACAGAGCAGCTCTCAGGGCTTTTTCCAAGGATTTTGGAGAAAAGGACATTTCTCAAAGCCCTGTATTCACAGAATCAGAGAGTGGATTGGGTTGCAGAGGACCTTAGAGCTCATCTCATTCCACCCCCTGCCATGGGCAAGGACACCTTCCACCAGCCCAGGCTGCTCCAAGCCCCGTCCAGCCTGGCCTTGGACACATCCAGGGGCAAAAAGAGATAGAAAACCTCAAAGGGATGGAGACAGAGCTGCTTAAGAGCAATTCCCATCCCATATGGGCACTGGGAGCAGCCAAGTGACCCAGTTCAGCCCTGCTTTGCTCTCCCAGCCCCTGTGGCCACCATACTCAGGGGGATGGAGACAGCCAGGAGCTCCTCTTGGAAGCCTGGCTCAGCTCCCACCTGGCTTGTGGACACCAGCACCTCCAGGACACCACCCCGAATTTAAACACAAATAAACCTGCACAGAGCTGGGGTCTAAAGGCAGTGTGAGGAGAAGGGGCTGCTCCTGTGAACTCCACCAGGACAAAGCCTGTGCCAGCCTTGCAGGGAGAAAGAAAGGCCTCTAAAACCCCCACCCACTTAAAAAAGCATAAATCCACCAAAACCACTTACACACCTAAAGCTGGGACTCGTTTAAGTGCTTTACTGGATTTATGCTGCACTTTCTAAAAGCACCATTAATGCTCCAGCAGGAGGGACATGGGGAAGCAGAGGCTTGACCTGCCTTGGCTTAGTCACTGACAGAGAGAGCCCAAGAGGTGACAGCAGCCACCCCCAAGTGCAAATTCCCCTCCCTTTTACCTGTTTGAAAAAGATTTCATGCCCAACTGGAAAGAATTTTGCTTGCACACTACAAAATAAAGGCTGCTTTTTAAATACCAGGCCCCTCCTTCTCACTGGAAAGGCTTAAATTTAAGTATACATTGAAGTATTATAATGAGCACAACTATTGAAAGAAGCCAAAAAACCTCCAAACACTCCAATTCACAAGTAATTTGCCTAAAAAATCCTGCTGTGGTTAGTGCTGACCCTCTCAACATGAAGCCAGCCAGGAGCTGAACAGTGCCCTCAGTCAGATGTTGGAACAAGAGGACCTTTAAGGTCCCTTCCAACCCAAACTATTCCAAGATTCTGTGATTTCTCTATCAAATTGTTCCAAAACACCTGATTGATGGTAAGTACATGCATGGAGAGGTTGGATTTGGGAACAACCTTTTTGGAGTAGGAGAATCCACCAACACAGCACATCAACCATTGTCCTTCAGCCACACCAAAGATGGACATCAATTTATCATTTATAAATTGTATTTTTCCTTTGTGATGCCAGCCAGGATGAGGTTTCAAAAGCAAGAGAGGTCTATTAAATTAAACCTGTGTGGGCAATGAGTTAAGAAGCAGCTGAAACTGTAAACAAAGTCCTTCTCCTGAGCACGAGCATGGAGAACTTTGCCACACATTTCATCCCAGAATCAGTAACTAAACCCCAAGAAGAGATGCCAGGAGGAGACAGGCAAACTGAGAGGGTTCAGCTATTGCCAAATGCCTGCCAGAGCCAGCCAAGCCAAATCTCTGTCCCTGGGCAAGTGTGAGGGTACAGAAAGTTTTTATTTATGGCCTCATGAGCAACTGGTTTGTGCACTGACCCTTCAAATCCCCTCTGCCACAGCTCTCCTTCAGCCAGCTTTGCCTTCCTGTGAGCAGAAAGTAAACATTTTTTCCAGCTTAAAAAAGAGCCAAATACACTTAAAAACATCCATGGGCTTCAGGACAGCCAGGCTGGGCTACAAGCACCCCAGGAACATCCCTACCACCTTCAGAACGGGTTGGTGTCACCAACATCAGTGCATTTTCTGCTTTTATCAAATAAAACACACCCTGAGGTGCTTCAGGCAAAGCTCAGACATTAAACCTGGGACTCAGGCACACACAGAGTTCGGAGCTGGAACAGGATCAGGGTTTGACTGAGGTTCCCAATCCCGAATCCAGCTCCTCCAGCAGTATTTCCCCAGAGCCACACCTGGCTGACAGGAACATGGGCCACCCTGAAGCATCTCTGCCTGCTCAGGGAAACTGCAGGGATCTGAGGGCCCAGGTGAGCATTCCTGCTCCTAAAAGGAAGTAAACGATGAAATCAGCACCAGGATGATGTAACTGTGCCCTGATGTGACAGGGGAGGTGGGGAGGTGCCTTTAGGAGCTTTCTCCAGCAGCAGCTCCTCCATTCTAGGCATCTGATGGCATATAGGACTAAAGATTATTTGATTAGATGTTGTGAAGTGCTGTAAAACCATATGGATTTATTAAAAAGCTGCTGTGGTAGGAGGAGAGGGACTCTTGGGAATCACCTGCAAGGTCCAGGCAGGGACAGGCTCAGCTTTGATCTGCCACGGACAGAAGGTTCAGCACAAGCTCTGCCAAGGCGTTGCCTTGGAAAGGAGGGCAAAGTCTGGCTCCCAGGGAGGTTCCTTCCAGGCAGAGCTGTCCCTGGAGCTGTCTCAGCATCCCCAAGCTCTGCTGTCCTTGGCCACAAACACTCGGAAAGTTGGGCGGGGAGGTGAGTGACAAGCAAAAGGAAAAACAACTCTCTTTTCCCAGCAGTGTGAGCCTGAAGAATCCAGCCCTGGCTGCACACGGGACGGGGAAGAGACAGATCAGCTACAAAACTCCCCCTATAAGGACACCCTGTGGCCCAGTCAGCAGTGACAGTGCCAGGCTGGGAGCCAGGGAGAAGGGAGACAGTTGTGTTTATAGCCCCACATTAATGCAGCCGACCCCAAAGCCCTGAACACCCCACGGCAGCTCAGCCTCTGCAATGCCACTTTGGGGACTGCCACCTCTGGATCCCAGTATTGCCCTCTTCTCACATAGCTGGGCAATGCCAGCTCTTCAGGGAAGCCGGAGAGCCTGTGCTCAGCCCTGGGGGAAGGCAACTCTCACAACTCAGTCCCCGGAGCTGGGGTTGTTACACTCCATCCCCCTCCTCGAGGCTGGGCACCAAAAACACACTGCACCTATTGGGACAAAACTGAAACCACTCACCTAGCCCAAAAACCAAACCCCAAACCAACTCACAGAACCACATCTGGCACACTGTCCCCAGCACCCCAAAAAGCAGCAGGAACCATCCCTGCTGGTCCAACTCCCCCAAGGAGACTCAGGCAGAGGGGAGTGTGAAGGTACACCCCAGCCCATGGAATCACAGAATCCTGCAGTGGTTTGGGCTGGAAGGGACATTAAAGTGCTACTCAGTTCCAGCCCTCCCTGCCATGGGCAGGGACACCTCCCACTGTCCCAGGCTGCTCCCAGCCCCAATGTCCAGCCTGGCCTTGGGCACTGCCAGGGATCCAGGGGCAGCCACAGCTGCTCTGGGCACCCTGTGCCAGGGCCTGCCCACCCTCCCAGGGAACAATTCCTGCCCAACATCCAGTCTAAATCTCTCCTCTTTTAATCTAAACCATTCCTACGTAAAAAAATCAGGTGGATTCCCAACCCGCCCCTTCCCGGCACCTCTGGGGCTGAGCACAGAAACCCAATCCCTCCTCATTTCAGCTCCCCAAAACCCACCTGTGGAGACATCGCCGGCTGTCCAGAGCCAGCTCCGGGAGCTGCTACTGCGAGGCAGGAGGGGAAGCAAAGTCCAGGAGAGCCGGGAGGCTTATGGAGAGAGCTGCCGAGTGCCAACAGAGCGCCTTTTGTTCCCGAGCTGCCGATAAGGAGCGAGCCCGGGCACACTTCCCTGCGTGTGACCGCAGCCTCCGCCCGCTCTCCTCAGCTCCAAAATAAAAGCGCGCCCTGGAAGCCCCCGGCCAGCCCCGCTCCAGGTGCTTCCCAGGAATCCAGCCCCAGATAAAAAGGTTCAATGAGAAGTCGACCTGTCGTGGTTTTATCTCGGCCTTCCCGGTGTTTCTGGTGAATAATTAAGCATTAAATGACAAATTCCCTCCTGATAGCCGCAAATGGAGGGGTGAATGAGGCCTGGATTGCTCACCGGGGGCAGGCCAGGAGCGCTGGTGGTGACTCGAAGACCTCTGGCAGGCACTGGCAATATTGACCCCAAAGAAGGGCTGCTCACGGGTGCCAGCCGAGCTTACAAACATCCCAGTGCCAGCCTGGCCTCAGCCAAGCAGCTCCCCGCGAACAGGAGCCCTGTGGGAGAGCGGATCCATGGCATTTTCCCTTCCCCATGGCAGCCCTCGGCACTGCTCGCACCCACAACTTTTGAAGGTTTTGTTCGGTTTTCTGTTTCCTCTCTGCAGAAACCTCACATATTCCAAGCTCCCTCAGTCCTGCCTATCCAGCACAAACACACCAACTTCCTTCCCTTACCTTCCCAAAGCACGTTGTCTCCTTTGCTGAGGGTTATCCTTGCTGTCCCCTGGGCCACATCCTTCCTGGCATGCAGAGCTCTGGGCAGAAGCCCCTGCTCAGCAGCACTGGCCGCAGTGTCCTGCACCTCGAGAAGCAGTTGACCTCCTGAGCTGAGTCCAGGCCAGCCCAGATTTCTGCTCAGGAAGGAGTTATGCTTTAACTCGAGCTCTGCCCAGATCTGTTCCTCCACAGAGCAGGTCACAGACCTTTTGCTCCTCTGCTTGTGCCTCAAGACCTCCGAGAACATAGGGAACCCCCATGAGAGCACGAAGACCCCAATCCCTGCCTGTTTTACTTCTCAAACTCTTATTTTGAGACACCTTTGCTCCCACTGCTGCCCCCCCTCACTTCCCGCTCCTTCCCGGTGTCCCACAGCCCAGTTCCCACGTTGCCAGTCCCACACAATCTGCTTGTGCTTCAAGATAAGGCTCCAAGGACTTTGTTTTCCAAACTCCTTCCAGTCTGTTTCCTACAGGGTAAACACTTCAACTCAGATCTTTTCTGACCAGCAAAGAAATTTCTCACCATAGCCCTGCACTCAGGTCCTGCCTTCAGGAACATCCCTGTCCAATTTACACTCCCATCCTTCCCTCTACTCAGTACTGAGTCTACTCAGTAAATCAATGTTCGGGGTATTTTTAAGCTTTAAGATATCAAATTATCACCATGGACTGATTTGGGAGAGCTGGAGCCCCTCTGCTCTGGAGCCAGGCTGGGAGAGCTGGGGGTGCTCACCTGGAGAGGAGAAGGCTCCAGGGAGAGCTCAGAGCCCCTTGCAGGGCCTCAAGGGGCTCCAGGAGAGCTGCAGAGGGACTGGGGACAAGGGATGGAGGGACAGGACACAGGGAATGGCTTCCCACTGCCAGAGGGCAGGGCTGGATGGGATATTGGGAAGGAATTGTTCCCTGGCAGGGTGGGCAGGCCCTGGCACAGGGTGCCCAGAGCAGCTGTGGCTGCCCCTGGATCCCTGGCAGTGCCCAAGGCCAGGCTGGACAGGGCTTGGAGCAGCCTGGGATAGTGGAAGGTGTCCCTGCCCATGGCAGGGGGTGGGATGGGATGGTCTCTAAGGTCCTTTCCAACTCAAACCATTCTGGAATTCTCTAAATACAAGGACTATACAGACTGTTCCCTTGCTGTCACAGAGGGCTCACAGCCCTTCGTCTCTCTGTGCAGGGGAGTAGAAAGGCTTTGGGGACAGTGGGGACATTGCTCAGGGCTCCCTCAACACTGAACAGACACTGAACTGCACCTGTCACATTCCACAGCCCTGCAGTTCCAGCCACCTGCACCATTTCAAGTCCTCCAACTGCTCAGGACAGAACAATCACCAATTCCAGCAGGCAACCCCTGGAGAGGGGTTTGTGACCACTTCAGTCACGGTGCTTTTGGGTCAGCCCTGTGACCAGAGGCCAGAAAGTGGGAATGGCACTGGGACAGAAAACCTGAGCTCTCACCTCCATGTCCCCATCCCCACCACCACACCGGGGTTAGGACAGCCAGGGAACAGCTGAAGCCAGCTCTGTCCTGGTGCTTTGAGCCCCTTGGACAGCTCAGAGGATGTTACAAAGCTCAACCCCATCTTTTCAGCCTGGCTGGCCCCTGCCAGACACGCATCCCATGGTAACAGTGGTGTGGAGATGCAGAGGAGGAAAAAAACCTCACCTAAAATGCCAAAGATAGCCAAGCAGGGCCCTCCCAAACGCTCTGTGCTCAGCAGGCCCAGCTCTGCCTTTGGGAACTCAAGGATCTCCCTGGCAATTCTGTACTAGGAAAGGAGGGCTCAGAAGGTCCACTGGGCTACTGGGAGGGGACATTTGGAGCCTGAAGCAGACTCCTACAACCACCCCACATGGGCTCCTTCAAAACACGAGGCACGAGGAATGACAGTGACACCTCCGGGAGCGGCTCCATCCCCACATGCTCCCACAACAGCTTCTGTGTTACACCACATGGCTGGGGCCTTGCAAATCCTTGGTCCTCTTTGCCAAACTCTGAGCAGCTGGAGAAACCCAGCAACGTGGATTTCAATGGCCTCGCCCTGATTTTTGCCCTCAGAAAGCAGGATTAAATTAAATTGCTCAATGTGGAAAGAAATCCCAGCTTTAACAGAGCTAAAGTTTCACAGAGTTGACGTGTTGGCCTTAAAGCTGCTGCTCACTGCTGCACAGAATGTCACAGAATATTCTGAGCTGGAGTTCTTCCAGCTGCACCTGTGGGCAGGCAGCCTGGGAGAGCCAGGAGCAGCTCCTGATCTCAAAATACACAAAACCTGGGACCTCCCCAGCTCCCATTATCCTCCCCAGATCCACTCCCCCCGTGCTGTACAACTCCCTGCTGGACAAACAGCCACAGGGAACATGGCTGGGTGGGTGAAGGCTTCCAGGGAGAGCCAAATTCCCCTCTCGTGGCTGTGCAGAACAGTTTTTTCCTGGCTGCTTCCAGGAGGAGCCACTGCAGCCGCCCAGCAGATGGCAACAGCCCTGCACAAGGCACTGCATCCGCAGGATTTACGGCTGCCTGTCCTGCAGAGCTCAGCCAGAGCCTTCCTCTGACCTTGCTGGCCCAAAACATGAGTTTCCAGAGCTAAAAATCCCTATTTGGGGTATTTCTGGTGTTCCCAGGCAGCCTTTGCAGAGCACTGGCTCCACCTCTCCTCCAGCCCACATGAAGTTAAACATCTCCATGCCCATCCCAGCATTTTCATGGCTTGTTTTCCTTTTTGGAGAGTCATCCTTCCCACTCCGCATTGCCCAGAGGGGCTCACCTGCCCCAGGAGCAGAGGGGCAGAGCCCTCACCCTAGGGCAAGGCACAGCAGGTATCCCTGTGGTGCTGGGCTGATGGTTGAGCCTGGAGGTCCTTTCCAGCCTTAATGATTCCATGATCCCAAGAAAGCTAACTCCAAATTCACCTCCATGTTGCCCAGAGCATGGCAAACGAGTCCTGTGCTTCAGCACTGAGTCATGAACTCCACAGGAGCTCGCAGGGGAGGTGAGGAGAACTCCCACCTTCCAGGCAGTCAGCAGCCAAGCTGTGCCAGCCCAGCCTGGGGGAAAACAGGGCATGGAAAAGCTCCAAGCTCCCTTCACGTGGCTTTGACAAAGCAGGAAGGCTGTCATTAGATTTTGGTGGTTTCTCACCCAGCAACTGCCACGCTTCCACCTTGGGCAGGAGAACACCCTGGTGGGGCTGCAGGGAGGTGATCCCAGCCAGGTGAAGCCCTCCCTGCTCCCGGTGGGCTCACAGGGATGAGGATCCTCTTGGATGAGTGGCAGCAGAGCTGGAGGGATTGGGATGAGCCCCCTGCAAGCCCAGCTGGAGGCACAAAAGCCACGTGGCTCCAGGAGCTGCTGTCTCAGTGGAGCCACGGGAGCAGAAATCCTCTTTGAAAGCACCTGAACAGACAGGCCTGTCTGCTGGACACTCCTGGAATGGTGCTCCAGGAGCTCCACGTCACATCCAGAGCCACACCAGTGGCTGAACTGGGGGAGTATCCAACATTACAAATTCCTGAGTTCGCACCTCATCCCCTTCCTCCTTTTACTGGAGGAAGCAGGCGTTGGTGGTTCTCTCTGCAGAGGGAACACTGGGTGGAAGTCCCCAGCTCCGGGCTCTCAGGGTTTTCCATGGATGCTGAGCTCTCCTGGTGGCAGCCACCAGAAGAGGACATGAGTCAGCATGCAGAGCAGCCTCATGAACCACGAGAAGGCATCTTCCTGGAGACAGCTTGAAGCACTTTACACTTGTTCGAGCAAACACTGAGGAGAAAAGCTCCCTGTCAGACCCCTGAGCACTTCGGCCACTGGGATTCTGGGCTGTTTAAGAGGAACCACAGCCAGTGCTCCACTCCAGTAACCACAACTGCTCCCAGCACTTCTGCAAATGCAGCAACTCCTTCAGCTCTGATGTGACAGGGGACGAGAAAACCCAGCTGTGCTCCTTCACCCCACAGCCCTGCCACAGCAGAGGGGCTCCCCCAGTGCCTGAGGTGTCCCAGCTGTGTTTTGGGGTGTGTTCATCTGTGTGTTCCCTGTACAGCATCTTCCCAGAGCTGACACGGGGACATCCCAGAGCCCAAACTGCTGCTTGGTGCAGTGAGAAGTTTACTCTGAGGAAAGGTGATGTCTTCCCTTTGAAAGGTGATTTTCCCCCTCTCATCTCTTCTGGAGAATCCAAGCAAGATGGAACACAGATATTGGGAAAAGCTGTTTATTCTGTTCTCTGCCTTGATGATGTCCTGCTGCCCCTCAGGAAGAAGGGTTTGTTGGAGCCCTCTCCAGCTCTTTTCCCAGTGCTCTCATGAGGAATGCTCCCAGCAGGATGCTTTGTACCATGGCTTCTCCCTCCCTGAGCCAGCTCCAGCTTTCCAAGGCACAGCACTCCAGGACGTGTGGGATAAAAGGCACATTGGGAGCTCACGGCTCAGCCAGGAGAGAACAAAACCCCCCTCGCCCCAAGACTCTGGTTTATTTTTACACTCCCAAGGCTGAGTGGTATTTCTCGAGCATGTTCTCATTTGCTGAGCCTCTACGAAATCCTGGCAGGCTGGAAATTATTCCAAATCATGTATCCAAGACAACGAGGATAATTCTTGCCTGGCATGTTAAACGTAGAGCTGGCCTTTAGATGACTACACTGAATTCAGTATAAAAATCCACTTGGTTCTTTTGAAAAAGAAGATTTCAGGACTCATCACCTTTTTCCTTTGGGTCACCTTGTCTTTTCAAGGAAAAGCTGGCCCAGCAGCAGAAGTATTTCATCCCAGTGGGGCACACACCTGCCTTGTTGGTATTGCTGCCCAGAATAGCTCCCAGCGCTGGCAGAGCTCATCTATGTTAAATTAGCCCTTGGAAAACATCCTCGCTCAGAGTCTCAGGCAAGACGGTCCCTTGACACAGGTCTGAGGAGCAAAAAGTGAGAGCCTTTGCCTGTCACAGCCTCTACACTGCTCAGTCCAGCATTAAAATGCACATTTGTGACCTTGCACCACATAAAAAATATGGAAATCCATCTCCCTGCCTGCCTTCCTGTCCCAGCTGTTCCTGGGGCTTGTAACTACCTTTTAAAAAGGAAAAATAAACCAATATTCAACATCACCCAGAGAAGCTGTGGCTGCCCCTGGATCCCTGGATGTGCCCAAGGCCAGGTTGGATGGGGCTTGGAGCAGCCTGGGACAGTGGGAGGTGTCCCTGCCCATGGCAGGGGTGGAACTGGATGGGCTTTAAGGTCCCTTAAACCCAAACCATTCCCTGATTTTTGACCAGCTGCCCAACACCCAGTCTATCATTAATCTTTTATCAAGAAATCATAAGGCCAAAACGATGTACTACAAACTATACCAAAAAACTCCTCCACACCTACATAAATAGATAAGTTTGCATGCAAATACAAAGCAGGTTGGGAGTCTCACTGCCAGCAACATGTTGTGTGATCAAAATCACACAGAATCCTAAATAACCTGAATGGGAAAGGGATCCACAAGGATCAGAGCCCAACTCCTGATCCTGCTCAGGACAATCCCAAAACCACCCAGGCTACCAAGACACAAGTGTCACAGCCCTCAAGAGGGAAGTTTGAAAAAGGAAAAGCAGAGGGAAGTGATTCAGTCCCCACGAGGGACAGGGACCCAGGCACCCCTTTTCTCCCAAGGCACCTGCAGCACCTCCTGCTCCAGGCTGGAAGGGCCAGAGCAGGAATGAGTGAAGCCTTCCAAGCCAAGCCCCAAACCCCCAGACACAGAGAGCAGGTCTCTCCAGCTGGGAACAGAAGGATTACTGCTGCAACGTGTTCCTGTGGTCAGGAATGCAGGGAAGAACCACGGCATGGAGGCTTTAACCAGAGGAAAACAAGCCATATCAGAGAAACATCCCTGATCAAGCCCAAGAATGGAGAGAAAATGTACATTTTTGTCCTCTGCTCTGCTGCAAATGCCAACATCCCACTGCCCTGCTGTACCTCTCAGGTAAGCTCCTGGCTGCTACACCTCAAAACCAAGCTCAGGTTCTCCAGGCTCAGAAACTCCAGCAGGAAGACAAACCCAAGAGCAGCAGGTGCCCTTCCTGTGCCCTCAGTGTTTCACCACCGAAAGGGGCTCCCTCTCCACGCAGGGCACTGTGCTCTGCTCTTTCAGTTTTATCAATGCCCATTTTAACTTCGACAGCACCAAATGCTCGGTGCAGCTTCTCCAGCCCCGTCACCCAGAGACTGCATTGGCTTTTCCATGTTAAACACCATCCCTGAGCCCTGTCACAGCACACTCCCCTCCACGCCCAAAGCCCGCTCCACGTGCAGCCAGCGTTGCTGGGAACCAGCAGAGCTCGTACTTGCCTCAAACGTGACGAAGTCATCAAACTCATCAGGACAGGCTGGCACTTCCTCCTCGGGGGTATATCCCATATCATACAGCTGGCTGTCAGGGTCTGCAGGGGGAAACAAACACACACTTGGCATCACCAAGAGAGAGGAAAATGTGCACCCTCAAGCCAAGGGTGGCTTTGGGAGAGGTGACAGCGGTGGCACAGGACCTTCCGTGTGCACGCACCGGTGCCTCCAGCCTTCAGGAAGGGCCTCTGCTCCCAGGCATCCCACCCGGGCTGCAAGGCAATGGCTTTGGCTTCTCCCTGCCACAAATCCTACAAGGCCCCTCGCTGCTCCGATGGGGCCGGCTCCTGGAATCATCCCTACCCCTCCACACCCTCCATTCCTTTTCCCAGCTTCTTCCCTATCTCCTTTTCCTGCATCCTCTTCTTCTCCTCCTCCCAGAAGGCTTTAATCCCGCTGTGGGCAGGGAATGCATGGGACGTGTGTGTGACAGCCAAGTGCCATGGGAACGGCGGGGAAGGCAGGCAGGCTGCGGCTCCTCGGCGCCTGCTCCTCCCGCGGCCACACGCACCGGGAGCACCGCGCAGGAACAGCACGTTTGCAGCGAGAGATCTTTAAAATAAATTCCTCCTCCAGCCCCAAACCCCCGTCTGCAGCAGCGCTCCCGGCCCTTCCAGCGAGGAAGGCAGCGAGAATTCCCCGGGCTCCCCCAAGCAACAGCTACTGCCCGATCCGGCACACGGCCTAGATCCCGGGCTGGAAGCACCAAATCAGGAGCGGTGCTGCAGTCCCAAAATAAACAGCAGGCTCAAGCCCACACGCCTGGAGCTGCCATCGCTGCGGCACCGGGCCCGGCTGCTGCCGAGGAACCAGGCTGGGAGGAGGAGGAGGCACCCGGCCCTGCTCCCAGGGAAGGCACAAAGATTTGGGGAGGGAGAGGGGTCACCTTTCTGCGCCCTTCAGGGCCATCCCAGGCCCCCAAAGGGGCATCTAAGGCACACCTGTCCTGCTGCAGCTGCCCAGGTGGGACAGTGCCAGCTTCATCCAGAGGGGAAATTCCCTGCAAAGGCACAGGCAGAGCTCCCACTTTGGGCCCCTCTCCAGGTAGCAAGAAAGGCCATTTCTCATTAAGGAAGCACATCGTGGTCATTTCATACATCTTGTGAAAGGTCAAGGGGTTAGGGGTTGGTCAGGGCACTGGGGGTGTTCAGCCCAGAGAAGAGAAGGCTCCAGGGAGAGCTCAGAGCCCCTTCCAGGGCCTAAAGGGGCTCCAGGAGAGCTGCAGAGGGACTGGGGACAAGGGAGGGAGGGACAGGACACAGGGAATGGCTTCCCAGTGCCAGAGGGCAGGGCTGGATGGGATATTGGGAAGGAATTGTTCCCTGGGAGGGTGGGCAGGCCCTGGCACAGGGTGCCCAGAGCAGCTGTGGCTGCCCCTGGATCCCTGGCAGTGCCCAAGGCCACGTTGGATGGGGCTTGGAGCAGCCTGGGCCAGTGGGAGATGTCCCTGCCTATGGAATGAGATAAACTTTAATGTCCCTTCCAACCCAAACCATTCTGAGACTCTCTGATTAGGGCACAGGATGGAGCAAGGACTCAGGAGCAGCAACACCTCCCACCCAAACACCCAGGTGAGACACAGGAGACACTGCAACCCCCACCCCGAGGGGTTCTCTGGGGTGGGAAAGGTGGAACATGAGGGACTAAGAAATGATCCCTCCCCTCAGCTGGGCCTGGGGCTCCAGGGGTGAGGCTGTGAATCCATCCCAGGAATGACCCAAATTGCTTTTCCAGCACCAGATCCAACGTTGTGCTCCACAGGGTCAGGGCTGCAGCAGGGGGAAGGTGCTCTTGGTCACAGTTTATCACTTCAGTAGCCCACTGCTCTCCCACTATGGCACCAGCAGTGGTGCTGCTCTGAGCTCTCTTCCAGCTGCTGAGCTGGAGCAGGGCCCTGGGATCCACCTCAAATGCTGCTGCCTGGGCACCCTGCTCAGGGCAAGGTCACCTCCTGCTCTGACTGCTGGGGTTGGCACTGAGACATCTTGGACTTGATGCCTTTGGAGGTCTTTTCTAGCCTTAACAGTTCTATAATCCGAAGATGGCATTTTGTCCCTCTCCTCAAATGTCCCTCTGTCCCCACCTGCACAGCTCCACCTGTGAGCCTGAGCCTACAATCAGGAGTTTTCCCATTAGTGATCCCCAGTGCTGTTCTGGGATTTGAGCCTGCTGGCAGCCAGCAGGGAGGGGCTGGGGACAGCCACCTGCTCACCACACAGCCACGGCAGCACCTCGGCTGGGGGCAAAACCAAACCCAAACAGTGCTCCTGGAAGGTGACTGGTGTCACCCACCCAGAGGGGACAGGCAGCCACCTCTCCTGCCAGCCAGCACACACTGGAGGGCTCCAGGCCGTTCCCAGTGACCCTGCTGGCACCCCCAGCAGCCCCCAGAACTGCAGAGCATCCCAAAGGCACAGGCTGCTCCCTTCTCCTCATTCCCACATCATTTCTTTTCCTCCCCCTCCAAGCAGACACACAAACACTTCCTACTCTTCCACAGACACAGATAAAGATATTTATTCTCCTCATTTCTTCCAGAGGGGCTTGAAAAGGGAGGATTTGCAGGCAAGTGAAAGCTTCCCGTTGGAATGAGGGGTATAAAGTGTGGGCAGAGCACAGGCAGCTCCTGCCATCCATCACCCACCTCCTGCCCAAACCAAGGGCTCCAGAGCCTTTCCAGCCCTGCAGGGAATGAACAGGATCCTTGTTGCTCCATCTGTGTGCAGAGAGTCCAGCCCAAAGAGGGGGTCTCTGGCTAGGATGGGTTTATTTTCACAGCAAATTCCAGTGTAAAAATCAAGGGAAGGCCATCTCAGAGGTGAGCTGCAGCCTCGTGGTGGCATGGCCAGCAGAAGTCATGCCCAGGAGCCAGCATTCCATGTTCCCACCTCCCCAAGCTTCACAGAGAGCAAAGACAAACAGCACCACAAACAAAGGTTGACTTTTCTGCTGGATTTATTCCCTCCCCCTCCAAAAAAAGCCATATGGTGCTTTGTGTATAGGGAGAGTTGCCATGGAGAGCCTGCCTGCACGGCTGCCAGCACAATAGCCTGCCTTAAGCTTGCACATTCCTGGCCAAAAGAGCCAAAAAACCCTGGGAGCCAAAAAAATCTGAGCCCTTCGGTGTGGAGTGGCACTGCTCACGTGGAAAGCACTGTCCCCAGGGCACAGGGAGCCATGAGGTGACAGCTGGAGGGGTTTGCTCCCCCCATACCAGGAACTGAGCCAGGGATGGCCGTGGGCCACCAGCAGCACCACTGAACAGTCCCAATCCCACGGCACAGGCTGAGCTCAGACCCTCACGTTACCTCTGCTCTCTCCCCTGGACATCAAATCCCAGCTGAGCCCTGCTCTGCTTCATCCCCTTCCATCTGCCCCTCACACCACAGAGCAGCCTTTCCTTGCTCACACCCAGCCCTGATTTCTCTTTCCTTCCTCCTCACTGAGTCAATGTGGTCACAGCACTTGGAGTCACCTCTTCCCAACTCTGCTCGAACCCAAGCTTTAGCCCAGGGCTGGGGGTGGCCTCAGGGACTGCTTTTTGTCCTCCAAGTGTCCATGACCAGCTTCTCTTGCATGTCCAGCTCTATCCACCACTCCCAATGCCAGTCCAGTTGCATCCAGAAACATCCAAAAACCTTACAGCTGAAAATCAGGCTCTGAGGGACCCTCCAGGCACCTTTACTGCCAAAAAAAAATCACAGAATCAAGGAATCATTAAGGTTGGAAAAGTTCTCTGAGGTCATCAAGTCCAACTGTTCTCCCAGCACTGTTAAGGCCACCACTGACCCGTGTCCCCAAGTGCCACATCCACATGGCTTTTAAATCCCTCCAGGGATGATGAATCCACCACTGGGAAGCTGTGCCAGTGCCTGACCACCCTTTCCATGGAGGAATATTCCCAATAGCCAACCTAAACCTCTTGAGGCCATTTTCTCTTGTCCTGTCACTGGAAGCCACCATTTAAAAGCTGTGTGGATGTGGCACCTGAGGACATGTGTCACTGGTGGCCTTGGCAGTGCTGGGGGATGGTTGGACTCGATGATCTCAGAGGGCTTTCCCAACCTAAATAATTCACTGGGCTCTCCTTGGGGGTGGATGAGACCTCTCCCCATGTCTTGTTGTGCTTCGGAGCTCTCAGGTGTGCTGGCATCACCTGGGCTCTCCCAGGAACCCTCAGGAACAGCAGTTCCGGGATAAAGCTCCTGAAATAGATTCTAAAAACTGCTCCCAGAAGGCAGGATGGCAGTGAAAAGGCACCTTGAGCGAAGGGCTGTGGGTACAGCAGTGACACACGGGTCACACAGAGCCAGTTTTATCAGCTTCATATAGGAGTGACCCAGAAAAACAGCCCTTCAGGAGAATTTAAGTCATCTGCCAACACACTGCACACTCTGCTGCGAGCCACAGAGCCCCAGACTCCGAGGGATTCCAACAGCATGGATTATGTGAGCTCTCAGACCTGCATTACTCAGGGCAGGAACAAGCCTTGGAACCCACCTGGATGGCACAGGGTAAAACAGCCCCCAGACACGAGCAGGATGAAGTTATGGTTGGCTAAAGGGAGAACCAGTGATATAAACCCAGCTCTCTTACTGGGAATGCTGCTGGAAAACACAGGGGGAAGAGACACACAGCCAAGTGTTTAAAAGTTGCAGGAATTTAGGAGGATCCTGCACAGGGAAAGCCACTGTCCAGTATTTCCAGAGGCAGCTCAGGGGCTTGTGCTGCCACCAAAGCATTAAGCACCCATGTGGGGCTGTCCCAGTGGGACAAAGCCAGCACCAATCCCACTCAGCCACCTTTTCCCTCCCCAGAGTGGCCCAGGAGGATATTTAGAATCTGATGCTCCCAGAAAAGAGCAGCTTTCTGCTCTCTGCTTTTCCTTTCTGCTCAGCTTCCCCCAGAGATGGGCCAGCAGGGCAGGAGCACTTACTGAAAACTTATCATTTCTCAACCCAAAATGCCACAGGGGATGGAGAAAGTGGCAACCCAGGCTCCCAGGGAGGCAGTGGCAGAATTAAGGTTGCTTACACAGCCCTGGCTGATGCTCTTCAGCATTCCCTGAGTATCACTGCTCATGGACTGTGGGATTCACCCCACATTCCTTGTGATCCCCTTCCTTCAGCACACACTCTGCAGTCTCCTTTAGACACACCACCATGACAGGAATTAACTCCATGGCATCCAAGCACCTTGGAAGCATAAATCCAGCTGCCTTCCCCTCATCTCAGAGGTCAGGTGAGCATTGCTGCCCTGGAGATGGACCAGGAGGCCACCACTGACACCTGGAATTTGGTGCTGAGTTTGAAACGTGGGATCTCATTTTTAACTCCCAGCAATCTGAGGGGTCTTTTCAGCGTGTGCCAGACACCAAGACCAGCTCAGATTCCTGTAAGCTTGTGCCAGCCAGGAACAAAGGCTCACTGCTGGACGTGTGGAAAATGAGGAGCTGGCTGTGGCCACCAGAAAGTGGCTCAGAGTCACTCTGAGATGGAGAGACTGAGCCTCCAAAATAGCACTTGCTGCTGGTGAGGAGACCTCCTGATGTCCTCCAGCTCCTTCACTCCTCCTTCCAAATCTCTACACGTCTGGAAACTAAGCTGGATTTTTCAGACAGAGACCACAGAATCATCGAGGTTGGAAAAGTCCTCCAAGATCACTGAGTCCAACCACTAGCCCAGCACTGCCAAGGCCACCACTAGCCCACGTCCCTAAACTCCCTGTTCTGTGGAGAGACTGAGGCAGCACCTCTGAAAGGAGCTTGTGGAACTGTGAACCAGCAGAACATTCCAAGGCAGCCCCCAGGAGCACACCCAGTAGCCACTCTCCTGGCAGGGGTTGGGGAACCCTGAGGCAGAAGCTCCTTGAGATGCTCCACACCCGACCTGCTCCAGGCAGGAGCTCACAGAGGACAAGTGGCACCTCTTAGATAAGATTGTCCCACAAGCAAAATAAAATTAAAGAGAACCCTGGCTCAGGAGCTCAAATGGACCAGAGGTTGTGATACCCCAAATAACACAGGCAGAAACCAGACTGGGACTGACTGGATGCCACCATCCCATCCTGAAGGCTGAAGCCTTTCAGCTCAAAGCTCCCACAGGGAGAAATCAGGATAGGAGTTAAACCCAGTTCAATCCTCCCTAGCTCAGGGCTTCCAGCCCCGGGCCTGAGAAATGTTCACAATGTTCTTACCTCCAAGCATGGCTGAATTTCATTATCAGAGCAATGCCTGTGTGGTCCAGGCACAGCTTCCAGACCCACGAGGATTAAAGCAAACACTTTCAACACCTACAACACTTGCACCAACATGCAGGCATTAGTATTTGCCAGTCAGGTCTCACTTGCCATTGCTGCCCTCCACTAGCCACCAAAATGAATGCCAAATCTCTCTAAAGCTGTCACTAAGCCCTGGGCAGTGGTTTGGATCACAACCACCCACCTGCCTCTGGAAAAGACGTGATGGACAGGAGAGCTGGGAGCCTGGGCAGGGACTGCAGACACCCTCTGCTCCAGCCTGGGCTCCAACCTCAACAAGAGAGCTGCAAAATCACCAATAAAAACTATTTAGAAAGTTATTTATACAGCCCCCGATCGCAGACTTGCCCTCGAGGTCCTGACCAGAACCCAGCCAAGGTTTAGGGGAAATTGGGGACAGAAAATACATAAGAGGCACTTAACTACACCTGCAGGAAGAATTCTCCCCAAGGTGGTGCTCCACAGTTCCAAGCCATCTCTTGGCAATGATGATTGTGCTGCTCAAACACATCCTGTGTGATGCAGGGAGGGTCGAGCAGCCCCTGTGCCCTCCTGCTGCTGGGCTCCAGCAGAGCAGTTTGGAGTCCCAGTCCTCCAAAATCCCTTAAAAGCTATGCAGAATAACAGGAAAATGCTCCTGAAGGCTCATGTTTGAATCCTCTTCCCTGTTTCTCCCCCTAACTCCAACATTGCCAGAAAATCCCTTGGAAACGGAGCCAAACCATGTCCCACTTGTCACTGAAGGAGAGAGCAGTGCATTCTTTAAAGTGCTTTTGCTCCAAATGGCTTCTGTATAGGAAACATCACCCAAATAAAACAAAATCATCAAGGGGAGTCTTATAAAGTTGAGTTTTAATCCTTTTTCCAGCTGTTGTTTGTGCCTGACCACTCCCCTGCAGGGGCAGGAGCACAGGGAGGAGTTGGACCTTTCCAATGCAGAGTACAAGGGGCTGAGAGGTGACAGAATTGCTCAGGTTGGAAAAGACCTCCAAGATCATCGATTCCAAACATGGGAACATGGTCCAAACAAACCTTTGCCCAGCTCCTACAGCCTCAGCAGGGATGTTTTTTATTAGAAGTTGTCACATCACCTCTGCTGAACTCTCTAATTATTAACTACATTAATAAAAATTCCCATTGCCTCGATAGCAGGAGTCCTTCCTATCCCAAGGAGGAATAAACTGCCCAGGGATGTACAGGAGGAGTTTGGACTGTAAGAGCTTGGAAAAGAGGATCACCAAGGAGAAAGCCATTGAGGGACACATGGACCAGCCTGGGATGGGCAGAATGGGAGGGAGATGAAGTGAGCTGTTTCCCAGAGAAGTGGGAAAATTGTTTTTTCCCAGGGTGGGGATGCCCACTGGCACCATCCCCCCTGCTGCTCAGCCACCCAGCTGCTTCACCATCAGCACTGCTTTCCCAGGAAATCCACCTCACACGCAGCCTCTCCTGTCCCAGCAAATGCTCTGAAGAAAAAAGCTTTTGCCACATCAACCTGGCAGGGTGTCACACGGGTGTGTCACAGGGGGCCAGGTCCTCCGTGCAGTCACCAGCCCCCAGGCAGGGAGGAGCAGAACTGCCGGGTGAGTAATTATCCCTTTGTTAATAACTCCGGAATGACTGGATTCCTCGGGAGAAACGAGCTGGCAGCTCTGCAGGATGCTGGGCTCCACTTCCTTTCACCCAAGCTGAGGCAGGGATCTCCTGACCCCTGTCCAGGTGCTCCTACTGAGGAGCAAGGACACATTCCCCACCTTCCCTCAGCACTGACAATCCCTCACTCTGGACTAACATCCAAACCTGAGACAGGACAACAAGGCAGGACCGAAACCACCCTCCACACCCCCGTGGAGCCACCAGCCCAGCCCAGCCTCCTCCCACGCACTCCCCAAAGCCAGCCCAGCTCCCAAAAGCATTCCCAGCACCAGATGTGGAGGAAAACAGCACAGCCCAGAAAGGGAATCCTGCAATGGAGAAACAGAGGCAGCAGATGGATGAGGAGATGTTAATTACCAGAACCTTCCTCTCTTTTCTCTTTAGTCATCATCTCCATAGAAGAGCATGTTGAGAACTGCTCCAAAGCTCCAATAAAAACACTGCTCCCTATTTTCATCTTCCTGGGAAAACAGGTAGTCCCTGCAGTGGGTTTTATCCTCCCCCCACAGAAAGATTTGCGTTCTTTTGGGCATCAGATTTGTCTTTATCAGGTTGGGTTATGCTCTGTGTGTCAAAAAGCCACCACAGCTTCCCTCCAGTTCAAGACCCATGGAAGTCTCTCTGCTCTGTAATTAGTTTTCATTTCCAGCAATGCTTTTCCCTCCCAAGGAATGGTGAGCCAACAGCAGTTCTTTGGGGATTTGATCCCAGGTTTAATCCCAGCTTTGAACCAGAATTCCCTCGCACTGAGGGTGTGCTTTGGCCCTGTTACCCTCCACGATGCTGACTGGACACAGCCAGATTTCTCAGGCATATGCTCCAAAGAAGCAATTCATGAAGGGGGAGAGATTCCTACAGAAGGAATTCTCAGAGGGGCAGAGATTCCCATGCCAATCTCCCATTGCCTGGCCCCTCAGCAGTTCCCAGCAGTTTTCCAGCAGCACGTTGGAGCGATTCCTCGCTGTTCTCATCCCGGAGCTGCCTACAGACACAGCTTTCCCAACACTTCTGTGCCTCTCCCAAAAGTAGGTCAATGCAGTGTGTCATCTGCCAGGCTGCTTTTGGGAAGCACAGCTCCCTCTCAGCCATGGAGCACCCGGGGCAGAGCAGCTTCTCCCCCTCCTTGTCACCCTTCACCCAGCTGCCACATGGATAAATTCAACACAAACAAGTGTTTAAGGGAATCAAAAGAGAAATGCAAGCTAAAAAACTGCTCTGCTGAGCCAGAAGTGCCCCCACCCCCCCTAATCAGCATCCAAGGCCTTTCCCTGGTATGTTACTATCAAATCGAGTCCATTAATGGTTGGATTCAATGATTCTAAAGGATTTTTCCAACCTAATGATTCTATGTCTGTATTATAGCAGAAATAGTGACCTCAAAGAGCTTGAGAACAATGTGATCTGTGGTTCTGCTCCCAGCAACTGCTCCAGCTTCCAAGGGGAACAAAAACTTACCCCTGCTCATCGAAGCCTCCCTGCTCACACTGCCATGGGGAAGAGGTCTGCAGCCAGGATTTGCTGGAGATAAAGTTCTCCACACACCCAGGAGCATTTTGGGACTAAAAGAGGGACTTTTCCTCTCCAAGGACACAGGGGCTGGAGGAAAGGAGCATTCACCTCAATGCCCCCACCCTGGGGCTGTATCCTGTATTCTGCTTTTCCCTGGAGCAGCCTCCAGCTGGGCTGGATTCACACCTGCTTCATTCTCCTGCTGTCTGCAGCTCCATGCAGAGGATCAGCCCCTCACAGAAGGGTCTCTGTGCCCTGGACAACTCTCCTGGCAGGAGAGGGATGGATAGAGACCCCCAGTCCTTGTGACCCCAGAACACCCCTAAAGCAGTTCAGCTCCATCCCACATGCTCCTAATTCCCCATTCCCTGTGAGCACAGAGTTACACAGACTCAACAGAATCCCTGAATCATTGAGTCTGGAAAGACCTCTGAGACCACCGAGTCCAACCTGTGCCCCATCCCCACCTTGTCACCAGCCCAGAGCCCTGAGTGCCACATCCAGGCTTTCCTTGGACACCTCCAGAGATGGGGACTCCAACACCCACATGGGCAGCCCCTTCCAAGGCCTGACCACCCTTTCCAGGAAGAAATTCTTCCTGATGTCCAGCTTGACCTTCCCCTGGCCCAGGCTGAGGCCGTTCCCTCTCTTCCTGTCCCTGTTCCCTGTTCCCAGAGCCCGACCCCCCTGAGCCCCCTCCTGTCAGGGAGTTGTGCAGAGCCACAAGGTCCCCCCTGAGCCTCCTCCAGGCCAAACAACCCCACTAAAGCCCTCACACATTTATGGGCAGGCCCAGTCCTTTCCAATACAACCCTCAAAGCACCCCTATTTCAAGGGAAAAAATCCAAATTCATTCCAAGAAAGTTTTGGCTGCTCCTGTCCCCGGCCAAAGGGGGCACAGACAAGCACGTGGACCCCAAACCTGCCAAGCACAATCCCAGTGCTGCAAACATCCTCCTGCAGCACAGGGATGAGCAGAACTCTGAGCTCCAAAGAACAGCACAGGGATTATATTTTTTTCAAGTATGCATATAAATTTTACAGAGATATTTAAATCTCCCCTCCTTTCAAGGGCAGAATTAACACTCATCTTCCTAAAGTCCTTATCCCCACCAGCAGTGTGGATAGCACATCCATATGGATCTGCCAGAGCAGAGCAAGATGCAAAGGCAAAAAAAAAAAAAAAACTGCAGAAGACATAATGAGAGCAATTTGGGTTTTATTCTTGCTCATGAATCAATCTTGATTTCCCATTCACGGCAGGCCCCGTTCCCTGCACGCCAGCTGTACACAAAGAGGCATCTGTCCTACCTTCAGCCATCAAAGGAGCTGTGTCCCTGGGGATGCTGGTTTAGCCAGGGTTAGGAACAGGCAGGAGCAGCAGCAAGGTCTCCACTGCAGCAGTGCTGCACGAATCCAGGGATCAGCAGATCCCAGGGGAACGTAGGAAGTGCTCAAACCGGTGCCAGATACTCACCGAGTTTAGTCAAACGTGCACACGAGCTCTGCTTCCATCTGCTGAGCCTTGGGCAAGGCTTTCCTTTTACAAAGTGAATGTCTGGAATATGCAGTGGGGCCTGGACCCCCCCAGTGAGGGTGTGTGCCCAGGTGTCAGCAGTGGCCTGCTGCAAACACCCTGCATTCCCAGCAGCCAGGTGGGGACAGCACCGAGGATGCACAGCCAGCCCCAGAAATAACCACGCATTGGGAAGGGAATGCAAGCTTTGGCTTCTGGAATCATCCCTGGGCAAGGGAAGCTTTCCTTCTGCGTAGCAAAAGCCATCTGCAATGCAGATCCTACAGAAGGGGGGAAAAGCCTCCACACAGGGCAAACAGGGGGTTCCAGGACCGGATACCCAACACCTGGGGATGCCCCGTGGAGCCAGCGGCACCCCGGCCACCAGGGCAGCCAGCCTGGCTCTCCCAGGCCCAGCCCGAGCCAACACGTGCTGTCCAGGGGTGGCTCCCAGTGGCACCAAGTGGCTCCCGGGCACGGTGGGCTCCGAGGTGGCATCTGAGCACTGTCAGATGCAGAGGCAGCTCCAAGAGCCGGAGCAGTGGGAGCAGGGAATGTGCAGCACAGCCTGCACATGGGGTAACTCCTCAGATCCGTTTCTGGGAGCTGATGTGCAGCTCCCTCTTGGCTCTAAGCCCTGTCACCCTGATTTTTAGAAATCTTTTAGCCTTCTGATGTTTTCATTCTAGTTGCAAGCTTTCCCACACTTTGTTCTATAAACAACTCAGTTTTTGCATTCCTTCGTAGAGGTGGAGAAAGTTGATGGATTGGTAACTTGTCCAGTGTCATTGGAGAGGTGGCCCTTTCACCCTCCAATCCACTGTCACTTTTGTAAAACTATAAGTAGTGGAGTCAGAAAATAAACTCTCTCTTTTGCTCACCTTCAGCTGATGTGTTCACACGTGTGTGCTCTCGTGTCCTACAGCGACAAAGCCCTTAAGGTACAACACTCACATCCTTCATTTGGAGAAGGGCTGGATGTGTGTTTTCCCTCTCAGGAAATTCCCAGCTGGCACTCAGCTGCCAGGAGCTCCCCAACCTGTCCAGACACTGCTGCAGAAACCCAGAGATGCTCCCAGGATCCGAGAGCTGCACCCCACAAAGGCTCACTCCGATGGCAATTCCTGCTGCTCCCAGTCCCAATTAGGAACGGCGTGGTGCTCCCAACAGAGGCTTGGGGCAGAGCCACAGCCTGACTCCCCAGCCCTGTATTTGCTATTCAGCATCCTGCCCTGCTTGCTCTGGCTTCCCAGCTCCACACCTTTCCCTCCAGCTGCACTTTGGAAGCACCTCTGGGGAGCTGAAAGTGCTCCTCCTGCTCCAAGCCTCTCACTCAGCCCCTGGACTATCTTTCCTTTGGCAGATGAGGCTCCTGATCCAGCTGTCCAAAGCTTTGCTCCTGTCATCCCGGCAAACAGGAACTCTCTTAGAGCTTCCAGGTTTGGGTGTTGGCTCTCGAGCTGGATTTTCCATCTTCCCAAATCCAAAGGGCTTTTAGTTGAAGTATTTAAAAAAATAAATAATAATAATAAAAAAAAGATGTGACTATTTCCATCCCCCCCTGAGCTCCTGGACACATCCAGCCCTCAGGGAAAGCAGCCCCTTTGTTCAGGGATCAGAAGCCAAGGCAGAAGGGATGGATGAGGCTGGGAGCTCCAGCAATGCACATTTCCCTGCCTGGCACAGAGACCCCTCCAACTGCCCCAGCAATGCCCCTGTGTGCAGGGACCCCTCCCAGTGGGCTGCTCTCTGGAGGACAGAGCTTACAGAAGTTTTAGCTCCAAGGGTATGTGTGAATGACACAACTTGCTCCTGACCCTCGCGAGCTGCAGTGTGAGCAGAGAGCTGCTTGGTTTGTCCTGCTGAGTGCTGAGACAGGAGAGCCAGGTGCCTGAAGCTTCAAAGGTTTTTATTACCTCGCCAGGGGAAGGAATCTGCTCGTGAGCACAGGCCTGGTTGTGTGCCTGTCCTGCATGCAGCTGTGGCTGATCCAGCCCACCCCTCATGTTTGCCATCAAACTCCCTCTCCAGCTGGTCCTGCATCCAGGACATGGAGGAGCAGAGCTGCTCCTTGGTCCAGGCACCTCAGCTTGTGATTACAGAGCCCATCTCACTGCCCCAGCCCAGGTCAGCTCCTTGCCACACAAACAGGCTCCTCACTCCCAGGCTGAGTTTTCCAAAGGGCTGGCACGGCATCCCCGCTTCCTGCTTCTCCCTGAGGAGACCCTCCCTGAGCTGGAGCTCCTCAATATGATGACTGCAGCAGCCACACTGGCTCCCCCTGGTTTCTTTTCCTTTGGATCTCACTGATGGTAGCCAGATGTGCCAGGTTTTCCTCTGGCTGAGAATTCTCCAGGCCTCAAAAACCACCTTATCTGCCTTTTTAAAGCATCATACTCTCCTTCATTCCTGCCTTCCCACCATTATCAGTTTCTCAAGTTTTACAATCCATGGCCATAAAATTCCACTTTTCAGAGTTATTTATGCCCCCTGACACGCTGCCAGCCTTGGATCCACATTTCCCCTCTGCTTTACAGCCTGGCCAGGCACCCAGGCATCATTCACACAGATTTTAAAAGCAGGCAAGGCACACCTTGTGGAGTAGAGAAGGACAAGGGGATCCCAGCAGCCATGAGCAAGAAGGGCTGGGACCCAGCAGGGAGCTGAACCTGTCCCAGCAGCACCTCTGTCCCCACAGTCCCCAGAGAACAGAGCAGAGCCACCTGAGAGCCACAGGCTCACCCCTTCCCACAGCAGGGAAACCCTCAGGAAGCACTCCTTGGCCATCCACACTGCAGGCACAAATACATCCATGAGAACCTTGCTGTCCCACCCAGCCCTCACCTTGGGGAGGGCAGAAGGCAGCCACAAGTGGCTAAAACCTCTCCTTAAAGCCTCAAATGCAAATCCCTTTGCTCTGCCCCCTCCCAGTCAGCATCAAGTGGCAGACAGAGACCACAGCAGCAGAGGCCAGAGCTGGCCCACGGCACTGGGATATTGTGTGAGTGCTTCAGTGGTCCCTGCTCCACTCTGGAGACAGAGCAGGCAGCAGGAGCCCTGGATCAGCCTCTCCTCAGGCACTGGGACATGCCTCAGGCTGTGGGCACAGGGACAGGGCAGGGAGCTGAGCATCTTCCCAGCATGCAAAGGCCAAGGGGACACAAAAGCAGTTGTGAGAAATGCAGCTGACAGAGCAAATTTGGCTGGGCTTGTAACTGCACCTTCAGCTTGCCAGGCTCAGGTCAAATCCCAGCTGCTCTCCTGAGGGAATTCTCCAGAGAAGGGAGAGTGAGAGGAGAGTGGAACATCCTCAGAAATAAACCCTGCATTAACATGGACACCAAAAGGTCCATGACATCAGCTCTCACCTCCATGACTGACCCAAGAATCACAGAGCTCCAAGAAATCCAGCAGAGCAGTCCCTGGGTAAAAATAGGCCCAGCTAATTAACAAACCTTGTTAAAAGGGACACCCAGCAGCAGTGTGACCTCTGCTTTGCTCACAAAGGGCTGATCAATATTGACTGTCTCAAGAGCAGCAGCAGATCCCGAAGATCTCTTCAATGTGAGCAATGCTCAGCTGGGAGACTCGAAGAGCCTCCTCTGCTCCCTGGGCTGCTTTTAGAACCACTGGATGCCAAGGGCTGTTAGAAAGCTCAGCCCTTTCTAAGCACTGCAATAAACACCTACCAACCTCCTTCAAATTTAATAAACAGAGACCCTAAAAGCTCTGCCTGGATCTGCTTTTCCCGTTCAATTAACAGAACACAACACCAAAGTGATGAATTATTGAGGAGAAACACGAGCCTGGGCTTTCACAAACACCCGACTCCGATGGCAATTTATTACAAATTAATAGTGCTGCAGTTCCTCCTGCTTCCTGGGAGCTGGGAATTGCTCAGGCTACACCAGGAAACTTGGGAGCTGCTGTGAAACACAACAGTCCTGAGCACAAATAATCCTCCATGGTTTGGGTGGGAAGGGAGCTCAAAGCTCATCCCATTCCAAACCCAACACCTCTCACTGTCCCAGGCTGCTCCAAGCCCCATCCAACCTGGCCTTGGACATTTCCAGTGATCCAGGAGCTTCTCAGGCAGGGTCTCCCCCCCTTCACAGTAAATAAATAAATAAAGTGGGGGTGGAACTGGGGAGGAGGGATGGACAACTGACAGAAAAACAGGAGAAAACTTTGCTTTGAGGGGCCTGTAGTCCTGGAACAGCACAGTTTGCATGGGAGTGATGGTTCCTTCCCACCCTTGCAGCACACCCCACGTGCAGGGCTGGCAGCAGGGGCACACTGAGCAGGGCTGAAATCCCAGATAGGCATCTCTGAGCAGAGCTGACTGTTGTGCAAGGATGAGAATTCCCATTTGCACATTCAGAACTCCAGCTGCTCAGCAGGGAGCTTCCCAGGTCTCTCACACCCTGCCCAGAACTGGGCCCAAAATGACCCTCAGACACTCTGAGAGAAATCCCAAACTGAAAAAAACACCTTTTCTGCAGCAAAGGGGGGGTTCAATGCCAACCAGCCAGAAAAATACTTCACAATTCACCAAACCATTGCTCTGGAAGCTCCTGCAGGAAGCCCTCAGGAGGATTGGCACTGGCCTGTTTGAGGATCACCCTGACCCCAGTCAGGGAGTTCAAAGCTCTGGTTTAATGTGCTTCTTGCTAAAAACCACCTGAGCACACTGATCCTCCAAAGAGTTGGACTGAAGGTATAAATGCATTGGAAAACTCATCAATAAATTAGCCAATGTGTGGTAATTCCCACTCCAGGGGAAGGTCTCCCTTCCCATGGCAGGGGTGGAATGAGATGAGTGTGAAGGCCCTTCCAACCCAAACCATTCCATGATTCCAGGCTCAGTGCCAGTGTCTGGAGGGTGCCCCAGCCAGCAGCACACAGACACTGGCAGCACCATGGCAGCTCCTCCAGCAGAGCAACAGCCCCTCAAAACCCCAGCTAGAGCAGACACAGGACCAGAAGGGATTTCCCAGCCGTGTTTGTTTGGTAGGAACCTTCCTGATAAACAACACAGAACCACCCCCACAACTGCTGTACCACCTTTTTCACTCTCATTAAATGCCCCCAACACAGCAGCAACTCTCAGAAAACCAAACCCAGGTGGTTTTCCCCCAAGCAGCTTCTCAGCTCAGCTGTGGTGTTCAGTTTGCCCTGTTCCCATCCTCACTCACCTCCATTTTTGATGGCTCTGATCCCCCGATGGAAATCTTCAAAGCTGATAACTCCCAATCCACTGGGATCCAGGTATTTTGTTAGGTCCTTTACCTGCAACCAAGAAAAGCAGTGTTACCTATGGAATCCTTGCAGGAAACAGCATCTCCCAGTACATAAACACCTTGTAACCAACTTTTTCCTCTTTATCAGAAGATTTGAGCAAATAACAGTGAATTTCTTGAGCTGTTCTCCTTGAAGGGAACATAAGTAATTAGTACAAAGGGGTTAATTAGGACTTGGTTGGTGTTGAAACTATTGCTCAGTTTTGAAACAGCATTTCAGGAGGTGTCTCCTGTAATGTGGACCTGCTCTGCCAGGGATTTGTTTATTTTTATGGGTTTTAAAGAGGTCCTGTCTTAATTGGGAAACTCAGTAAAAGGCTGCCTGGTAGGAGGGCCCAATTAAGGGGATTCAGTGATAATGAACTGCTCCCTGTTACAAATTTAGGCTGTATAATTGAAACGTTTTCCCAATTAGACAATGCCTGGG